>JAVJIX010000053.1:1852500-2397500 GCA_036785185.1 Paratrypauchen microcephalus | reverse complement strand
AAGGCCCGTTCACATTTCCAATTAAATGCGACTTGTATATGATCTCCAGTGTGAACGTTAAACACCCCAAAAGTGTCCCGCATGCGCATTGGAGGACACGATGACGTCACACGCAGCGAACGTGCTCAATGTTTACGGAAGTAGCGGCTGCGTACCGGAGCCAAAACATGTACAGCTTATTTGTTTTAAAGAGGAGACGGAGAAAGAGAAGGAGAAGGTTTTTGTGGGGCAGTGGCAGCAACGTCCGTAGAAATGAACTTGTTGGTGCGGAGTCGCAGACAAGAGTGGTGGGATTGCTACGTGCTTCGCCGCTTCACTGACACAGAGTTCATACACTATTTTCGCATGACGAGAAGAACGTTTGTGTACATTTGTGAGCGCCTACTTGTACCGCTCACTGGAAGAAACACGCCCGGGTCAGATTGAAGTCGCATGCCAAAGATCGGATATGTATCGGATTTAGGACCACATATCCAAGTGGTCTGGATCGCATTTGTGAACTGTGAACTTCACACACGTGTGGGCTGGCCAGCACTGGAGACTCGTAGGCTCACTCATTGGTATATGTTCATTTATAAGGGTATTCAGCGACTGCTCCCCTCATATCTGTGTGAATATCTTCAACCAAGAGCAACTGGTCATTATTCTTTACGCTCTCAGGAAGCACTGCTGCTGACTGTGCCAAGTGTTCGCACAGAGGCTGGTAAAGGGGCGTTCCAGTATTCTGCTCCCACAACTTGGAACAATCTACAAAAAGACTGGAAACTAAAGGAACTGGTCTCTATAGGACAGTTTAAAATCTTGCTCAAAGGTTTGGAATTTAAATCTATGGTTTGTAAATGTTTTTAATTCTGAAACATTTTATTGCTTGTAATTGCTTAAATTGTTTTTGAAATGGTTTTGTAATTGTATTGATCTGTTGATCTGTGCCGCTGTCATGGCCAGGACTTGAAAAAGAGATTATTAAAGGTCCCATGGCATGAAATTTTCACTTTCTGAGGTTTTTGAACGTTAATGTGAGCTCCCCTACCCTGTTAGGCCCCCCCCCCCCCCCCCCATTGGTTAAAAGTTGCGAAATGTCTAAACTGAGCATTTGCGATCCTTTTCTGCTCAAACGGGCGATTTTGAACAAGGCACCTTATTGACGTCAGATCGAAAAAAGAAATGCAAATGCAGTTCCACCCCCGTCTGTCTGTACTCAGCGTCTCTGTAAATCACGCCCAGAGAGTTTGGACTGCGAATGCGCTAGGCAATGTGAAATGCGTTTTTTTATTTGCCTGGAGGCACGTCCGAGTGTTTCTAGGCTCGGAAGTCCTTTATCTGAGCCTCTGGACCTTTGAACAGCAGTGGTTTAATTTTATTTTATGTGGAAATGTGTTTATTTTTCAATGGAATGCTTCAAATCTCTCCCCCCGTGCAAAAACACGGAAATGGATCAGCTGAGAGCTCAGAGCCGAGAGTGGAGAGTTTGGCCACGTCCCCACCCTCTACTATAGGCCAGCTCTTTTCTCCTCATTTGCATTCAAGCAACAACGCCCATTATGGAGTGTTCAGTGTTTCTCATCTTATCTCTCTTTCTCATGCACTGAGTGTTGATTTTGAAGAAGGATTCATTTACAGTATTAGGGAACCATTAAGGAGCCATATAAACGCATCAAGAAGTACCATGTCATGGGACCTTTAATCTCAATGGGACTTTCCTGGTTAAATAAAGGTTAAATTAAAAAAAAATAAAAAATCAGCTCTGTGTCGTTCAGACTGTCATTAAAGGATCACAGGTCGCATAGAGGCGAAAAAAATCAGATTCAGGTAATTTCAGGCTGCAGTGTGAACGTAGCCTAACTCATTCATACTGTTACATCATGGTGGGTGTCTTTTTACTGAGAGCCACTGGTGTCCCACTGTGCACCCTGGTCTCCCAATTGTTGTACCAACCAGGCCCAGCCCAACTTAGGTTATGTTCAGACTGCAGCCTGAAGTGACCCAAATCCGATTTTTTTGCCCCTATGCGACCTGTATCTGATCTTTTAATGACAGTCTGAACGATACAGATCCGATTTTTTTCAAATGCGACCCAGGCCACGTGGATATGTGGTCCTAAAACCGGTACATATCCGATCTTTTGACACGCGACTTCAGTCTGAACGGCCAGGTCGCATTCATCTGACCTACACGTCATCAACAAGCAACAACTGTCAATATTCTGCGCTGAAGTAGGCAGAAACTGAACAGAACTGGACCATAATTTGGGAGACAAGCCCAGCATTGAGCCGATAGAATTGCTGGATAGCTGCATTACTGAAGAGGAACCCCAAAAACCTTGCCCTTCACCTTCTCAATCTCCTCCCTGAAACAAATAAGGTTTACATGTTCTGTCTCCGGTACGACAGCAGCTTTAAAATCGCCAGGCGTGTCCATGTTTAGGCTACACTGAGCACGCTTGCTGTGCTGTGTGTGACGTCGTCGTGTCCTCCAATGCGCATGCGGGACACTTTTGGGGCGTTTAAAGTTCACACTGGAGATCACATACGAGTCGCATTTAATTGGAAATGTGAACGACCTCGCAAAAATATCATATTTCACAAAAAAATCCGAATTGAGCGTTCAGCCCTGCAGTCTGAACGTAGGCTTAGCTTCCAAGATCAAGGTGATGTAGCCAAATATAATCTTAATGCACAATTCCCTACGATCACCCACTGTTCACAACACCAAACAGCCCGCGCACAGTTAAAAGTTGCCCTGTTTTAGAATGCTTTGTTGATCTTCTTATATCCTCGTCGTTTCCTTGTCACCAGCGCACACAGCGGGTCACTGTACACTGTTCGTTCAGCGCCGCGTGGATGTATCTGATCGCAATAACAAGCAGCACATGCGGTATGAAGCCTCATGGCCGAGACAAAGAAGCTACGCCGTAATGGTCAACTAACAGCGCAATAACAACTGCCCCCTCAAGACATCATTATCCAGGATCTACAGCTCAATAAAAATGAAAAAATAAATAAATACATGGCACAACCAATGTAATGTGATTTGAATGGTCACCAATTAGCAAATTACAATGATGCTATTATTATTACGTCCTCTGCAAACTAGGTTATTCTGTCTCTTTAGGTCTTGCCTGCTGTAGTTTAGATCTCAAACATTTTCCAAAAAGGATTCTTGCATTAGTTTCACAGTTCACTCTTCTCTCATTAAAGGAGCTAGCTGAAACACTTTTTTTTCCCCATGGATTTGAGCAAATTTTTTCTTTCCCCACTACAGATGTATTGTATAAGTAGCGTTTAGCGTCAAAACACTGCAGCCTGAAGTGACCCAAATCTGATTTTTTTTTGTCTCTATGCAACCTGTATCTGATCTTTTAATGACAGTCTGAACGACATTCGATTTTTTCAAATGTGACCCAGGCCACTTGGATATGTGGTCCTAAAACCGATGCATAGCCGATCTTTTGACATGCGACTTCAGTCTGAACGGACAGGTCGCGTTCATAGCATTCATCCGGCCTACACGTCATAAACACGTGACACAAACGACAATATTCTGCTCTGATGTAGGCGTATGCGGGAAGAAACAATGGTGGAAGATGACACTGACAGTACTCAGTGGAGGGAAAGTGAGGTTTCCACTTTAATTCACATTTGGGGGGGATAGCTGTATTCAGGCCAAGCTGGAGGAGTGTTATCAAAACCAGGCGGTTTTTAAATTATTTCAACAGAAATGGCCAAGCGTGGTTACAGGCGGTACTGGTTCCAATGCCAAAAAAAAATAATGAGCCTGCGAGCCAAATACAAACCTGAACCTGTCGAACTGCCCTGCAAAACTCGTGGACAATGGAGCAAATGGTGGACTTGGCTATGCCAAAGAGGTTGGCTATTGTCCGGTAACAAGCACCTGTTGCGAGCCAATACGGCCCAACTCCAACACGTTTGTCCACTGAAATAGGCCGCCGAAGACGTGTTTCCTCCCGCGAGAGTGGCAAAAGTAGGCGCTCACAAATATACATACAGTATATGTTCTTGTTATACGAAAATGTTTGTATGAATTCCGTGTCAGTGAAGCAGCTCACATAATAAGATAAGATAAGATATGCCTTTATTAGTCCCACAGTGGGGAAATTTCAGTGTTGCAACGCACAGATCAAGAACAACAGGAAAATGTAGCATGCATTTACAAAAAGTACAAACGAATCCCACCACTCTTGGCTGCAACTCCGCACCCACAAATTCCTCTGTATGGAGGTCGGTGCCACTGCCCCACAAAACGCCATGGCCAACAATCTTGCTCTTCTTCTTCTTAATCTCCTCTATAAAACAAATGTATTGTACATGTTCTGGCTCTGGTACAACAGCAGCTTTAAAATCGCCAGGCACTCAATGCTAGTGTCCATGTTTAGGCGACTTCCATAAACACTGAGCACGCTCGTTGCATGTGACCTCGTCGTGTCCTCCGAGGCGCATGCAGGACACTTTTGGGGCGTTTAAAGTTCACACTGGAGATCACATACAAGTCGCATTTAATTAGAAATGTGAACGACCTCGCAAAAAAATCGGATTTCACAAAACTTTAAACCCTGAACTTTAAACCCTGCAGTCTGAACGTAGCCTAAGAGAATCGGCAAGTATGCTGGTTGTTTTTAGCATTACTGTGACGCCAAACTCCGCTCCACATAAAATAAGTGAGGAATCATTTTGGACCACTGCAATCCGTTTAAAATTAACTAGTTGTGCTTTTCACAAACAAGACAGCACTTTTAATGTCCCTGGATATGTTTACAATTACGCACCGTGACTTGAATCTTAATTTTGAAAAATAAACCGTAAATCTAATCATGTTTGTCAGAAAAATTGCAATCTGATTTTTTTTTTTTTTTCCAACTGTTCAACCCAAGTGCACAGCTCTCTGTGCATTTTTACATAACATCGCAGCAATTAATGGGTGGTGTTTAGATTTAAGGTCACGTTGAAAGAGCGGAGCGTAATGGAATATAGAATGAGGCCGATTAAATTAGCTGCACACTGCTGTTTGCTATCAGGTGTTTTAATCAGCTGAGGGAGCAGTGTCTGACGGCAGATTTACACATTTATATGTGATTTAGTGCCAGGGCCGCCTCATCTTTTCTAATTAAAAGAAAGATTGGAGAGGGCTTCTTGCATGTGCATTTTAGACACTATAAAAAGGACATGGGTGTTAAAGGCGCTGGATCTGATTTTTAATGGTGCATTGTGTAGCTTCTCTGGTGGAGGCTCCGTGAAATGCTTGTTTCCATGGAGATGTTATTGCTTTGTCTGAAATGTTTCACAGTATGGCATTAAACTTTTTTATCTTCATGGAGACCAAACCAGACCAAGTTACAGGTCAGATCTGTGGAAAGGCGACCCTGCGCACTGTCAGAGCACCGGTTTCTCTAGATTATTTTTAGCTCTAAAATCATCTGTAATTGAGGGCCTGTTTATACAAGAACGCTTACGGGTAAAAATGACAAAATATTTTATCGGAAGTGCCTTTCGTTTAGACGGTGACGGCGTTTTGGGGGCTTAAAAACACAAAAAAATGAAACCGCCCTCCAAAGTGGAAAACTTGAATACGCTCCTCCATAGCATTTTCGTCTACACTGCCCAAGACGCAAAACTCTGGTTAAATCTGTTGACGTCGTGTGCGCGTTTACGTCACATCGGTCCATATATCAGTGTACTTTGTTTGGCAGGACCTTGTTGCGCCTTCGTTGCTTTGAAGTCTAACGTGGTCTGAAGCAATAGTTGAACTTCTTCGTCTGACCACACTATTTTTTTTTTTTTTGCTACCGGTAGCCATGTTTTGTTGTTTCGTTTTGCTTTTCGCAGATGAGGAGAAGGAAGATTCTACTCATGCGCGGACATAGTGATAATGTATCACAGCACCACCTAGCCATCTGGCATGCATACCCAATCGAATTCCACACACTTTTGCGTCACTGTATGCACGCAGATTTCCTCCTGAAAAAGCTCGTCTAAACGTGTAATAAAAAATGAAGACGCAGTGCCACTTTTGTATCTTCTGTTTAGACCAGGGGTCGGCAACCCGCGGCTCCGGAGCCACATGCGGCTCTTTGATCCCTCTGATGCGGCTCAGTACAGCGGTCCTTCGTTTATCACGGGGGTTACGTTCTAAAAATAACCCACAACAAGCGAAATCTGCGAAGTCGTCAGTTTTATATTTTACAATTATTCTCCATGTTTTAAGGCTGTAAACGCCTCACCACACACATTCTACACTTTTCTCGGACTGGAATGAACGTTTTCTCACATTTGTCTCTTGTTTAAACACTCAAACTTTCATAGATTTTCAACAAAAAAGCACAGTTTTAGAGAACTAAACCAAAGTGTATTTCGTGTGTATTTCACAGTTCTTATGACCGCTTCGCTGTGGCGGGTTTTGTCGGGGAGAAAACTTGCAAACATACAGCACTTCAGAGTCACACTGCGATCTAACATTTATATAAATCTGGCAAACTGAACACATTCTGTACAGGAGACACGGAGGAGAATGACGGACGAATCGGCAAAGGTCTACAGTCCCTTAGCCAATCAGGACGCAGAAATGTGCGTTGATACACTATTTAAAAAAAAAATTGGAATAAAAAAATCTGCGAAACAGCGAGGCCATGAAAAGTGAACCACGATATAGCGAGGGACCACTGTATTTAATTAAAATGTATTTTATTTTAGTTCATTCATTTTCAAAATGTAATTCTATGGCACAAAGGCAAAAAAAAAAAAAGCTGTTATATGCAGTGTTATTTCATTTTAAATTTCAAAAGGGTTTTGTGGCTCCCAGTGTTTTCTTTACTGTGTGAAACGGCTCCAAATGGCTCTTTGAGTGGTAAAGGTTGCCGACCCCTGGTTTAGACCGTCCTCATATAAACGTAGTCTCAATAAATGTAAGGTAGAGCTTGTTTAATGTTATACTGTGGAACATTCCAGGCAGAGCAATGACATATCAAACAGGTGACTGCCCCCCAAAACAAAAAGTTACACAGTGCACCTTTAAAACGTGAATAAACAAAAATACTTTATTTTAAACAGTTTGCAGTGGTCCAAAGTTATTCCTCACTTCTGAACATCCTAATCATTCACCATGATGAGTTTATACGCGATTTTCACAACAGTTTTGCTATGCTAAAGCTAACAACGCTAACAACAACCTGCATGCTAAGCCCACACTTGCTGATTTTCAGACAGCATAATGCTTTACAGTATAATTAGATGCAGACAGTACACAGCTTTTCTTACCATACTCGATATGTTCCATATATAGTTGCTTTACTCTGTCATAAATATTTGGTATAAGAGGCTCTCAGTTGTGTGTTTTGTGCCTCTAATTTATAACGCATATTATCCTCCAAAGATCTGGAAGTGAGTTGTTATTATGCAAGCTGTTGTTAAATAAACTCATTGCAGTGACTAATTAGGATGCTAGGAATGTGTTTTATAAGTAAGGAATAATTTTGAGCTACAGTAGATAGTCTAAAATGAACTAGGAAAAGAGGACAAAACAAAGAGACAAGAAATTTTATGAAAACAAGAGTATCTACGAAACAATTATTTCATTATAATATGCCAATTTGTTTTGAATGATTGAAGTATATTTGAAAGCTAGTGGAAATTCTACTTAAAAGAACACTCATAAAAAGGCTATTTTCTCTCTGCACAAAATGGGGCCACGCTACTATCATAGCCAAAATGACTATTTCTGGTTTGCAAATTATGAATTCTCCATTTAAAGAGGGGCTATTACGCAAAATCGAATTTTTGTTAGCTTTCTACCATGTTATAATGTTGTTGCCTCATCAAAAACATGCTTACTGTAAAGAAGCTTTAGATCCATGCATGTTTCAGTAATTTTGCGATATTTCCTGGGCACTACAAACTCTCCTTATGGTTAGGTGTACGATTCTGTCCAATGCTCAGCCCACAAGCCTACATTATCCATGACCCCGCACGATAATTCTCCATAAAAGCAGGATTTAAAACTGTAAACAACTTCACAAACCAAACACAGTAGTTTTATTAGCATGATGCACGCAGATTATGTTATGATACGCTCTGAAGGGGGAGTTGACATGTAAATACCACAGACTGCATGTACTACATGGACATAGGTAACCTGCTAACCATGGGCGCGATTCCAGCTCCATGGACCCCAATTTGTATTCAAAAAGCGTAATCCCCTCTCTTCGTAACTGCTCCTGATTTTAGTCTTAAAATGTTCATATTCATATTCACTCTACCTGATCCTGGTGTTTTTATTTCACTACAGCGGTCCCTCGTTTATCGCGGCGGTTACGTTCTAAAAATAACCCGCAATAGGCGAAATCCGCAAAGTAGTCAGGTTTATATTTTACAATTGTTCTACATGTTTTAAGGCTGTAAACGTCTCACCACACACATTATACACTTTTCTCAGACTGGAATTAACATTTTCTCACATTTCTCTCTCGTTTAAACACTCACCTTCGTAGATTTTCAACCACAAAAGTTATTAATAGTGACGCGTGTATTTCACAGTTCCTCTGACTGTGCCTCTGCGTCCTG
The DNA here is from genome assembly GCA_036785185.1 of Paratrypauchen microcephalus. Classification (NCBI taxonomy): domain Eukaryota; kingdom Metazoa; phylum Chordata; class Actinopteri; order Gobiiformes; family Gobiidae; genus Paratrypauchen; species Paratrypauchen microcephalus. The sequence goes on along the minus strand of JAVJIX010000053.1, from coordinate 2,388,930 downwards.
GCGCCGCTCCGCCTCGGTGCAGGCGTCTTTTTCCAAGTGAAGAACATGGTTATGGGGAGTTGTTGGTGCTCTTTTTTCTTTTGGGCGAGAAGATTCTTATAAAACACCTTTAAATGCCACCTTTGATTATATTTGAGAACGTTTCGTGGACATTGTGGGTTTTGTCGGGGAGAAAACTTACAAACAAACAGCACTTCAGAGTCACACTGAAGCGATCGAACATTTATATAAATTTCGCTGAACACAGGGACGTGCACAGGAATTTTGAGGGGCAGTTGGTCTGACCTGAGGAAAGGGCAAACCAACACCCGGGGAAAAAAAATCACAGGCTATATGAAGCACAGGGTCTTTATTAAAGGTCCCATGACATGGTACTTCTTGATGCTTTTATATGGCTCCTTAATGGTTCCCTAATACTGTGAATGAATCCTTCTTCAAAATCAACACTCAGTGCATGAGAAACAGAGATAAGATGAGAAAGAGTAATTTTTCTCTCTCTGAACAGGCCATAATGGGCGTTGTTGCTTGAATGCAAATGAGGAGAAAAGAGCTGGCCTATAGTAGAGGGTGGGGGCGTGGCCAAACTCTCCGCTCTAGCTCTCAGCTGATCCATTTCCGTGTTTTTGCACGGGGGGAGAGATTTGAAGCGTTCCATTGAAAACACATTTCCACAGAAAATAAAATTAAACCACTGCTGTTCAAAGGTCCAGAGGCTCAGATAAAGGACTTCCGAGCCTAGAAACACACGGACGTGCCTCCAGGCAAATTAAAAAACGCATTTCGCATTGCCTAGCGCATTCGCAGTCCAAACTCTCTGGGCGTGATTTACAGAGACGCTGAGTACAGACAGACGGGGGTGGAACTGCATTTGCATTTCTTTTTTCGATCTGACGTCAATAAGGTGCCTTGTTCAAAATCGCCCGTTTGAGCTCCGTTTTTTTGTAATGCAGAAAAGGATCGTAAATGCTCAGTTTAGACATTTCGCAACTTTTAACCATGGGAGGGGGAGGGGGGCTAAACAGGGTAGAGGAGCTCACATTAACGTTCAAAAACCTCAGAAAGTGAAAATTTCATGCCATGGGACCTTTAATATATTGATACAAACAATTGAAACATAATTAAACACAATATTCTATATACTGTCCTATCAAATCACTAAGCTTTCAAAAGAGAAGCCGCCTATTCAGGGCCATTTCAACAAAAATCTTCAGAGCCTCGTTTTTGTCGATTGCTATGTCCTTATCCATGGACAGGCACTCCCCCTTCTGACTTTCACTCTTGGTGTCCAAATGGAAGTGAATGAGGCTGTTTTTATTTGATGAAAAATGTTTTGAGTGGCGATTTTTTGTTTTCATTTTCAAATCTAGGCTGTACAGGAGACATGGCACGGAGGAGAATGATGGACAAATCAGCAAAGGTCTACAGTCTCTTAGCCAATCAGGATGCAGAACACAATGCGCATTGATACATTATTTAAAAAATTGGAATAAAACATTCTGCAAAACAACGAGGCCGCGGAAGGTGAACCGTGTTATAGGGAGGGACCACTGTATTTTGTTCATAAATCAATTCCTATTCTTAATATGGAACTTGCTCCAAATTCACCCCTATAACCGCCAGCCTCGGTGAGCTTCATTTGACAGAACGCAATAGGTGATGTCACAACTTAATCCACTTCTTTAATAAAGCAGAATAAAGCATTTTCAAAACAATAAAAACATCTAAATACAGCTGTGGAAAAAAATAAGACACCACTGCATTTTTTTTCTTCTAAAATCAGCATCTCTACATGTATTACAGCCATTCCATTCCAGCGTCTGTTGAATTCCAACACAAACACAAAGCTGAGCTACTTCAGTTCTTGCACCAGGAGTGGAATAAAGTCACCCAAGAACAATGTGAAAGACTTGGACTAAACCAGGTCTGAACCAAGACTAAAGCAGGTCTAAACTAGAACTAAACCAGGTTAAAAAGGGGACTAAACTAGGACTAAATTAGGATTAAACCAGACCTAAACTTGGACTGAACCAGGGCTAAACCAGGTTAAAAATGGGACTAAACCAGGTCTGAACCAAGACTAAACCAGGTCTAAACTAGGACCCAAGAACAATGTGAAAGACTTGTGGAGAGCATGCCAAGACGCATGAAAGCTGTGATTAAAAATAAGGGTTATTGCACCAAATATTGATTTGTGAACTCTTCTTAAGTGTAAACATTAGTATTATGTTGTTTTAAAATTAATTTGATCTTGTTTCTTTGCATTGTTTGAGCTCTGAAAACATGTATCTTTTTTGTTATTTTATTTTTTATTTGTCATTTTCTGCAAATAAATGCTCTAAACGATAATATTTTGATTTGGAATTTGGGGGAAATGTTGTCAGGAGTTTATAGACTCAAACAAAAATGTTCCTTTTGCCCAAACACAGACCTATAAGTAGTAAAATCAGAAAAACTGATCATTTTGCAGTGATCTCTTATTTTTTTCCAGAGCTGTATGTTATGTATTAGCAGTAATACCTCATAGAAGTCAAATAGCCGCTCTTTAATATCTTTAATAAGCAAAAACAATGTATTGGTAATCTCTACAAAGCCGTATTTTCCAAACTATACATTTTACAAACCCGTCCCTATTCTTTCTCTCCTTCTCCCCCCTCCCATTTCGCCTTTGCCTTTCTCCTATCCTCTCATTTAATCCAATTCATTACAGTGGGCCCCCTCGGTACACTCAGCAGTCAGAGGAGACAAAGGCCCTGCCAAATATGGAGTTTTTTGTTCCCTTGGATCTGTGCACAGCTCTCCCTTGGGGGACACCACATCAGCCCCACACCCCCCAACCCAGCCCACCCCACTCCCGTTGCCAGAAAAGCATCACCATACCTGGGGAAGAACATTGCGTGTCACCCCTGTATCCTTCGCCAGCGTTCATGTGCAGAGGTGGCTTCAGGGTCGTGCTAATTGAATGCAAAAAATAGCTATATTAAAAGGCGGATATAATTTTCTACCCTCTGTGGGAAATTACGAACATTGATTTATGATTATGGGAAGGTATGGCGCACCAAAAGGAGTAATTACCGGCAGAGGTTTAAATTTTCGCCTTTGAATGGTCGGCTAATTTTGTGAAGGAGCACAATGCGATACGTGTTTTTGTTAAGTGAAAGTTAATTACGCAGTATTGAAGAAAACTGCGTGCATTTATTAACATATTTTACTTATGAATTCATGGCTTTAAGAAGAAAAAAAAATTGGGTCCGGGGGAAGTCTTATTCAACACTTGCACCAAGCTGCCATAATTATAAAGTAGTGAATTGGACACAGAATTGGGCGTCTTACAATGACCTGGTGGATAATGAAACTTAATTACTCATTCTAATTGCAGCATTGATGCCAAATAAAGCAGACCAAAACAATGGGAAACAATGCGCCGTGATTAGTATTTAACTTAACCTTAATTGTCATTGTTGCAATTTATAAACTTCTATACAAACTTTGCAGCTTTGCGCATAGCTTAATTATTAAAAATAGAAAGCCTTTAAACACTATAACCTGGTTCTTTGTACCATGTTACAGTGGTACCTCACCTTACGAAATTAATTCGTTCCAGAAGTGGTTTCGTAACGTGAAAAATTCGTAAGTTGAGTAGCTATTTCAATGGAAAAAGCCTGATTCGTTCCAAGGCCCCGATCCAAGTTTTTTTTTTTTTTTATAGTGTAACTTTTTTTATAGTGTAACATTGTGTTCTGCGTCCTGATTGGTTTCTCAGACTGGATTTAAACTTTTCTCACATTTGTCTCTCGTTTAAACACTCAAAACTTTCTTAGATTTTCAACAAAATTATTAATAGTGAAGTGTGGGGGGAAGGGGGAGGGGGGAGAAGAGTGCGCTCTGACACGTGTGATAGCGCAACATGACCCGGCGCGGGGCTGCCAGCAGGTCTAGACCTGGACTAAACCAGGACTGGACCAGGACTAAACCTGGACTAAACCTGGACTAAACCTGGACTAAACCAGGACTAAACCTGGACTAGACCAGGACTAGACCAGGACTGCAGCTGGAGGACCGCACGCAGTCTGAGCGCATGAACGAGACCCACGAACGCATGCAAGAGCCAGGTCTAGACCAGGTCTAGTCCAGGTCTAGAGCAGGTCTAGAGCAGGTCTAGACCACCGCGGCTCGAAACAAAACCAGGAAATAGACCTTTAATCCACCTGGTCTAGTCCTGGTCTAGTCCTGGTCTAGTCCAGGTTTAGTCCTGGTTTAGTCCTGGTCTAGACCTGCTGGCAGCCCCACGCCGGGTCATCCTGCGCTATCACACGTGTCAGAGCGCACTCTTCTCCCCCCTCCCCCCTCCCCCTTCCCCCCACACTTCACTATTAATAATTTTGTTGAAAATCTATGAAAGTTTGAATGTTTAAACGAGAGACAAATGTGCGAAAAGTTTAAATCCAGTCTGAGAAAAGCGTATAATGTGTGTGGCTGAGCGCGCATTATTTGAATTTTTGAGATTTTGCGTTTCGTAACTTGAATTTTCTTTCGTATCTAGAGACCAAAATTTACCGTGAAGGCGTTTCGTAACTTCAAATTTTCGTTTGTTGGGTCTTTCGTAAGGTGAGGTACCACTGTATAATGTTGTTTTGTCGTTAAAAACATGCCTTAAGTGGTTTTATGTGTCAAGCATGCATGTTTGAGAAATTTAGTGATCTCTCCCGGGCAGTCTTCATGTTATCTATGCAATCATATGACAATTTTACATAAATACAGTATACTAGGGGTGGGACATTAACGTGTTAATTACGATTAATTAATTTGCTTGTCGTTAATTAATTCAAAATATTAACGCATCTTAACGCATCCGTAGTTTGCGTGTCAAACAACCCGGGCCGGAAAGTTTGTCAGTGCACCATGTTCTGGTACGCCAATTGTACTGACGCACACATTTCCTCCAGCTAGGAGACGGAATGAAAACAGAAGCCATGTGTGTACCCAATGTGGGCGGAAGTACCTGATGTGGGCTCTGTGTGTACTGCACATGCGCACAATGACGTATAATGACGTATCAGGAAGAAGGAGGGTTTTCCTGGCCGATTCGGGCACTGTCGTGAAACCCATACAACAATACGATCAGAGACGTATTTTGACAGGGTTAGGGTTAGGTTAGGGGGTTAGGGTTAGGGTTAGGCATAAACCAACTGCAAGGGACGAATCGGGCACTGTTGTGAAACCCGTACAACAATACACAAACTGCACATGCGCAAACACAGAGCCCACATCAGGTACTTCCGCCCACATTGGGTACTGACAAGCCAGCCTTGTCTCAATTCTCAGAGTGCACAGTTCGGAACGTGGTTTTAAAGGGATAGTGTGTTTTTTTTTATGTTAATCTGTATGGGTTTCCTTCTAAAAGTTACGTGTGTTGACACCGGCTTACCTCTGACAGTCTCAGCTGATCCCGGTTCGGCTCGCTTTCTGGAGCTCAGGTAAGTAGGTCCGGTAACTTCCCTGGAACATTAAATAAAGGTTGTTTTTCTTCTCAAAACAAAACATTTGTCCAAAAGGTGATATATTTGCGTCCCAAACAGTTGTCAACGAAACATCCAGCAGCGAACTTAGCGATCGCGTATTGTGTCTGCCGACTTTTATCACTGCACCCATGTTAGCTGTATTAGCCTTTTAACCTTTAGCGGAAGTGTACGGCAGATGCGGTCCGCCGCAAGGGGAAGTTTACAAGTGAACAGGCTAAAATTGGTTGTAGTCACTTTTTCTCATAAAAACATGAAAATATGTAATATTTAGCATGTAAAAGCTATATTACATTTAACAAATCTTTTGGTAAATTCACATATTCACACACCAGTTAGTCCACTTTAGGATTCGGCTCTATTTTCTGGGTTTATAATTAATAAAATAATTAATAAATAGATGCAAATGTAATCAAATTTCAGGGGCTACAGGTGCAGCTGTTTCATTTTGTCACAATTTACTGATTTTGAGGCTTTTCGACTTCTTCTGATTACTTGCTGATTTGAAAAAAAAAAGAATCAGGGGATATTCAGACATGACTACCTCTGAAACCTTTTCTAAAATGGACCACGCCTGGACAAATGAGGGAATACACCAATCCAAGGTCAAACATAAAATAACTTTTCAAATGGTGGGTAAATAATTAAATGTAAAAAGCCACAAGAGCCATGGGTGTCATGGGTCCCTGGGGAGCTTCACCATTGTTTTTGACATCTTTGAAGGTGTAGGTGTTTCCCTACTCCAAAGCCCACTTTTTCCTACAGGCTTTTGGGTGATTTTCACCCGGCAATAGTGAAAGAGGAATGTAAGAATGTAAGAGGATGTAAGGAATAGGTAAGTAAGATTGGTCCTGGAATGTGTATCTATCCTTATTTAGTGCAGTGGTTATGAATAAATATCACAAAGTTGTGATTTCAAAGGGAATTCTTATGGTGAAAACAATATTTTAGTCATTTTTACCCACTGAAAAAATACTATTTTTGCTCCTCTCTCCTGCAACTGTTTGTGTGTCGAGGAGTCTGAGCTTCACCAGGGAAGTCTTTTTTAGGAATTTTTTGTTCTCAAATTCCAAATTTTTCAGTAATTTTGGAGCATGTTTTTAGGGTCTTCCTATGTTTTTTCCCATTTTGTTACACATACCACAGTTGAAAATAAAAGAAAACCTCTAATTTATCATGTGTTGTCATATTTTGATCTATTTTTCATGACAAGTACTTTTTGTTGGGTATATTATATCAGGTAAAAATTACCTGGCAAAAGTGATGGTGTTACTTTTTATAGCGAAAGTGTTCCAGGATTAAGCTAGTTCAAGTTGTGGTTAGAATTTGGGTTGGGATTGATCTACTCTAAATGCTCTGTTGCTGAACCACTGCTGTCCTTAATAAGGTGGCTCTGGTCATTTTAAAACCACAGTATGTAACTAAGAAAGTTAAAAAAAAAAAAAAAAAACATGTTTTCTAATTTTGGTTGTGTTTATTGCCCTGAAAAAAATAAAAATCCTCATCCTTACTCTAACTAGGCTTGCATCACCTTAAACTTGACTTATTTTCCCAGCAGGGGGGCCTCCTAGGCTACGTTCAGACTGCAGGGCTTAAAGCTCAATTCGGATTTTTTTGTGAAATCCATTTTCTTTACAAGGTCGTTCACATTTCCAATTAAATGTGACTTGTATGTGATCTCCAGTGTGAACTTTAAACGCCCCAAAAGTGTCCCGCATGCACCTTGGAGGACACGACGACGTCACATGCAGTGAGCGTGCTCAGTGTTTTTATAAGCAGCCGAAACATGGACGCTAGCATTGAGCACCTGGCGATTTTAAAGTTGCTGTCGTACCAGAGCCAGAACATGTACAACTTATTTCTTTAAAAGGATGAGATTGAGAAGGAGGAAGGAATGAAGGACGTTTTTGGCCTTGGCGTTTTGTGGGGCAGTGGCAGCAACGTCCGTAGAAAGAAACGTGTTGGTGCTGAGAGTGGTGGGATGTGCTTTTGCTGCTTCACTGACATGGACTTCATACACAATTTTCGTATGACGAGACGAACGTTTGTGTACATTTGTGAGCGCCTACTTGTACCACTCTCGCTTGTTGATGACGTGTAGGTCGGATGAACGCGATCTGGCCGTTCAGACTGAAGTCACATGTCAAAAGATCGGATATGTATCGGTTTTAGGACCACATATCCAAGTGGCCCTGGGTCACATTTGAAAAATTTGGATCTGTGTCGTTCAGACTGTCATTAAAGGTCCCATGACATGGTACTTCTTGATGCTTTTATATGGCTCCTTAATGGTTCCCTAATACTGTAAATGAATCCTTCTTCAAAATCAACACTCAGTGCATGAGAAACAGAGATAAGATGAGAAAGAGTCATAAATGTCACTCTGGAACACTCCATTATGGGCGTTGTTGCTTGAATGCAAATGAGGAGGACAGAGATGGCCTATAGTAGGGGGTGGGGGTGGGGCCAAACTCTCCACTCTTTACTTTTCAGCTGTGCCCTGTGCGCTCTGACCCATTTCCGTGTTTTTGCACGGAGGGAGAGATGAGAAGCATTCCATTGAAAAATAAACACATTTCCACAGAAAATAAAATTAAACCACTGCTGTTTCAGATATCCACAGGCTCAGATAAAGGACTTCTGAGCCTAGAAACACTCGCAAGTTCCTCCAGGCAAAAAAAAAAAGTATTTCGCATTGCGTAGCTCCTCCGCAGTCCAAACTCTCTGGGCGTGATTTACAGAGACGCTGAGTACAGACAGACAGGGGTGAAACTGCATTTGCATTTCTTTTTTCGAGCGGACGTCAATAAGTTTCCTTGTTCAAAATCGCCCGTTTGAGCTCTGATTTTTTTCTAACGCAGAAAAGGATCGCAAATGCTCAGTTTAGACATTTCACAACTTTTAACCATGGGGGGGGGGGCCTAAACAGGGTAGGGGAGCTCACATTAATGTTCAAAAACCTCAGAAAGTGAAAATTTCATGCCATGGGACCTTTAAAAGATCAGATACAGGTCGCATAGAGGCAAAAAAAAAAAAAACAGATTTGGGTCACTTCAGGCTGCAGTCTGAACGTAGTCCTACTGTAATGATCCAGTCTGTCTCTTTCCCCCTGCCTTCTGTGTTTGTCTGTCTCACCTGCCTGGGAGGAGTCGCTTTTCACCAGCTGCAGTCTCCTTGTCATCACACATCTGAGATCCATCCCCAGTCTACTCCTGCCTATATCAGCCCGATTCTTCCTCCACTCCCTGGCAGCTCATCAGTTTTACCACATCGGTAACTAGCTCGTGGCTCACGCTTCTCAAGATCTTTTTTGAAAACTGAACCTTTTGTTATTTTTGTTCTTTTCTACTCCCAGTGCTCCGTCTCTTCCGTCTCGGCTCCCCTGTTCTTCTTGTGGCCTGTGTTCCTCCGGACCCCCCTACCTGGAGGCCAGCCTGCCTCCACTGGACCCTTTGCCCATTACCATATCCATCTGTAGAATTAACCTCTTAACCTTACTTGAGTTTCGGTTTGCTTTTGGGTTCACCATCCGTGCTACGTGGATATAATCTTCCACAGTATGGCATAAAATGTATCACCATGGAGAATGTTCCAAAGTACGGTTTTAACTTTATATTTCCATGAATTTGAGCTGGGGATGTGCCACCTCCAGAAAGTTACATACTGTACCTTTAAAGGAATATTAAGGTTTTTGTTTTACTCACTCATAGCACTTTGGTGTCATTTGGAGCATTTCCGTAGATGTTGTAGTTAAGCGATATCCGTTAATGTGAGTGATCGGGGCACGACTTTGCAGTCACCAAATAACACAAACTTTATCACTTTTCAGATTACAGAAGCTCAATGTCTTAGTCTACGCTTTCGTTTGAGTCAAAAGTGCCTCTAATCCGAGATTTAGCTATAGTTTGGAGTAGATGAGGAGGACAGTGCGCATGTGCGGAGTCACAGCTGATTTCGCTCTCAGCTCTCGGGACCCAAACATGAAAGGCAAAGCTGTAAGACGTTTGGACCATCGTGTTTGCAGTACCCACTTCAGTCAGGACGATTTTTTACCAGCAAAGGAAAAGAAAGAAGGCCAGTGGATTCAGCGCACGATTCTGAGAAGTAATGTGAAACCGATGGCTGTTCTCTGCTGCTCCTAAAACTGTCTCCGCTTCATTCTTTCCGTATCCATTCTGTCTCCTCATCCGTATACTCCTCTTCAGTCCTCAGTCCTCCATAAGTCCTCTTCAGCCTCAAAGTCCCAATCTTCTGCCATGTGTCGCTCGCAACAGAAAAGTTCTGAGCGTCTTCTTATCTGCAAAACAGCTGTGACTGAGCACATGCGCACTGTCCTCCTCATCTACTCAAAACTATGGCTAAATCTCGGATTAGAGGCACTTTTGACTCAAACGAAAGTGTAGACTAAGACACTGAGCTTCTGTAATTTGAAAAGTGATAAAGTTTGTGTTATTTGGTGACTGCAATCGCCTGCCCCGGGCACTCACGTTAACGGATATCGCTACACCACAACATCTACGAAACTGCTCCAAATGACACCAAAGTGCTATGGGTGAGTAAAACAACTTGTTTTATTACCGAAATAAGGTTCAGATTGTAAAAAAACGTTAATATTGCTTTAAGAGTGTGACATTATGAAGCTATTTTGTTTTTTTTCAATTCAGAGAAATGCACTTTCTCTCCCCTTTGTCCTCCTCGCATTGCAGCTCACCCACTCACTCTTCTCCTCTTGCTAACCACCAGTAGACACATCATTCCCAGAACCTTCTCTTTATCACAACTCACTGCATACCTGTTTAAAATCTTTCTATAAACTCTAACAAGCAAAACGTAATATTTATCCCTGTCAGTTTGTTTTGAATGCCCCTTCCAGGTAGCCACATGCTGTATCTCCCCAATGTTCGCTGCGTGTTGTCACTAATGTACTGTCATTCTCTGAGCTTCACTTTCTTACCTCACTCCGACCAATTACCCGTGTGAGTGACAGGCGGATGGGGGAAGAGCCTGGACAAGCACAGGTCGCACAGCCCAGGTCTCAATTAAGCCCACATCTCCACATGAGACACCGTGGCCCTTATCTGGTATTTATAGAATAACACAGAGGAGCACAGGGTTGGGTGACAAATGGGGTCCGGGGTCATGGAACTGGTGGAATGGGGGTGGGCAGGTGCAATGAGGACAGCCAGCCGAGTGTATACAAGGTTTGAGGGAGTGAAGTCATTCGTCCGTATAACAGGAAGTTTACTGACTGGAAAGTTGAAGCGGTTTGTTAAAAGTTGTATTTTATTCGGAATGTTTAAAGGTAAACCGTCACATGCTTAGTGCTTTTCAATGCTCAAAATACTCGCCCTACCTTCAAGTGTTCAAGGACCCACTTGCCTATTTACATAATACAGCTCTGGAAAAAAACAACAACAACAACAACAGACCACTACAAAATGATCAGTTTTTCAGATTTTACTACTTAGAGGTCTGTGTATAGGTATGTATGTGTTTGGGCAAAAGGAACATTTTTGTTTGAGTCTATAAACAAATTTCCCCCAAATTCCAAATAAAAATATGATCATTTAGAGCAGGGGTGTCAAACTCATTTTGGTCCAGGGGCCGTATCCAACCTATTTTGATCCCAAATGGGCCAGATCAGAAAACCCATGGCATAAATACCCCAAAAATAGCAAAAAGTCCAAATATTTGTGCAGAGAAACACACATCTAGTACAAAAGTTTTTTTATTTGATGAATTCTTTCTTTTACAAAATATTATTATATTATGCAGGGCTCTCAAGTCTCACGCATTGAGAGTGTGACACACGCAATTCGACGTATTCACACGCGCACACGCCACACATGGCATTTCTCACGCTGATTTGTGTTATTTTTTTTATTTTTTATTTTTTTGTGCCCAGAAAATCGGTCTGTGTGGCTTAGTTTATGCAGGCTCCGAGCGTTTTCAGCGCCGCCCCCTCCCCGTGCTCCGGGGGAGCTACGGGGGAGCAGGGGGAGGGGGGGACGGCGCTTCTGCTCCCGACCGTGCGGTCCGAGCGGAGGCCGGAGCAGACGCGCCGTCCCCCGGGCACGTCCTGAGCCTCAGTCCCGGTGCCACGTCTCCTCTGAGACGCACCGACTCCGGTCCCGGTGTCTCCGTCTGTGCGTAACGTGTCCCCCCCGACGTCTTACGCGCGGAATACGCGCGGCCCAGAGCCGAACTGCCCATGGTGAGACGCGGTGAGACGCGGTGAGACGCGGGCCCGGTGCATTAACCAGACTCTTACATGAATCCGTTAAAAATGCCTCCTCCCTGCCCCTCTCAGCGCGCACTGACAAAGTGCGGTGATGATAAAACAAACTGAGAACCATCAGGTAATAACTTCATTTATATAACTCTCATTAGTTGCTTTGTAGTTTAAGTTTGCTCTTTAGACAAACAGGGCTCTCACACGGCATTTCTCACGCAATTCAAGCCCCCCCCCCGGTCCTCGGAAATTACAGTCACACGCACGACCCCGCTCAAAACTTGAGAGCCCTGATTATGAACAACCTGAAACTTTAAGAAAAATGAAATTTCAACACAAGCGTACAAGTTTCCCATTCACCTCCATGAACAAATAGCAATTAGTCAATTTTTCTTCGAAAATCCTGCACTCGGCATTGACTTTTCTAATTTTTGAAATTTTGCTGATGAGGGTGTCACGGTCAACAGTCAAAACGATGGTCCTTAAAGAGTGTTTGGAAAGAGGCGAGTCTTCATTTGTGCTGCTCTGGTGGGAGGGGCCTCGCACAGAGGCGCTGGAGACGCTGCTATGTTAAACTGCGCAGAAAAGAGGTGCAGAATATTACCAATATTTTAATAAAAATTTAAATATAATTAATATATTTTAATAGAAAATAAGCCGAGGGCCAGATTAAAGGTCTTGGAGGGCCAGATCTGGCCCACGGGTCGCATGTTTGACACCCCTGGTTTAGAGCATTTATTTGCAGAAAATGACAAATGGTCAAAATAACAAAAGGATACATGTTTTCAGAGCTCAAACAATGCAAAGAAACAAGATCAAATTCATTTTAAAACAACATAATTCTAATGTTTACACTTAAGAAGAGTTCACAAATCAATATTTGGTGCAATAACCCTTATTTTTAATCACAGCTTTCATGCGTCTTGGCATGCTCTCCACAAGTCTTTCACATTGTTCTTAGGTCCTAGTTTAGACCTGGTTTAGTCCCTGTTTTAACCTGGTTTAGTCCTGCTTCAGACCTGGTTTAGTCCTAGTTTAGTCCTGGTTTAATCCCCTTTTTAACCTGGCTTAGTCCTAGTTCATCCCTGGTTTAGTCCTGCTTCAGACCTGGTTTAGTCCTAGTTTAGACCTGGTTCAGACCTGGTTTAGTCCTAGTTTAGACCTGGTTCAGACCTGGTTTAGTCCTAGTTTAGACCTGGTTTAGTCCTGGTTCAGACCTGGTTTAGTCCCAGTCTTTCACATTGTTCTTGGGTGACTTTATTCCACTCCTGGTGCAAGAACTGAAGTAGCTCAGCTTTGTGTTTGTGTTGGAATTCAACAGACGCTGGAATGGAATGAAGGGCATTCAAAAAGTTCTAAGAAAAATGCCAAAAATTCAAAATGAGTCGAAGTAGTTCAACAAAATGACCTTGAATCGTACCACTGATGACTTATAAACACATTTGACAAGTTTGGGCATTCTAGATTTGTTATTCAAAGAGTTACGTTACATGTTGCACAACCCACTTTTTTGACCCTCCAAAATGAGCCAATCTGAAGTCCGAACAAACATTAAATTTCTAACAAAACTTCAATGGAAACCTAAAGAAATGATTGAAGCTTTGCACAATGTTTATGGCTGTTTATTTTCCCATTTCCAAAGTTGAAGGAACATTTAAAAGGAACAAGATTTCAGTCCATACTTGAAGTGAAGAGGGAGGTTGTGACCTGGTTGACTAGACAAGCTCCAGAATTCTATCGAGAAGGAATTTTTCGGTGGAAACATTGCTTGCAGAAGTGTATTGACTTTGGTGGATGTTATGTAGAAAAATAATTTTGGTACTTTCAAAAATAAAGTTGTTTTTTAATTTGTCTTAGAACTTTTTGAATGACCCTCGTACATCACAAAAAAGTCCAGTGGTCTCTTATTTTTTTCCAGAGCTGTAGTATACATTCATACACAAGTGTACTGTCTGTGTACTATTCATCTGTGGGAGCTGGAATCTCACCAGCACCCAGTCGACCATTTTTACCTGATTTACCTGATTGGATAATCCACCTGTCACTCACACCCATCTGAATTTGCAGTGATTCATCAGTGACCAAACTTCAATACGTGAAGACGTGGATTCAAGGCAGCAGAGTCTGGTTAGGGTCAGGTCATAAAAAATACTACAAAGTAATAATCCTTCTAATCCTAATCTGAACAAAAAATAAATAAAATTATGAAAACATTCTATCAGATGATGTACAGTTCTGGAAAAAAATAAGAGACCACAGCATTTTTTTCTGAAATCAGCATCTTTACATGTATTACAGCCATTCCATTCCAGCGTCTGTTGAATTCCAACACAAACACAAAGCTGAGCTACTTCAGTTCTTGCACCAGGAGTGGAATAAAGTCACCCAAGAACAATGTGAAAGACTGGGACTAAACCAGGTCTGGACCAGGACTAAAACAGGTCTAAACTAGGACTAAACCAGGTCTGAACCAAGACTAAACCAGGTCTGGACCAAGACTTAACCAGGTCTGGACCAAGACTAAACCAGGTCTGGACCAAGACTTAACCAGGTCTGGACCAAGACTTAACCAGGTCTGGACCAAGACTAAACCAGGTCTGGACCAAGACTAAACCAGGTCTGAACCAAGACTAAACCAGGTCTGAACCAAGACTTAACCAGGTCTGGACCAAGACTTAACCAGGTCTGGACCAAGACTAAAACAGGTCTGAACCAAGACTAAACCAGGTCTGGACCAAGACTAAAACAGGTCTGAACCAAGACTAAACCAGGTCTGAACCAAGACTAAACCAGGTCTGAACCAGGAACTAAACCGGGTCTGAACTAGGACTAAACCAGGTCTGAAGCAGGACTAAACCAGGGATGAACCAGGACTTAAGACAGGTTAAAAAGGGGATTAAACCAGGACTAAACTAGGATTAAACCAGGACTAAACTAGGACTAAACCAGGGCTAAACCAGGACTAAACCAGGTCTAAACTAGGACCCAAGAACAATGTGACAGACTTGTGGAGAACATGCCAAGACACATGAAAGCTGTGATTAAAAATAAGGGTTATTGCACCAAATATTGATTTGTGAACTCTTCTTAAGTGTAAACATTAGTATTATGTTGTTTTAAAATGAATTTGATCTTGTTTCTTTGCAATGTTTGAGGTCAGAAAACATGGATCTTTTTTGTTATTTTGACCATTTGTCATTTTCTGCAAATAAATGCTCTAAACAATAATATTTTTATTTGGAATTTGGGGGAAATGTTGTCAGTAGTTTGTGGACTCAAACAAAAAATGTTCCTTTTGCCCAAACACATACCTATAAGTAGTAAAATCAGAAAAACTGATCATTTTGCAGCAGTCTCTTATTTTTTCCAGAGCTGTATGAGGTAAGGTAGCCTAATGAGCCACTGCCGTAGCTTGTATGGTAGCCTACAGGGACAAGCATTAGCAGCTGTAGTGTTCAGATTGTGCATTGTGAAGATGTCATGCCAGATGTTCGTTTTCATTACACTGTTGTTTTGTTGAAATATCCAAAAGGTAACTTGATCATTTCTATTAGTGAATGTACCCAGAACTTGCTATACAGTGGTACCTCACTTTACGAAAGACCCAACAAACGAAAATTTCAAGTTACGAAACGCCTTCACGTTAAATTTTGGTCTCTAGATACGAAAGAAAATTCAAGTTACGAAACGCGAAATCTCAAAAATTCAAATAATGCGCGCTCAGCCACACACATTATACGCTTTTCTCAGACTGAATTTAAACTTTTCTCACATTTGTCTCTCGTTTAAACACTCAAACTTTCATAGATTTTCAACAAAATTATTAATAGTGAAGTGTGGGGGGAAGGGGGAGGGGGGAGAAGACTGCGTGCGGACACGTGTGATAGTGCAGCATGACCCGGCGTGGGGCTGCCAGCAGGTCTAGACCTGGACTAAACCAGGACTGGACCAGGACTAAACCTGGACTAAACCTGGACATGCAAGAGCTGCGTTGGTCTAGACCAGGTCTAGACCAGGTTTAGAGGAGGTCTAGAGGAGGCACGGTTTGAGCACGGGTCTCATTCATGCGCTCAGACTGCGTGCGGACCCCCTCGCTGCTCGCCTCAGCCGTGACTCGAAACGAAACCAGGAAATAGACCCGCGCGCGGCGCTTTAATCCACCTGCTCTAGTCCTGGTTTAGTCCAGGTTTAGACCTTGGTCTAGACCTGGTATAGTCCACGTTTAGTCCTGGGTCTACAGTCTCTACGCAGAACACAATGTTACACTATAAAAAAAAAACTTGGATCGGGGCCTTGGAACGAATCAGGCTTTTTCCATTGAAATAGCTACTCAACTTACGAAAAATTCACGTTACGAAACCACTTCTGGAACGAATTAATTTCGTAAGGTGAGGTACCACTGTATTTCTAAAAAATATCTGCATTTTAACAATAATTTTACCTACCAACATCGCTTAGAGAATCTTAAGTAAATAATCTGAGCAGAGTATGAGCCCAGTCCCCAGATGTGACCTTGTTTGGAAGCACCTCATTGGTTTGGTTCTGCTTCATTACTGCAACGACAGTGAACAACATACAGAACAGCCAGAGCCGCCAGTCAAGGGCAAAAACACACACACACACACACTCTGAATGTCGTACAAGTTACCACACAACAAAAACACGCAAACTATTCGGTCTTTCGTATCAGATCTCAACATCAATAGCTTTTATTTGAGAGAAGTCAAGATCGGCTCCTTGTAGTCTGGTGTCAGCGCACATGTCAATATTTGTTCAAACTTTAAATAATGGCCCCGTCAGATGTGTCAGGTGTCAGGCCGCGCTGTTTGAGGGATTGACAGCTCAGTGCTAGCCAATAGCTTCAAAGACATATTTAGTTTAAACAAAAGACTTATTTTGATTCCTTCTCTGTTGCTATGGTTGGCAATTTCGCGGTCACATTCTTAAAATTTGAAAGTCATAATTTCATATGGAGAGTGTGTAGTTGTGTGTAGAATTTTGAACTGATTTTGAAGCTTGAACCGTGCTGAATGTGGATGTGTTTTCACATGAAACTGGCATAAAGTAATTTAAATGAATCATTTTTAAATATGCGTTTATTATATTTATAATAATTATGCTAAATTAGTAGTAGCTCCGTTAGTAGAGCGTTTGTCTCATGATCCAAGGGTTGGCGGTTCGAATCCCGCTCTTGACGGGTTGACCGCGTGTGATCCCACAGATGAGCGCTGCCGATGTGTCCTCGGGCAAGACACTTAACCGCACCTCGCCCCCAGTGTCTGGACACTGGTAGCCCCCATGGCAGAAGATACATCAAGGCCTGTTGTGACGTGAGCCGTCCTCCTGTGGACCCACTCAATCAATCAATCAAATCAAATCAAATATTTATAAGGCGCTTTTCATACAAAATTGTAGCACAAAGCGCCCACCCGCGGGAGGATTCTTGGGGGCTGGTGCATTGTGTTCTGGGCAGCAGATCTGCTTGGACTGCTGCCCCCATGACCCAGGAAATGGAAAAAAACTGAAGAAGATGAATGATAAGATCAGATATGCCTTTATTAGTCCCACAGTGGGGAAATTCCAGTGTTTTCAGATCAAGAACAGCAGGAAAAAGTAGCATGCAATAAAACAAGATAATAAAATGAATGTATGAATTGTTATTTCTGTTATTGCACTTTTAAAAGAATGTAAGTCACTTACTTGCCCAAAATGAAAAAAAATAAATAAATAATAAAATAATAATGCATGATGATAATAATAATCATAATCATAATCATAATCATAATATATAAGACACAGTGCATATTCCAGTGTCAGTGGAAGTCAAATGGTTAATTTCAATCTGTCATAACCTTCAGTCCCTGGTAGGTTATGACAAAAAAAAATACTATACACAATCTTAAAGGTCCCATGACATGGTACTTCTTGATGCTTTTATATGGCTCCTTAATGGTTCCCTAATACTGTAAATGAATCCTTCTTCAAAATCAAGCCTCAGTGCATGAGAAACAGAGATAAGATGAGAAAGAGTCATAAATGTCACTCTGGAACACTCCATTATGGGCGTTGTTGCTTGAATGCAAATGAGGAGGACAGAGATGGCCTATAGTAGCAGGTGGGGGCGTGGCCAAACTCTCCACTCTTTCCTTTTCAGCTGTGCCCTGTGCGCTCTGACCCACTTCCGTGTTTTTGCGCGGAGGGAGAGATGAGAAGCGTTCCATTGAAAAATAAACACATTTCCACAGAAAATAAAATTAAACCACTGCTGTTTCAGATATCCACAGGCTCAGATAAAGGACTTCCAAGCCTAGAAACGCTCGGACGTGCCTCCAGGCAAATAAAAAAACGTATTTCGCATTGCGTAGCTCCTCCGCAGTCCAAACTCTCTGGGCGTGATTTACAGAGACGCTGAGTACAGACAGACGGGGGTGGAACTGCATTTGCATTTCTTTTTTCGAGCTGACGTCAATAAGTTTCCTTGTTCAAAATCGCCTGTTTGAGCTCTGATTTTTTCTAACGCAGAAAAGGATCGCAAATGCTCAGTTTAGACATTTCCCAACTTTTAACCAGGGGGGGGGGGGGCCCTAAACAGGGTAGGGGAGCTCACATTAACGTTCAAAAACCTCAGAAAGTGAAAATTTCATGCCATGGGACCTTTAATAACAAACAAACGGAAACAAATAGTAGGCCTATATATATATATATATATATATATATATATATATATATATATATATATATATATATTTTTTTTTTTTTCAATGAAGGGAGAAGCCATCAAATAATCTGAACTATTCCAGCAAGTAAGTAAGTCGGCACGGTGGCTGAGTGGTGGCCTGGACCTTTCTGTGTGTGTTCTGTGTAGGGTTTGCATGTTCTCCCCGTGTCTGGGTGGGTTTCCTCCAGTATTCCGGTTTCCCCCACCAACCCAAAACATGCACCACTGCTCCTAATAACAGGATGGGTTAAATGCAGAGAAGAATTTCTCCTGTGTGAGATCAATATTTATTTATTTATTCTTTATTTAATAGGGACAGTGCATATTAATGAACATTTGCAGCATTGCAGTGTAAATATGCCAGATTATAGCAAGAATGCTAATTTCCATCTGTAGTCCCTAGGCAGGTGACACCACAGCAAAAACAATAAAAACAATGACGATTGACAATAACACCAGCATTAAAACATTAAAAATGTCCACAAGTCTGGTTTTCCTTTAGCCACTGTTTCAAGTCAATAAAGTCACTTCTTCTTCTTCTTCTTTATAGAGCATTTTCATACAATGAATGCAACACAAAGTGCTTTACAGTGATTAAAAAGAACATGAACAGAAAGGAAAATGCAGATATAATCAATAACAAGTCACACATACGACATATACAAATTCCAATACCAATTTTAAGAATCAACATTTAAGATAAAAGTTCCATTTAATTAATCAGCTAAAGATCGAGCACACTCACCTCACAGCAAGAGTGTTTCAGGTTCACCTCCCGGACCATCCATGCCTTTCTGTAACTCTGGAGTTTGCTCGTTTCTCAGATGGAATAATGAACTCAAAAATGGTGGTGGCCTGTCGTAGCGATTTTCCTAACAAGCATTTCAATTCGATTTTTTGATAAAATGATTCTGTTATTGTTGCTATTTTGTTCTTTGTGGAAGAAATGATGGTACTTCAAAAACCACAGCCTTTAAGAGTTGCTTTCGATAGCGATTGATCTTGCAGCTCTACTTTAAAGTGCAGTTTGAAATGCATTTGAGACTTGAGGGAGAAAATGTATTCACCATCTGCCTAGCACATAACATTTGTTCTTTAATTAAAATGGCTAATCTTCTGACTCATCCTCTATATTCTCAGGTCTATATTAGACTGTCAGATGGCTGATCGTCAGTATGTCAGTCACTGAATCAGTGCTGCAGTCCTTGGAAATGTACTAATGTATTTATATGAAAATATGTTGTACTTTAGTATTATTATCTGAATGTGCATTTACAAAAAAGGCAAATAATAGTGCAGTCACACCAACATACAGTGTTAATATTTTGTTTGATATTTTGTATAAAAATAAACATTAATAATAAGAAGGTAAGAATGGGACATTTAGCCTTAGCTCCAATAGCAATTTAAGAATTGATAAGTGAGCTAAATGTTCCATTTAATTAATCAGCTAAAGGTTTAGCACTCTCACCTTACAGTTAGAAAGTTCCAGGTTTGATTCCCAAGTTGCCCCTTGAGGTTACACGATTCAGTACCAATTTAGGATTTGATACCTGAGCTCCCAGGGGAGGTGTCCTAAAGGAGGCCCCGGGGAAGTCCCAGGACACACTGGAGGGACTGTGTCTCTCGGCTGGCCTGGGAACACCTCAGGGTCCCCCCAGAGGAGCTGGAGGAAGTGTCCGGGGTGAAGGAGATCTGGGAGTCGCTGCTTAGACTGTTGCCCCCGCGACCCGGCCCCGGATAAGCGGAAGAAAATGGATAGATGGATGGATACATGAGCTATTTGTTCCACCTAATTAATTATCTAAACGTTTATTGTTTTCCTCCAGGCACTCCAATTTCCCCCGTCAAATGCATGAGAATAATGTCTCTACACAGGGACAATAAAATGTACCTTAATTTTAGTTACGAGGTACATTTAATATTCCAGATGGTTTAAATACCACAGGGCAACCATCTCCTCCTCTTCATTCGGTTGATGGTTTCCTTCCACTTCTCCTTCTTGTTTGCCATGATGTCCTGGAGCTCCTGGTTCTTTGTCTTCAGAGCAAAGTTAGTCTCTTCTGAGGAGGTCAGAGTCTCTTGTGCTCCTCAGTGCACTGTAGAACAATCAGCTCATTCCTGTGCTGCACCTTCAGTTTCTCCATCTCCTGGTTGGTGTCCTGCACTTTCTGTGTGAGCTGGTCTCTTTGTCCCAGAACAGAGGCATAAGCAGCATGGCACTGCTCCATCGCAGCCTTAAATGTGACTCTCTCTGTCTGGAGAGTTTGTGTCTTGTGTCTTTGCCTTCTGCTCTTGGATGATCTGGTCCTGCTCTTTCTGACTGAAGCAGAGAGTGTTTCTCCTCACTGAGAGTGGACCTAAACTCTGCCACAGTAAACTCCAGACCCACCTTCTCATCCTGGAGGGTTTGAAGTTTGACCTGGGCCTGCCAGTGTTTTTTCTGCACCTCTGGCAGGTCACTTCTGTGGTGAACAGCTGATTTTCTCTCCACCACCTCCAATTGGTCCTGGAGCTCTCTGATGGCGCTCCTCTCCTCTCTGAGAGCAAATTGTAGAGTGGACCCCTTCATGGTTAGGACATTGTTGACTGACTCCAGCAGCTCCTTTTGGCCCAGAGCTTTTCTAGTCTTCTCCTCTGCCTGGGCAGATTTGAGAGTGGATCCCTCCTTTGTCTGGATGTTGTTTTCTGACTCCAGCAGCTCCAGTTGGCCCAGAGCTTTTCTAGTGGCTCTCTTCTCCTGTGTCAGGGCACGTCATAGAACAGACACTACTGCCATCACCTCTTGCTTCTCTGTTTCCAGAATATCTGCTCTGCTCTGAGCTGCAGCAGGGGCCTGTTCCTTCTCCTTCAGGGAGGACTGCACTTCGGCCACCAGATGCACCATGTTCTGCTTCTCCACCTGCTCCTTTTCCAGGTCCTGAGTGAGAGCAGTGATCTGGTCCCTTAGATGTTTCTCTTGCTGATCCTTCCTAGTCATGGTATCCAAGAGCTACTCGGCTTTGCCCTCAGCCTTATGGTTGACTTAGCCGAGTTTCCCTTGAAGGAAAGAGTTGGCGGTGGCCTGTTGCTTGATCTCCTCCTGCACCTCCTCCTGGCTTCCTCCAAAAAGCAGTGGCCTGTTTCTGGAGATTTTCCACATATACACGATTGCTCCTGATGGAGAACATTTTCTTGCTCTTTTTCCTCCAGCTCCTTCCTTAACTGTGCTTTCAGCATTTGGATTTGCTTCAGCACATCTTCCTGGGAGACTTACCACATAACTTACTGCTCCATGTTGTTTTAATGTGCTTATATAATGGCCAAAAAACTGAAATGTTTCACCTATGAATCTGAAAAGCCTGTTCCCTGTCTGTAAATGTCTAATATTTTTGTTATTTCTGTGTTTTACAACAGTTTACCTGTTGCTATGATGTCAGCAGGGCAGTGATATAGAATGTGACTTGACTGTTGCCGAACTACTCGTGTGTTATGCAAAATTGTCACGGACCAAGGTTTAAGTTTGTTTTCAGCATCCCCTTTTAAAGTTATTCCAAGTGCTGGTGCATTGATTCCGCTATGTGTTTTGCTCTGGCAGTTACTGAAGGAAAGGGGGGACTTATATTAGACCCACTGAAAACACTGAAAACTCTTGTTCAGGCTGACCAGGAGCTGTCCAGTGCTGAAGATGTTGCATCATGTCCCATCATCTGCAGGATTCACACAGAAAGGGGAGGACATTTGCACTGCCGGGGGTTTTTTTTGGAGCACCGTTTCTTTTTTTCTCTTTTGTTACTTTAGCATTCAGTGAGATTATTTGTTACTCCGTTTTGTTACTCTTATGCTTGCACTTTGCCGTCACTTCAACAATCAAAATCAAAATGTCTAATGATGTAGGAGATGTTGGGTTCTCATGTAGCTATAGTCTTTTTAATGCCCATTTTGATGTTAAAGGAAAAGTAACGTTTTTTTTTACAATCTGAGCCTTCTTTTGGCAATAAAACAAGTAGTTTTACTCACCCATAGCACTTTGGTGTCATTTAGAGCAGTTTTGTAGAAGTTATGTTGAGCCGTTCTGTTCTACTAATGATCCCGTATCCGTTAGCATGAGTGCTCGGGGCATTACTTTGCGGTCTCCAAATAACACAAACTCCAAAACGGCCTGAAACCCGATATCCAGCTATAGTTTCATTTGATGACATCATCAGAGAGGACAGTGCGCATGCGTGAATTCAGCTGTTTTGTAAACACCGCTAATCCGAAAGAAGCTAACACCGCTCTGAACTTTACTTTTCTGTTGCGATATCGGGTTTCAGGCCGTTTTGGAATCCACTAAAAGTCTACGCTGACACAGCGATCTTCTGTGATTTGAAAAGTGCTAAAGTTTGTGTTATTTGGAGACCGCAAAGTAATGCCCCGAGCACTCACGCTAACGGATACGGGATCATTAGTAGAACAGAACGGCTACAACATAAGTTCTACGAAACTGCTCTAAATGACACCAAAGTGCTATGGGTGAGTAAAACTACTTGTTTTATTGCCGAAGGCTCAGATTGTAAAAAAAACGTTACTTTTCCTTTAATATTGCGTCAGGGAACATAAACGGATGTGGCTCACCAATTAAAAGAACGTCCTTAGCTCTCTTTAGTCTCATAATACTGATATTATATATTCAAGAGACACATTTTGAAAAAAAAACACTTTAAAATTCAAGAAAAGTATTTCATAACACACTGTTCAGTAAAAGTCCTGTGGTGATTTTTTATTTTAATTTTTTATTCATTCTTACCACAGTTGTTGCTACCCCTGCTCCAGCCAAGGGGTCTCAGTGTTCTGCTCACTGATCTCAAACTTTTCTTAAGTTTGCTGGCCATCTGCTCACTGTAAAGCACTGAGATTTCTTTCTTTTAAACATTGAGTATGAATAAAATGAAACTGCTTGCTTAGTTGCGTGCTTGTGTGCTTCCTTAAAGAGAGGGAATGCATTTTTGTTTTTTTGTTTTTTAGTGTTCCACCATGTTATAACATTGTTCATTCATCCAAAAACATGCCTGGAGAACTTTTAGGTGTCATTCATGCATGTTTCAGTATTTTAGCGATCTCTTCCAGCCTCTAGAGAGATAGAGATAGAGATTCTGTCCAATACTCAGCCCACAAGTGTACATCATCTACAGCTCTGGAAAAAAATAACCACTGCAAAATGATCAGTGTTTCTGATTTTACTACTTATACGTATGTGTTTGGGCCTCTATAAACTACTGACAACATTTCAATCAATCAATCAATCATTATTTATAAAGCGCTTTTCATACAAAAGTGTAACACAAAGCGCCTTACAGTGATTAAGGATTAGAAGATTGACTTTTATTGATCTCACACAGGAGAAATCGTTTATTTTGTTGTTTAGGCTTGGTCAGGACCCAAGCTGGAAGATTTTACCTATGGAGCATGTTTTGGGTTGACGGGGAAAACCGGAGTGCCCAGAGGAAACCCACCCAGACACGGGGAGAACATGCAAACTCCACAAAGAAAGGCCCGGGCGACTCAAGTGCTAGCCACTCAGCCACCGTGCTGCCAACATTTCTCCCAAAATTCCGAATAAAAATATTATCGTTTAGAGCAGGGGTGTCAAACTCATTTTGGTCCAGGGGCCGTATCCAACCTACTTTGATCCCAAAGGGGCCGGATCAGAAAACTCATAACATATATACCCCAAAAATAGCAATAAGTCCAAATATTTGTGCAGAGAAACGCAAATCTATTACAGAAGTGTTTTTTATTTGACAAACTCTTTTACAAAATATCTTCTGTCTTCTCAGTTCTTCGTTCAAGTTATTGTCTCGTAGTGGCGTTTAAGATTATATTCCTTGAGCACCGCCACTTGTTGCAAACACACCAAACATACAGGTTTCCCATTCACCTCTGTGAACAAATAGGAATTTGTCAATTTTTCTTGGAAAATCCTGCACTCGGCATCCACTTTTCTCATTTTTGTCATTTTGCTGATGAGGGTATCACGGTCAACAGTCAAAACGATGTTCCTTTAAGAGCGTTTGGAAAGAGGCGAGTCTTCATTTGTGCTGCTCTGGTGGGAGGGGCCACGCACAGAGGCGCTAGAGACGCTGCTATGCTAAACTGTGCAGAAAACTGTGCAATATTTTAATAGAAAATTAAAACATAATTAAAATATTTTAATAAAAAAGAAGCCAAGGGCCACATTAAAGGTCTTAGAGGGCTGGATCTGGCCCCTGGGCCGCATGTTTGACACCCCTGGTTTATGATAAAAGGAGAAGTTCAATTGAACTTCTCCTTTTATCATGGATTCTACCTGGACGACTGAGGGACTTTTCACGCACCCCTGGTTTAGAGCATTTATTTGCAGAAAATGACAAATGGTCAAAATAAAAAAAGATCCATGTTTTCAGATGTCAAACAATGCAAAGAAACAAGATCAAATTCATTATAAAACAACATAATACTAATGTTTACGCTTAAGAAGAGTTCAGAAATCAATATTTGGTGCAATAACCCTTATTTTTAATCACAGTTTTCATGCATCTTGGCATGCAGTGGCCTCTTATTTTGTTCCAGAGCTGTATGTTGACAACAATTTCTCTATAAACATACAACAACATGATACAAAACTGCACCAACACCTTGACATGCCTCATCTGATGTGCAGTAGTTTCATACGTCGGAGGCGCGCTGATTGTGTTGTGAAAATGAAACTTATAAAACATTCTTGATGCTTTTATATGGCGCCTTAATGGTTCCCTAATACTGTAAATGAATCCTTCTTCAAAATCAAGACTCAGTGCATGAGAGAGCCCCATGAACACAGTCAGAGTCAAAAATATCTCCCTGAAACACTTTATTATGGGCATTGTTGCTTGAATGCAAATGAGGACAGAGATAGGCCAGTGCAGTGGGTGGAGGTGGGGGAGCAAACTCTCCGCTCTTTCCTCTTTAGCGGTGCACTGGCCCCACTTCCGCGTTTAAGAGCGGAGGAAGATATGAAGATATATATAACACATTTCCACAGAAAATAAAATTAAACCACTGCCGTTTCAGAGGTTTGGAGGACATCCGAGCCTGGAAACACTCTCACGTGCCTCCAGGCAAATAAAAAAACGCATCTCGCATTGCGAAGCTCGTTTGCGGTCCAAACTCTACGGCCATGAGTTCCAGAGACGGTGGGTAGACATCCAGACGGGGGGTGGAACTACATTTGCATTTTTCCGCGAGTGGGACGTCAGAAATTTCCCTTGTTCAGAATCGCCCGTTTGGGCTGTCTTTTTTTCAAACACGGAAAAGGATCGCAAATACTCAGTTTACACATTTCGCAACTTTTAGCCATGGGGGGGGGGGGCCATAAACAGGGTAGGGGAGCTCACATTAACGTTCAAAAACCTCAGAAAGTGAACATTTCATGCCATGGGACCTTTAACACGTTGGTGATCTAAATAATATGCGGTAACAGTTAATACCCCATAGAAGTATAATACCTTTTCAAATGTCTGTCATAAGTTAGGACCTGGGTAAATCAACAGATCTTTTAGCTTTAAATCTTTATTTCTTTCATTATTTTACATTACAGCTACACTTTTCATGTAGCTTCCTACATTGGGGCATTGTCAAATAAAACACCACACAGTCCTTCTCCTCACCACCACCTTCTCCTTGCACCCTGCCATAATGAGCTCCAGCAGATTAAAGTGTAATCCTTTCACTAATGGCCGTAGCATCTTTGTCTTGAATCATTGCGGAGATTTAATGCCGACCACTGAGCCTCCAAATCACATTTTATGACAATCACAGAACGCATTAGGAGCTTCGTTAGGTGGCTCTTAAGACTTCTCGGCGTCGGATTTGCATCTTAAATCAGACGAAATGCACCGCGCTAAAATATTCCGGCCCAATTATGCAGCCCGGTGTCTCTCCGAATGTCTCCTAATAATATCTCTGACAACAGAAGAACAATAAAACGCGTTACAGAGAGCGCCAATGAAGATGATAAGAGAACAAGAAAGGTCGAAGCCCGTATTGTGTGGATGACAGCAGGATGCGATTTGACTAACTGCTATGTGAATACTAAATGAGTCTCTATAGGTCCCACTTTGCCTTTTAAAGCTATAAAAGAATGCCATATGGGGAAGAAAAAGGCTAGGATTACTACAAAGTGTATGATTTTTTTTTTTTTTGCGTAAAAGTCAGATGGTAGTAGAGACAAAGCAGCTTAGCTAATTTGCACAAGACAGGGAAAACGTGGCATAGAGAAGTACCATCTGAAACATAGCCCCGAGCAGCCCAGTGAGCAGGGCCAAGGACAAACTGAAATGTTCATATAGTAATTATGCAGAGCAGTGGAACATTTAGTATTTCTTAATGAGGTGTCTGGTAATGTTGGATGGGTAAAATTGTGAATTCCATAGAAGATGTTAGATGTTGGTAAGTTTGAGATAACGGTTGGGCCAGGTGTCACATGGACTGTTGATTTAGTTCAGGGGTCGGCAACCTCTGATGCGGCTCAGTACAGTGGTCCCTCATTTATCACGGGGGTTACGTTCTCAAAATAACCCACAACAAGCGAACTGCGCGAAGTCGTCAGCTTTATATTTTACAATTATTCTCCATATTTTAAGGCTGTAAACGCCTCACCACACACATTCTACACTTTTCCTCAGACTGGAATTAACGTTTTCTCACATTTCTCTCTGATTTAAAGATCCCATGACATGGTACTTCTTGATGCTTTTATATGGCTCCTTAATGGTTCCCTAATACTGTAAATGAATCCTTCTTCAAAATCAAGACTCAGTGCATGAGAAATAAGATGAGAAAGAGTCATAAACGTCACTCTGGAACACTCCATTATGGGCGTTGTTGCTTGAATGCAAATGAGGAGGACAGAGATGGCCTATAGTAGCGGGTGGGGGCGTGGCCAAACTATCCACTCTCAGCTCTCAGCTCTCAGCTGTGCCTGTGCGCTCTGACCCACTTCTGTGTTTTTGCACGGGGGGAGAGATGAGAAGCGTTCCATTGAAAAATAAACACATTTCCACAGAAAATAAAATTAAACCACTGCTGTTTCAGATATCCACAGGCTCAGATAAAGGACTTCCGAGCCTAGAAACACTCACAAGTTCCTCCAGGCAAATAAAAAAACGCATTTCACATTGCGTAGCCCCTCCGCAGTCCAAACTCTCTGGGCGTGATTTACAGAGACGCTGAGTACAGACAGATGGGGGTGGAACTGCATTTGCATTTCTTTTTTTGAGCTGACGTCAATAAGTTTCCTTGTTCAAAATCGCCCGTTTGAGCTCTGATTTTTTTCTAACGCAGAAAAGGATCGCAAATGCTCAGTTTAGACATTTCGCAACTTTTAACCATGGGGGGGGGGGGCCCTAAACAGGGTAGGGGAGCTCACATTAACGTTCAAAATTTCATGCCATGGGACCTTTAAAGATCCCATGACATGGTACTTCTTGATGCTTTTATATGGCTCCTTAATGGTTCCCTAATACTGTAAATGAATCCTTCTTCAAAATCAACACTCACTGCATGAGATATGACTCTGACAGTCTTCATGAGGCTAGATATGTCTCTAAAATGCTTTATTCTGGGTGTTGCTGCTTCAATGCAAATGAGAAGGACAGAGAGATTGGCTAAGGAGCGGGGGGCGGGTTTCCCCCGCTGCTCAGCGCAGCTCGGCTCCGCTCTGTCTGCTCACTTCCGTGAGAGACAGATGAGAGACTTTGCAATGAAAAAAAGCATATTTACACAGAAAATAAAATTAAACCACTGGTATTTCAGAGGTCCAGAGGGTCGGGTAAGGGACTTGCGAGCCTAGAAACACTCGGACGTGCCTCCAGGCAAATAAAAAAACGCATTTCGCATTGCGTAGCGCATTCACAGTCCAAACTCTATGGGCGGGATATACAGGGACGCTGAGTACAGACAGAGGGAGGGGCTGGAGCTGCATTTGCCGATCTGACGTCAAAAAGGTGCCTTGTCCGAACTCGCCCGTTTCAACACTGGTTTTGTGTAACGCAGAAAAGGACCGCAAATGCTCAGTTTAGACATTTCGCAACTTTTAGCCATGGGGGGGGGGGGGGGGGGGGGGTAAACAAGGGAGGGGGGCTCACATTTACGTTCAAAAACCTCAGAAAGTGAAAATTTCATGCCATGGGACCTTTAAACACTCAAACGTTCGTAGATTTTCAACAAAAAAAGCATAGTATTATAGAACGAAACCAAAGTGTATTTCGTGTGTATTTCACAGTTCTTATGACCGCTTCGCTGTGGGGGGTTTTGTCGGGGAGAAAACTTGCAAACATACAGCACTTCAGAGTCACACTGCGATCCAACATTTATATAAATCTGGCAAACTGAACACATTCTGTACAGGAGACACGGAGGAGAATGACTGACAAATCGGCAAAGGTCTACAGTCCCTTAGCCCAGTGTTTCCCAACCTTTTTTGTCTTGTGTACCCCCTGAGCCTTTTTGTCATACCTCGAGTTCCCCCTCACTCATACATGTTGATAATTCTCCAAAAGTAGAACGTGACACAACAGATTATTAAATGAAAGCAATTTCCCTTGTGGATCAATAAAGTTTGTCTAAGTCTAAGTCTAAATCGAAAATCATTTTATTTCATCTCCTTAATTTGAAAATGTAATTCTCAGGCATTTTCTCTCTTTTCTTTAACTCAAATTAGTTAAACATAAACATAAAGAATATGTTTCTTTGAAAATAATTTACTCAAATAAATACTAATTCAAAATAATCTTCCTTTGTTGTATATATTATTTGTTTATTTTATTATTTATTGTTGTATCTACTTTTATCTTTGCTGTATCTTGTAACACGACTGATTATTAAATGAAAATCTTTTTATTTCATGTCCTTAATTTGCCGCGTACCCCCTGCAATGTGCTTGCGTACCCCTAGGAGTACGAGTACCCCTGGTTGGGAAACACTGCCTTCGCCAATCAGGACGCAGAAATGCACGTTGATACACTATTTAAAAAATTGGAATAAAAAAATCTGCAAAACAGTGAGGCCACGAAAAGTGAACCACGATATAGCGAGAGACCACTGTATTTAATTAAAATCTATTTTATCTTATCTTTATCTTTCATTTTCTAAATGTTATTCTATGGCACAAAGGCAAAAAGCCGTTATATGCAGTGTTATTTAATTTTAAATTTCAAAAGGGTTTTGTGGCTCTCAGTGTTTTCACTGTGTGAAACGGGTCCAAATGGCTCTTTGAGTGGGAAAGGTTGCCGACCCCTGATTTAGTTGGTCAATGTCTGTCAGTGAATGTATTGGTTAAATTAACTTATATTTACTATGCTCATATTTGACGATCTCTTTACGTTCACAATGATTCTATGACTTTTCGAACCAAGTGCCAAAAATTTTTATGTCAAATAAGGTTACGATTAATCAACTAAGCGTGACTATAAAAATCATTGACACAGTCTTTGTGTTAATCTGGACTATGCATACTCATATGAAAAAGCCTATTTATAACAAAAACAGAGGTATAATTAAATCTAAATGTCAAAAAGAATAAACAATTTCTTCATAATTATTTATTTTCTTAATAAAAATATTATTTAGAAGACTTGAGTCACCATATTTATACCTTTATTTGATTAATAATATATTTTAAATGTCTCAGTGTATATTAGAAATAATTGTATATAATTGACTAGTCGACTGCTTGAAAATGTAATTACTGACTACTACAATATCAAGCAAGAAGGTTACCTCAACATATTAATAATAGTCAAATTCTGGCTTACTTGTTTCCAGTTTAGTTCTGTCATGCTGGTAACTTGATATTGTTGACCAGTATCTTCTTCTTCTGGGCTGGACCAGATCTTTCTTTGAAGAGTTTGCATGTTCTGCCTGTGTCTGGATGGGTTTTCTTAATGCTCTCCAGCTTCCATCAACACAAAACATACTCTGGAGACGGGTCCCTGGTTCTTGAAGGTTTCCCCAGGAGCATTGAAGATTGGGTCAAATACACTACGCATATATGACAATAATATTGTCATGTATATAGCTAACAAAGACTAAACCAAGGACTAAAACAGGACTAAACCAGGACTAAAACAGGACTAAACCAGGTCTAAACCAAGGACTAAACCAAGGACTAAAACAGGACTAAACCAGGTCTAAACCAAGGACTAAAACAGAACTAATCCAGGACCAAAACAGGACTAAAATAACACTAAACCAGAATCAAAACAGGACTAAAACAGGACTAAACCAAGAACTAAAACAGGACTAAACCAGGACTAAACCAGGTCTAAACCAAGGACTAAAACAGGACTAATCCAGGACCAAAACAAGACTAAAATAACACTAAACCAGAACTAAACCAGAATCAAAACAGGACTAAAACAGGACTAAACCAAGAACTAAAACAGGACTAAACCAGGACTAAACCAGGACTAAACCAAGGACTAAAACAGGACTAATCCAGGACCAAAACAGGACTAAAATAACACTAAAACAGGACTAAAACAGGACTAAACCAGTAAGAGTACCTTCTAATTCTGACCTGCCCTGAATCACCACAGTGATGATGATCTGCAGGGGGAGGGCTTAGCTTAATGTCATGCAAATGAGCCCAGAAGGCCTGGACTTAGAGAACTTCACGAGCTGTTTTCAGAGTTTTCTAAAATCCAGTGTGCATGCTTTCAAATGGCCACAAATTCTTCAAATGTTCTCAGATTTTCATGTGTAAGACATCGTTGGAAAGCTTAGAATCTACACTTTAAGAATCTGCAACTAACTCAAAACACCTCCAGGACGACTTGTGACTGTTTTTGGAGTCAATTGATTATCATTAGGCCTATATTTATATTAATTCTGTAATATTAACATTTTCTCTGAGCACACATGAGAAGTTGTATTGCACATGTGAAAAGAAATTGTAAAGTCAACCCTTAACTATTGAAAATCAATAATAGGCCAAAGGTGCCACAGAATATCCAGAAAATCGTCTTCCATTTGTTGTTACTATCACCCTTTTTTTGCACCGATACACAAAAAAATACACTCACTTTCTTCCAGTAGCTCTTTCTGTTGCTGCCTTGTCAGAAAAGGGCTCTGTGTAATCCTCACTTTATCCTCACATCCAGAAAATAAAACTTGCTGCCTGATCTGAACACAAAACCCAGTGTGCTCAGTGCTCTTCTGAGATCAGAGAGAGCTACTGTGAACATTTTACTTGTTGCTTTTTGGAACAATGAAAAGATTCAGTTTGATTTTTCCATGATATCATTTTGTGTGTACCTTGGCTCTATATAATGTTTAAAAGGGCTTTGAGAATATACTATTTTATTTTCACGTTATGTCAAAAGTAAAGCGATCATCTGTTCGACTGGGATCCAGAATACGCACTTTTGTCTGTGTCTTAAGTCTAGTCTGTGTTGTCTTTTGTTATTGAACTCTATATACAGTGGTCCCTCGTTTATCGCGGAAATAACCTGTGAAATCCGCGAAGTAGGACAACTTTACTAACTAAACCAAGGACTAAAACAGGACTAAACCAGGACTAAAATATGACTAAACAGGACTAAACTAGGTCTAAACCAAGGACTAAAACAGGACTAAACCAGGACTAAAACAGGACTAAAATATGACTAAACAGGAATAAAACAGGACTAAACGAGGACTAAACCAAGGACTAAAACAGGACTAAACAGGACTAAAACAGGACTAAACCAGGACTAAAATAGGACTAAACAGGACTAAAACAGGTCTAAACCAAGTCTAAACCAAGGACTAAAACAGGATTAAACCAAGGGCTAAAACAGGACTAAACCAGAACCAAAACAGGACTAAAACAGGACTAAACCAGGACTAAAATATGACTAAACAGGACTAAACTAGGTCTAAACCAAGGACTAAAACAGGACTAAACCAGGACTAAAACAGGACTAAAATATGACTAAACAGGAATAAAACAGGACTAAACGAGGACTAAACCAAGGACTAAAACAGGACTAAACAGGACTAAAACAGGACTAAACCAGGACTAAAATAGGACTAAACAGGACTAAAACAGGTCTAAACCAAGTCTAAACCAAGGACTAAAACAGGATTAAACCAAGGGCTAAAACAGGACTAAACCAGGGCTAAAATACGACTAAATGAGGACTAAACCAAAGACTAAAACAGGACTAAACCAAG
This sequence comes from Paratrypauchen microcephalus, assembly GCA_036785185.1. Classification (NCBI taxonomy): domain Eukaryota; kingdom Metazoa; phylum Chordata; class Actinopteri; order Gobiiformes; family Gobiidae; genus Paratrypauchen; species Paratrypauchen microcephalus. The sequence continues at coordinate 2,356,271 of JAVJIX010000053.1, read as the reverse complement.
GACTAAAACAGGACTAAAATAGGACTAAACAAGACTAAAATAGGACTAAACAGGACTAAAATAGGACTAAAATAGGACTAAACCAGGACTAAACCAAGGACTAAAACAGGACTAAACCAAGGACTAAACCAGGACTAAAATAGGACTAAACGAGGACTAAACCAAGGACTAAACCAGAACTAAACCAGTAAGTATACCTTCTAATTCTGACCTGCCCTGAATCACCACAGTGATGTCAGTGATGATCTGCAGTTGAAGGGCTTAGGGTCTAGTTCCAGTCTAGTTCCAGTCTGGTCCCGGTCTGGTCCCAGTCTGGTCCTCATGGGTTAGTCCTGGTCTAGTTCCCGTCTGGTCCCAGTCTGGTCCTCATGTCTTAGTCCCGGTCTGGACTTCCTACAGATCCAGTGACTCATGTCTGGGCTCCTCGTGCATCCAGCGGGACTCCCGGAGCCCCCCCGGGTCCCCCCTCTATAACATCTATATAAATGTGTCAAACTGAACACATTCTGTACTGTACAGGAGACACGGAGGAGAAGACAATCAGGACGCACAACACAATGTTGATACACTATTTAAAAAAAAAAAACAATCCGCGAAACAGCGAGGCCGCGAAAAGTGAACCGCGATAGAGCGAGGGACCACTGTAGTCCTTTGTGCTCGTACTTCCCTGCAAATACGAATATCTAAGTAAGTTCAAATCACTCAAATTGAGAAGATTTAACCCGAATCATATATTTTTCTTTTCTTTTTATTTTAAGTCGTGTTTGAGCCTGGCTTGAAGCGTGATGGAGGGAGTGGGGACCAGACTATATTAATTCTGGACTTGTCAAGCAAACCATCTGTAGGTTTATTTGATTTTTTTTTTTGGTTTGTTTTTTGTTTATTTTCACCAGTAGAGGGCAGACGTGGTCCCTGTTCCCCCCTCACCCTCACCTCGCCTTTGTTCAGGCTCTCTGGTCTTCATAGCAACGTCTTCTCTGGACAGTCCAGGTCTGGACTGGGACAAAAAAACGGCCCTGGCATTTTTGGCTTCGACGGGCCCTTCATAATTAGTCCTGGTTTAGTCCTGGTTCAGACCTGATTTAGTCCTGATTTAGATGCAATTAGTCCTGGTTTAGTCCTGGTTCAGACCTGATTTAGTCCTGGTTTAGTCCTGGTTCAGACCTGATTTAGTCCTGATTTAGATGCAATTAGTCCTGGTTTAGTCCTGGTTCAGACCTGATTTAGTCCTGGTTTAGTCCTGGTTCAGACCTGGTTTAGTCCTGGTTCAGTTCTGATTTAGTCCTGGTTTAGTCCTGGTTCAGACCTGATTTAGTCCTGGTTTAGTCCTGGTTCAGACCTGATTTAGTCCTGATTTAGATGCAATTAGTCCTGGTTTAGTCCTTGTTCAGACCTGGTTTAGTCCTGGTTTAGTCCTGGTTCAGACTTGGTTTAGTCCTGGTTCAGTTCTGATTTAGTCCTGGTTTAGTCCTGGTTCAGACCTGATTTAGTCCTGGTTTAGTCCTGGTTCAGACCAAACTTAGTCCTGATTTAAACCTGATTAGTCCTGGTTTAGTCCTGGTTCAGTTCTTATTTAGTCCTGGTTTAGTCCTGGTTCAGACCTGATTTAGTCCTGGTTTAGTCCTGGTTCAGACCTGATTTAGTCCTGATTTAGATGTAATTAGTCCTGGTTTAGTCCTGGTTCAATCCTGAATTATTCCTGGTTTAGTCCTGGTTCAGACCTGATTTAGTCCTGATTTAGAACTGATTAGTCCTGGTTTAGTCCTGGTTCAATCGTGAATTATTCCTGGTTTAGTCCTGGTTCAGACCTGATTTAGTCCTGGTTTAGTCCTGGTTCAGACCTGATTTAGTCCTGATTTAGAACTGATTAGTCCTGGTTTAGTCCTGGTTCAGACCTGATTTAGTCCTGATTTAGATGTAATTAGTCCTGGTTTAGTCCTGGTTCAGACCTGGTTTAGTCCTGGTTTAGTCCTGGTTCAGACCTGGTTTAGTCCTGGTTCAGACCTGATGTAGTCTTGGTTTAGTCCTGGTTCAGTCCTAAATTGTGGGCCAGTCTCTAAGTAAAAAAAAAAAAAAAAAAGAAGAAGAAGGGCATCGGCCCCTAGGACTTTCGGCCCACCGGGAAAATGCCCGGTATGCCCAATTACCAGTCCAGGCCTGGGACAATCTAATTACAAATGGTCGCTATAAAGTGTCTCCCATGTTTTTTTTATAATTAAATATTAAAACGATTTTACAGCGGGAAGTAAAATGCAACTGTGGATAACAGAACAGTATAAGACAATTTTGTACAACCAATAAAAACTAGTGGACTTGAGGGTATTGCTGTTAAAACAATATGAACATTTTGACAAAGATCTTTTAGAGAAGACTATGGAGACAATTACCACACCGTTTGACTCAAAAGTATTGATCTAGCATGGGTTGCTATGCAATATATTTTACCTTTTTATTAGGCGCTATTTGCCTTTAAAGGGTCCATATTACGCTATAATTTTGATCTTGCATCTAGTCCATTTTAGAATGACCTGTTAGACATGGCAAATATGGGCTTTTGGAGTGAGAGTATTTTCGTCGCACAGGGGCGAAAAAATCGGATTTGGGTCACTTCAGGCTGCAGTGTGAACGTAGCCCAAGATATGTGGTCCTAAAACCGATACATATCCGATTTTTTGGGATTCGACTTCAGTCTGAACGGCCAGGTCGCGTTCATCCGAAGTGGGTGTGTTTTCTCCAGTGAGAGTGGTACAAGTAGGCGCTCACAAATGTACACAAACGTTCTTCTCGTCATGCGAAAATAGTATATGAACTCCGTGTCAGTAAAGCGGCGAAGCACGTAGCAATCCCACCACTTTTGTCTGCGACTCCGCACCAACACGTTCATTTCTACGGACGTTGCTGCCACTGCCCCACAAAACGCCGTGGCCAAAAACCTTGTCCTTCTCCTTCTCCGTCTCCTCCTTAAAACAAATAAGCTGTACATGTTTTCGCTCCGCTACGACAGCAACTTTAGGCGACTTCCGTAAACATTGAGCGCGCTCACTGCACGTGACCTCGTCGTGTCCCCCAAGGCGCATGCGGGACACTTTTGGGGCGTTTAAAGTTCACACTGGAGATCACATACAAGTCGCATTTAACTGGAAATGTGAACGACCTCACAAAAAAATTGGATTTCACAAAAAAATTTGAATTGAGCTTTAAGCCCTGCAGTCTGAACGTAGCCATACGTGATCAACTGATACGCGATCGACTGGTTGGGCACCCCTGATCCTCTTCACAAACATACCTGGCATTGTTTTCATTCACACATGTTTAAGACACAAATCTAGGCTTCTCTCTGTTCTACCTTGTGATGTGCGATTGTGTGGTAATACAGGAAGTGCTCCACTGTGTTTTTAAACTCTGTAAACCTTCATTAGAATCATTTGGATGATTTCTTTCCTGAACTAAAGGTAGATGTTAACCTGAAAACTGCCTCTTCAGGACATCAGAAGCTGGAGCAGAGCATTTTGAGCTTTGGAGATGTAGATGTATCTTTTTGAGAAGGTAACACCATTATAATAAGAGAGTCAATTTGGTGTAATACAGGTTAGGCCAGGGGTGTCAAACATGCGGCCCGGGGGCCAGATCCAGACCTCCAAGACCTTTAATCTGGCCCTCAGCAGATTTTCTATTAAAATATTTTAATTATATTTAAAATTTCTATTAAAATATTGGTAATTATCTGCGCTTCTTTTCTGTGCAGCTCAGCATAGCAGCGTCTCCAGCGCCTCTATACGTGGCCCCTCCCAGAACCATCGTTTTGACTGTCGACCGTGACACCCTCATCAATGATCGGGATCGGGGAATGATCGGGTTTAGTGTGATTTGGATGGGCAAAACTGGTGCTTCTAAATGTGCTCCCTTAGTCGCGGCAGAACATGCTGGAGAGGTTATGGGAATTAGTTGATAATGAAAAGGGTTCGACCCACGAAGCGCAACAGATACGGAAACGGGCGCTCGTGTCTTCACGCGCTCTCCCTGGGGACAACGCTCTTAGGAATGGACCTGCTCTGTCACATTTTTATAAATAAACTTGTCTTTCAAAGGCCCTGCATGCCAAATTTAAAATGCACGCGCATAATTAATTGCGGTGCAGTGTAATTAATTAATCTAATTAACGCGTTAAACTGACTGCCCTAATTATAATATTTTGTAAAAGAAAGAATTCATCAAATAAAAAAGACTTCTGTAATAGATTTGTGTTTCTCTGCACAAATATTTGTACTTATTGTTATTTTTGGGGTATATTTGCCATGAGTTTTCTGATCCGGCCCCTTTGGGATCAAAGTAGGTTGATACGGCCCCCAGACCAAAATGAGTTTAACACCCCTGGGTTAGGCTGATAGTTTCAACCCTAAGACCCAACACAAAACCATACATAAATAAATGTATAAAAAATACAGGAAGTAGTTTAAAGGTCCCATGACATGGTGCTTCTTGATGCTTTTATATGGCTCCTTAATGGTTCCCTAATACTGTAAATGAATCCTTCTTCAAAATCAACACTCAGTGCATGAGAAAGAGAGATAAGATGAGAAAGAGTCATAAATGTCACTCTGGAACACTCCATTATGGGCGTTGTTGCTTGAATGCAAATGAGGAGGACAGAGATGGCCTATAGTAGGGGGTGGGGGCATGGCCAAACTCTCCGCTCTTTCCTTTTCAGCTGTGCCCTGACCCACTTCCGTGTTTTTGCGTGGAGGGAGAGATGAGAAGCGTTCCATTGAAAAATAAACACGTTTCCACAGAAAATAAAATTAAACCACTGCTGTTTCAGATGTCCACAGGCTCAGATAAAGGACTTCCGAGCCTAGAAACACTCGCAAGTTCCTCCAGGCAAATAAAAAAACGTATTTCGCATTGCGTAGCTCCTCCGCAGTCCAAACTCTCTGGGCGTGATTTACAGAGACGCTGAGTACAGACGGGGGTGGAACTGCATTTGCATTTCTTTTTTCGATCTGACGTCAATAAGTTTCCTTGTTCAAAATCGCCCGTTTGAAATTTCATGCCATGGGACCTTTAAGAACCTAGTTTTATACAGACTTATGAGCAGTACATATCCGACATGTCACCAACACCGGTGAGAGTCGTGAAGATGCAGTATTGAATGCACGACATACTGTTCACAACATGTCTCCAACACTTCCTCTGATCTAATGATGAAACTTTGTCAAAACATATCAAGCACAAAAAAAAATCCTTTCTTAAACACGTTCACCAAACCATCTACTCACTGCATGCTAAGACCGACATAAATATAGGAAAACAGACCAATACAAAGTCCCCCATATGCGATACCCTATAGCGTATATGTACACAGGCTGTTTGTAAACATGACTTAAGCTGTCCATTTGCTGCTGCTGATCCGGGGATGATTAAAGCTCTTTGGCTCTGGCGTTCTGACCTTCGAGAAGCAGCTATGCAGTACAAACACTACAAACACTACACACAGTACACACAAGGAAAGTGGAGAAAAAGTATTTTAGTCCAAACTAGCGGTTTTGCTTTCCAGCGCAAGAAAAAGCACAGCACAGATTAAAACTTCATACAGAAGTACAAAAGCAAAGTGTGAACGTTATACCAAAACAAAGGATTACAAATGAGTCAGTATCGTGGTGGGAGATATCGGCTAAAATGAATGTTCTCTCTGTATACAAAAACATAGATAAAGTTGAAAGAACACAGGTATTTGCAGTTAGGGATGTTACAAAATCAGATTGTAGTGTTGCAATTATTGTGTTAGTTTGTGCGTTTACTGTCTTACTGTCGCCAGGTGATTTTCACTCGAGCAAAAGTATTTACAGGATTTTCAATATGTTGCATTTTTCTGAGTGTCATGGGTCCCTGGGGAGCTTCACCATTGTTTTTGACATCTTTGAAGCTGTAGGTGTTTCCCTACTCCAAAGCCCACTTTTCCCTACAGACTTTCAGGTGATTTTCACCCAGCAACAGTGAAAGAGGAATGTAAGAATGTAATTAATTTAATGTAAGAGGATGTAAAAAATAGGTAAGTAAGAGTGGAATGTGTATGCTATCCTTATTTTGTGCAGTGGTTATGAATATGAATTTACTAGTCAATCTACGTTCCTCCCCTCACCTATGGTCATGAGCTCTGGGTAATGACCAAAAGGACGAGATCGTGGATACAAGCGGCCAAAATTAGTTTCCTCCGCACAGTGGCTGGGCGCTCCCTTAGAGATAGGGTGAGGAGCTCAGTCACACGGGAGAAGCTCAGAGTAGAGCCGCTGCTTCTCCACGTTGAGAGGAGCCAGCTGAGGTGGATCGGATTAGCCTGGGAATTCCCAGGCCGCTTCCGTTCGTTTCGAACTGGAAGGCGGCCTGGAAACTCGTCCAAGCGAGAGTCCCAGATTTAGGGCCCCAATCAGAGAGCGGGGGAGGGGTGGAAAGACGGTGACGCGTACTACATGACAAACGGAAGCTTGTAGTTTGAACTGACAACTGACATGATTGGCTATGGACTTATGTATACGCTCAATGATAGACATTCATAACGCCCAATAAACGGCCGTTGGCAATCGTAAACCACACCTCCGCTACGGGATTTTTCGAAGCAAGTTTCCAGACCCATATCTCACTTGTGATATGGTCAGGTGTTAACCAGACTAGGATCGGATGCCTCCTGGACGCCTCCCTCAAGAGGTGTTCCAGGCATGTCCCACCGGGAGGAGTCCCCACTGTTGCCCCCGCGACCCGGCCCCGGATAAGCGGAAGAAAATGGATGGATGGATGGGTTATGAATAAATATCACAAAGTGGTGATTTCAAAGGGAATTCTTATGGTGAAAACAATATTTTAGTCACTAACGGGTCATTTTTACACACTGAAAAAATGCTATTTTTTGTTCCTCTCTCTGCAACTGTTCATGTGTCGAGGAGTCTGTGCTTCACCAGGAAGTCTCACATGTCCCAGGAATGGGTGGACCAAACACCAAGTTTCCAGTATCATTATTATATATATATATATTTTTTAGGAATTTTGTTGCACATACCACAGTTGGAAATAAGAGAAAACCACTCTAATTTATCACGTGTTGTCATATTTTGATCTATTTTTCATGACAAGTACTTTTTGTTGGGTATATTATTATATCAGGTAAAAAATTATCCAAAAGTGCAAAAGTGATGGTGTTACTTTTTGTAGTGTTGATTTCAAAAAGTGTTCTAGGGTTAAATAGATTATACTACAGTCACAACTGAACAGGGCGGCCATTGTCGTAACCTGCAAACAGAGGACACATACAAGTTTTTCTCAATATATGGACAGGCTATGCTGAAAGTGAAAGCTTAGAACCTCCAGAATTCACTCGTTGAGCTGCAGAGGCTGCACTAGCCCTGGTTAATCATTGGCTGTAAGTGCTGAGGTTTAGGTAGTGACCGTTCAGATCAGAGAGAGTCCTTTTAGGTCTAAACCAGCTGGATATCACAATTGAATCGTGACAATCATTCTGCTTTCTGATTCAATAATCGCCTCAAGAAGCAAAACACCAAAGTCTTACATGCGATTCTTGTTCATTCATCACCATTTTCATTATGTGATGCTTTACGGAATCAAACTTCCTGAATCATAAAGTAACACTAGGTCAAGGTACATTTTATTGTCCTTTTTATTTTTATGATAACAGGAGAAATTCAATTTGTCAACTGGACAAAGTTTGTTTGGTCGAAAACGTTTCGCCGCTCATCTGAGAGGCTTCGTCAGCTCTGGTTCTAGTGCTGGTTAGACCCTGTTTGTATCTAGCTGCAGGGAGGAGCTTCCTACACTGAAAAAAGCTCTGAAACTATCCCAGCTACTCTGTCTCTTTTGTTTTACGAATTCCTCTGGCGTCTAGTATTAGCATATCCATTCAGCCCTAGGAGGCGCTCACTACTCTGAAATAGCTCTGAAACTATCAACTAATCTGTCTCTTTGTATTTCAAATTTCTCTGGCGTCCATTTTCGTCTCCCTATTCAAGACAAACGATCCTCTCCACCCCTCTGCAATGGCTTGTCTGTCCTAATGTTTCTTTGTCTGTTTTGACTTGGTTTGAGAATCGAATTATAGATGGGAGACAAGCTGTGTCTAACTCCCCCATTTCTGTTTAACGACGGATTCTCTTTTTTGACAAAAATAGCCTCTTTAACTCCCCTCTCAAACCAGTTCTTTTCCCTGGCTAAGATCTGAACCTCACTGTCCTCAAATGAGTGGCCCGTGGCTTCTAGGTGAAGATGTACGGCAGATGACGGTCCAGTCTGGCACGCCCGTCTGTGTTGGTACATCCTCTTGTGAAGTGGCTGCTTGGTTTCTCCAATGTAGCGCTCACTGCAGTCTTCACTACACTGAATGGAGTAGACCACATTGCTTTGTTTGTGGCTCGGTATTTTGTCCTTTGGGTGGACGAGTTTTTGTCTTAAAGTGTGGGTTGGAAATAAACTGGAATTTCATATTGTCTGAAAATCCTCTGTAGTTTTTCCGAAACGCCGGCCAGGTACGGAATCACTACCCCTTTCCTCCTGGGTTCGGATTCTCTGTTGTCTTGTTTCTTGCCCTTGTCTCTCTTGGTTTTGTTGACAGCCCATTTAGGATAACCAAAAACAGAGAGGGCTTCCTGCACATGTTGTTCTTCTTTCTCCTTACCCTCTGTGCTTGTGGGAACCACTTGGGCCCTGTGTTGTAATGTCCGAATAACACCCAGTTTGTGCTGCAGTGGGTGGTGTGAATCAAAAAGCAGGTATTGGTCTGTGTGTGTGGGCTTCCTGAAGACTTCTACTTGGAGTCCTCCTATTTTTATTTTTATTTTTTTTTATTGTCCTTGCTATCAGAAGAAGTAGAGATCCATTTCCAAATAGTGTCAGAAATAGCGTGCTTTGGCTTCCTTTTAGTATGAGATTTTGCTTCGTTTTTACACTGTTATTGTGAAGTTAATAACCATCAAATGACTAAATAATGTCAATGTTTGCAGTCTTTTTGTTAAGTTTAATTGCAGTCAGCAACCACGCTACTATCTACTTTTATCTCCAACTTCTACCGCATTGTACAGTGAAAGGTCAACAAAATCTGTATTAAAATGCTCTTGGAGTCCAAAGTTTTTCCGGACCATGTAGCCGTTAAACGATAATGGAAATAAACGCTAGGCTAGCGCTCTGGTGTTGGGGTGATGTAAAGGCCTGTCAGCAGAATCCCTCAAAAGCACTTCTCTTTGGCACTTGGAGCAAATGGACAGCTCCACACCAGACAGGCTTCATCAGTGTCAGATTTACAAGCGGCCTGTGGGTACAGGACCGGCGCTACCTCCAGCTCATAAAATCATTAGCTTTTCCATCAAAGAACCGCAGTAAATCTGGACGCTTATTTGTAGTGAGAACAGTATGGGTTGGATGCGTGTGAGGATATCAGGGAAATAGGGTTATAGACTGCATCAGCTGTTACATGTGTGAAGTTAAAGTAAAAAAAAAAAAAGTGCAGGTCAGGCTCATGTCACTAAAACATACAGCTCTGGAAAAAAATAAAAGACCATTGCAAAATGATCAGTTTACTACTTATAGGTATGTGTTTGGGCAAAAGGAACATTTTTGTTTGAGTCTATAAACTGACAACATTTCCCCCAAATTCCAAATAAAAAATATTATCATTTAGAGCAGAGGTCTTCAACAGGGGGGTCGCGACCCCTAGGGGGGGTCGCAGAGGTACTGCAGGGTGGGTCGCGAAATCTTTTCATTTCACTTTAAAATAATATAATTTTATATTTTAATATTTTTCCTGTAGGCATGGTCAGCTGTTGTTACTTCCTGTAGGCATGAGCTGTGTCCCAATTCCCAGAGTGCACAGTTCAGAGCGTGGTTTGAAGGGGGCTCATACCGCAGTCAAGGCTGTGCATACTTTCTCAGCCCTGAGTGCAGTCCACGGACCTTATGGGCGTCGGCGAAGAAGTAGCTCACGGTGCATGCCGGGATATACGAGTGTGCGAAGCGTGCTTTTTTACGCGCTTGGTCCACGCCCCGATTTCCATGGATACGACTGCGGTTTTCAGCTTGCGTGTTAACTGTGCATGGGACAAAAAAGAAATGGGACAGCAGCCGTCGTGCTGGATGTGACGTATATGCCTTTCAAACCACGCTCTGATCAGTGCACTCTGGGAATTGGGGCACGGCTATGGTCAGCTGTTGTTACTTCCTGTAGGCGTGGTCAGCTGTTGTTACTTCCTGTATGCGTGGTCAGCCTGATGGACCTGGCAGGTCGCTCAGACTGACCACACCTTCCGTCGCCCGGTGCGCTCTGGAGGAGGGTGTCTCAGGTGTGTGAAAGGAGGAACGCTCCATCATCACGGTTAATACTGTGCCTCGTTTCCTGATTTCAATTGCCTCCCTGATCCAGCGATTGAACTTTTTTCCCCTGATTGGACGTTTTCCGATCCAATGACCCGTACCCCAATCCATAATGTGGTTACTGGTATTTCTTTCACAGTGGTCTGATATGGCGAATTTTAGACAACAACTCCGGGTATGTTTTTGATGAGGTAACAACATTAAAACTCACGTGAGTCAATTTTGTGTAATATATAGCACCTTTAAAGTCTTAAGAACAACCTTTTACCTTTCATTCCACCAAAACATGTCTACATTTTCAATACAAACTCCTAATAAAAAAATATATTCCAACAATGTCACCCATGCTCTAACCTTGATTTGGTCACATCGGTCAGGGCTGCTAAGAACATTGCATGTTGCCGTACAGAGGCACAGCACAGCCCAGGCGGTGCTCCCCTGGTCATTAAGTGCATGATGAAAGTGAAGAGTAATATAGTTGATATATTACCTCCCGGGCTTGCAAGCGGCACAGGGCCAGATTTACACACCTGGATCCACATCAGTAAACAAAGCCCCCAGCCCTGGCCCCTGCTGCTGCTGCTGCTCCTGCCTTTGTTTGAGATCTGATCCAATCCCGCTCCCTCCTCTAATGAAAAGTCCATTTGGATGACAAGCAGGGCTGCCTCCTCTCCCCGTGTTTGTCCTATTAAAGTGGGAAAAGGGGGTCATGTCGCGCGCCTCCTCGGACGACACGCGAGGATGTCTTGTCGCTCGTAAACTGCGTTGATACAAAAGAAGTAATGGTTTTCGTTGTTAGCGTGTTTACGGTTTATGCTAGAGGTAAATGAGTGGAAATAAATGTAACAGCTTGTTTTCACTGCATTTCATTGACCAAATTCGAATCGTCTTTGTCCCAAAAAGGCTCTTGTCTGATCTGTTATAATGGTGTTTCCTCATCACAAACATACCTGGCATTTGTTTTGTTTTGTTTCATTCACACATTTAACGCACAAATCCTGTACATTTAGGCTGAGGTCTTCTCTCAAACCTACAGGAAGTGCTACATTGTGTTTTTAAATTCCATATAACTTCACTTTTAAGATTATTTAAACCCTGGAATTTCCGATTTCTACAAAATAAAATATAAAAAGTAGATGTTAACTTGAAAACAGAGGTGGAACAGAGCATTCTGAGCACTGACGATAAGGACAGACTAATAATAAAGTGTTACTCAAATGTGCGTTAATGAAATTGTGAATGGAAAACAAACAAACATCCCCAAAACACAACATCTCATTCATCGACCCTGGGTTTAGACGCATTACCTATTTGTATTATATACGGATCTGGAAAAAAATAAGAGACCGCTGCTTATAGGTTTGTGTTTGGGCAAAAGGAACATTTTTGTTTGAGTCTATAAACTACTGACAACATTTCCCCCAAATTCCAAATAAAAATATTATCGTTTAGAGCATTTATTTGCAGAAAATGACAAATGGTCAAAATAACAAAAAATATCCATGTTTTCAGACCTCAAATAATGCAAAGAAACAAGATCAAATTCATTTTAAAACAACATAATACTAATGTTTACACTTAAGAAGAGTTCACAAATCAATATTTGCTGCAATAACCCTTATTTTTAATCACAGCTTTCATGCGTTTTGACATGCTGTGCAATCTGTATGTGCAATGTGTAATTGCAATCTGTGCAATAACCTATGTGCAATATTTATACCACACTATGTGCAATACGAAATACACATGTAACACCTATACTACACCATATTATGTGCAATCTGTGAAATACTCTACTGACACCTTATTTAATCCTACCTGCACCTTTGTACATTATACCTTTTATTTTTACAAACATTTTATTACATATTGTTTATTATATTGTTTACTTCTTCTACACTTTTTTTTACCATGTACTATTATTGCTGTTATTAATACTTCTTGAGCTATTTCAGTGTAGTGAGCACCTCCTAGGGCTTATAGATATGCTAATACTAGACGCCAGAGGAATTCGTAAAACAAAAGAGACAGAGGAGCTGGGATAGTTTCAGAGCTTTTTTCAGTGTAGGAAGCTCCTCCCTGCAGCTAGATATAAACAGGGTCTAACCAGCATGAGAACCAGAGCTGACGAAGCCTCTCGGATGAGCGGCGCAACGTTTTCGACCAAACAAACTTTGTCCAGTTGACAAATTGAATTTCTCCTTTTATCATCAATACTTCTTGACTATCTTAGCGAGTCAGCGGTTCTTCTGATCCTAAAGCATTTCATTGCATTGTTGACCCTGTGTTGATTCTGCATATGACAAATAAACAATCTTCAATCTTGAATCTTGAAAATGCTCTCCACAAGTTTTTCACATTGTTCTTGGGTCCAAGTTTAGGCGTGATTTAATCCTAGTTTAGTCCTGGTTCAGACCTGCTTTAGTCCCAGTTTAGACCTGGTTTAGTCCTGGTTCAGACCTGGTTTAGTCCAAGTCTTTCACATTGTCCTTGGGTGACTTTATTCCACTCCTGGTGCAAGAACTGAAGTAGCTCAGCTCTGTGTTTGTGTTGGAATTCAACAGACGCTGGAATGGAATGGCTGTAATACATGTAGAGATGCTGGTTTCAGGAAAAAAAATGCAGTGGTCTCTTATTTTTTTCCAGACATGTACAAGTTTACTGTACTTTTGCAGGTATATGTGAGGTTTTAGTGTTTATTGTCTTGTTTATCAGATGTTTTATGTTCACTGTGGGTCTAGGGGGCGCTGCAATTTCAAATCGTGTACATATGAATTTTGACAATAAAGCTGACTTTGAACTTTGATTTAGAAAAATGGGTTTAATATAGACTAGGATCTGGTTTTCCTGGCGTGCATGTAAACATAGTGATTGTATCTACACATTTTTCCCAGTTTTTGACATCCAGATCTGTTGATGTTTTACCAACCTGTCTCACAATCAGTGTTTTTTTTATCCATTTGACACATATTCAGCTAAACTCCACATATCATGGCTTTCAGCTTTCCATTTAAAGATAACATTTTGACTTCTCACCATTCAAAAGATATCATATTTTGCGTTAAATTGCTATGGCAACAGTCCTAATTGTTCATGCTTCTGAACCCATGGCTTGGTACAGAATGTCTCCTCCGTGCGCTGATGTCTGACAAAAATGTGTCCAAATTGTAGATATTATAAGGTTTCAGTTTTATAAAGCAAATTACAATTAGCTTATTGAAACATCAGCTCTGAGTGTTTCTGTAATCACTTTAACAATGTTCACATTTGAAATAATAACCAAGACCATAATCACGTTTCGGATCCTACATTTATACTGTCAGATAGACATTTACAGGGAGCATTAAAGCTACGCAGAACAATTGTAATAATTGTGAAATGCGCATAAGATTGTGTTTTTGCTGTGGAACTCACTTAAACCTATTAGCAATTCAGAAATAGTCTTTAAAGTCTAGAATAAATGGGCTATTTAAATTGTACAGAATGGTTCGAGCAGCCTGTACTTGGTAATTGCGCCGATTCTGCTTCCTGCTCTAATAGTGTATATCTACTATGCTTGTAATAGACTCTTGGGAAATAAACCATTTGGCTCGAGCTGGAGCCGTTTGCTGGAATCGTATCACATTTGGAATGAGAGGTTGGCTATTGGAGACAGCACTAATATAGGCTATCTACCTCTGCACTTTTGAACCAATGCGATGTCACTTAGCGCAAGAGAAATACAAGCTTTTTTTTTATTTCTTGGGACATAAACAATAAAGCTGACAGGCAGTATTGTATTGTTCGCTGGCTTGATAGTTCTGCAGCGTGGCATGACATCCATCTCCTTGGAAGCAACAAAATGGACACCTCCAGGCCAAATTGCAGGTCTGTGGAGAGGCAAACCCACTCACATAAAAAATGCATGTTTTTCAAAGCATATTTGGGCAATACAGCATGTGTAACTGAAAAAACGCAAGAGATATAAGTTTAATACTATACCGAGGACCATTCTAGACAAAGCAATAACATATCCAAAACAAAGAATAAGTCTACACTCATTGCCATATTACATTAAACATTCATTAATAAAAAAATAATAATAAAAAAACAGGAATAGAGCTACGCCTCTGCTCAGAAGCACTGTGTCTCCCTCTAGTGGGATGTTTCTGTAGTGACACATAAGGAGAAATAATTCACATTTGGGTTTTATTTTATTTTAATCCAGTATGTTGGAAAAATGAAATGTTCTTTGGCACCACTTTTGTAGAGCCAAGCTTCAGAAACTCAAAAATGACATCATTAGGCCGGTCTGCTAAAACGATCCTCAGAAACCTGGGAGTTATCTTTGACAAAGATATGTCATCAGTGCAGCACTGCAATCAGCTGATAAGGAACTGCTTCTTCCAACTGAGGAAAATTTCAAAACTCAGGAAAATTGTGTCACAAAATGATTTGGAGCTGATCATTCATGCCTTTGTGTCATCACGCTTGGACTATTGCAATAGTTTGTTTTCTTGTCTGAACAAGAAGGAGCGGTCTCGACTGCAATTAGTCCAAAACTCTGCAGCGAGAATTCTGACTCGTGTAAATAGGAGGACTCCCATTTCCCCTATTTTAAAGGAGCTTCATTGGCTGCCAGTGTCCTATAGGATACATTTTAAAATTTTGGTTTTAACTTTTAGAGCTTTGCATGGCCAGGCTCCCTCATACATCAGGGATATGATCCAGCCTTACTCCCCTGTGAGGGCTCTGAGGTCTGTGGATCAGAATCTACTGATGGTTCCACGCACGCATTTTCGAGATCGATCCTTCCAGGCTGTTGCTCCTCGGCTCTGGAACGATCTTCCACTCTCTCTGCGTTCAGTTGAATCTGTTGACGCTTTTAAAAGCCAAATTAAGACCTTCTTTTTTGTGCAAGCTTTTGGTTAGTGTTTCTGGGCTGCTGTGATTTTATGTTGTCTTGATCTTAATCACTGTCTCCACCTTTTATATTTGTATATTTTGTATTTTAAAGCCCCAGTGTGTAGGATTCGTGGCGCATAGGTGGATGGTGTTATTGCACTTTCTGTTTTAGCTACGGCAGACCTCGAGGGACCCGCGCGCTGCGTTTTTTTTTTCTTTTTTCTTTTCTCATGAAAACACACATTCCCGATCATGTACCATGACACTCTACACATCAAATGAAACCTTACAGTCTCCTCTTTTTGACTATGCAATTCATTTCCCGGCACAACAATCACTCCCCGAGCACATGGGGCTTTTATACGGAAAAGCACAAAACGAGGTTAGCTTACCTTAGAATGCTTTGCACAGGTCAAACTCTGTATTTCACCATAAACTTGCTCTCAATTTGTCCGTAAGGATCCAGCGAATAAAATCCAGGAAAACAATTTAGTCCAAAACACGTGTTAGATCCATTACGACATGTGATCCGGCAGCATGCTTGTGTTGTTTACCCAAAACCACGAGTCTTGTCGAAGGCGAAGGCGGAGCCCAAATGTCCTTCTGCGGCTCTCGTATTCAAAATGGCTGCCTCTGCATGGGGAAGATCCCCCTTTTATGTGACTATATCTAAGTCCAAAAGAATACTTTGATTTCATGATGGAAGTGAAAAGGCTTGGAAAACACTGTATTTTTGAATGGGTATCTTCAATTTCAGTAATTAACGGGTAAAAATCTTACACACTGTCCCTTTAAGTCTTGTTGTGAAGCACCTTGTGGCTCTTGTCTGTGAAAGGTGCTATATAAATACAGTTTTACTTACTTTTTTTTTACTTTACTTATTACTGGTGAAAGGTTTCAACGATTCTGCAAAGCTTTGTGTTAGGAAGACGGCGTTGGTGATCTCTTGTTACGTAATAGCTTATTACTTGTAGCTTTTATTTCTAATTTCAAGGCAAACATGAAACACTGTGACAAAACAAACACTGATAACTGCTCAGGGCTTGCCACATCCCAGGTTTACAAAATGGATGGAGTGTCTTGCCCAAGGACACAAGATTTAAGATGGCGGCGCGGACACACGCAGTGGCTACTCTCAGTCCTATGTGATGTTTTAGTCCTGGTGTTTATTGTCTTGTTTATCAGATGTTTCATGTTCACTGTGGGTCTAGAGGGCGCTGCAATTTCAAATCCTGTGTGTGCAACCTGTACATATGGTTTCTGACAATAATAATGATAATGCATTTTATTTAAAAGCACCTTTCAAAACACCCAAGGACACTGCACAAGGTTAAAAACGAATAAAAAGTACAAACAATTACAATAAAACATAAAAAACAAAATAAAAACAAAATCAGAGTGGAGTGATTGGCAATCTGCTTCTCTCACTTTGAACACAAACAAAACGGTGGCAATGTATTTTACTAAGACACAAAAACAGAAGTTTTCCTTTCCATGTATATACATAAATAAGAGCCAACTCAAAACAGTAGAGGAATTCAAATATTTAGGAGTTGTTCTGGATCCAATTTTTAGTTTTAAAAAGCATGTTAAAAAAGTTTCTAATACTTTAAAATATAGTCTGTCTGTTTAGACACACTCGAAACAAATTTAGCAATAATGCTGCAAAGGTTTATCCGGATGCAATGATTACCTCACATATTAATTATTGTATAACTTGTTGGTCTCAAGTATGTGAGACAACAACAAAACCCTTAAAGTCCTTATATAATCAGGCTGTTAAGATACTGGACAAAAAGCCACTGCGATATCATCATTGTCCAATATTTGCACAACATAAAATGCTAAACTTTGACAATTTAATCACCTATTCCAATGTGCGATTAGTCTTTAAAATCTTAAATAACACAGCGCCTCCTCCATTGAAAAAATGTGTACAGCTCTGAACAAACAGCCAGGACCTCCAGGTGACTGCAGACGACCTAAACGGAGCTCGGCCTTTGCACAGACAGCTTTTTCTTTTAAAGCCATCAAAGAATGGAATAAATGGCCACAAAGTTTGAAACTTTCCTCTGACATGAAAAACTTTTCATTTAACGTTAAGAAATTATTATTAGAGAATCAGCAGTGTCAGCATTAAGAATGATAACTGGTATGATCAAAGGCGAAGTTCAATTTGTCAACTGGATAAAGTTTGTTTGGTTGAAAACGTCCAGTCCAGTTGACAAATTGAACTTCGCCTTTGATCATGGATTCTACCTGGACGACTGAGGGACTTTTCACGCATCTTAAGGATAACTGGTATGTTATAATCTGAGTGAAATTTTATTGTAATATTTTATTGTGTAATAATTGGTAATTTGTAGTGTGTGTATTGATTATATTGTTTACGTTTTATATTGTATTTCTCACCTGCTCAGGGACTACAGATGGAAACTAGCTTCAGCTATAATCTGGTGTAAAGCATCTTTAATGTTTTTGCACATTGTCCCTGTCAAATAAACTAATAAAGAAAGAAAGAAGAAATGAGAGGTAGGACAGTCTGAACAGGTGGGTTTTAAGATAAGATATGCCTTTATTAGTCCCACACGGGCCTTTATTAGTCCCGCGTGTTGCAACGCGCAGATCAAGAACAGCAGGAAAAAAGTAGCATGCAATAAAACAAGATAATAAATAATGGCTTAAATACAGTGGTACCTCACCTTACGAAAGACCCAACAAACGAAAATTTCAAGTTACGAAACACCTTCACGTTAAAGGGATATGCCACCCCCAGGTCAAATTTGGGCATCTCCCCACAGTCCAGAGACTAAAATAAGTGGTGGAAAGCGTTTTCCTGCTCACCCAGCCATTGTCCGAGTCTGTCAGCACTGACCGCCGCACGAGCTGATGCTCCTCCGCCTTAGACTGGAGGCTAACGTCGCCAGAGAAAGATTTCGGCCAAAAGGAATTAATTTGCTCGATGCGTTTCCCAATTACTTTGTGTGTAGTGCGCATTCATATCGAGTGCAAATAAATGTGCAAATCAACACGGAGAGCTTGACTTGGTCATTTTGGGTGGGAACTATTTTTCAGTGCGGAAGGACATGGCCGAATCACGCAGCACGCTGCCAGGGGAATCCCAGTTACGCACCGGGAAGGGAGTTCCCCTGTTGCACAACGTGGTGTGTGATTCGGCCATGTCCTTCCGCACTGAAAAATAGTTCCCACCCAAAATGACCAAGTCAAGCTCTCCGTGTTGATTTGCACATTTATTTGCACTCGATATGAATGCGCACTACACACAAAGTAATTGGGAAACGCATCGAGCAAATTAATTCCTTTTGGCCGAAATCTTTCTCTGGCGACGTTAGACTCCAGTCTAAGGCGGAGTAGCTGCAGATACCGCGGCGGTCAGTGGCGACAGACTCGGACAATGGCTGGGTGAGCAGGAAAACGCTTTCCACCACTTATTTTAGTCTCTGGACTGTGGGGAGATGCCCAAATTTGACCTGGGGGTGACATATCCCTTTAAATTTTGGTCTCTAGATACGAAAGAAAATTCAAGTTACGAAACGCAAAATCTCAAAAATTCAAATAAGTCGCGCTCAGCCACACACATTATACGCTTTTCTCAGACTGAATTTAAACTTTTCTCACATTTGTCTCTCGTTTAAACACTCAAACTTTCATAGATTTTCAACAAAATTATTAATAGTGAAGTGTGGGGGGAAGGGGGAGGGGGGAGAAACGTGTGTGATAGCGCAGCATGACCCGGCGCGGAGCTGACAGCAGGTCTAGACCTGGACTAAACCAGGACTAGACCAGGACTAAACCTGGACTAAACCAGGACTAGACCAGGTGGATTAAAGCGCTGCGTGCGGGTCTATTTCCTGGTTTCGTTTCGAGTCACGGCTGAGGCGAGCAGCGAGGGGGACCGCACACAGTCTGAGCGCATGAACGAGACCCATGCAAGAGACCCACCGCGGTGGTCTCCTCAGGTCTAGACCACCGCGGTGGTCTAGACCTGAGGAGGTCTAGAGGAGGCACGGTTTGAGCACGGGTCTCGTTCATGTGCTCAGACTGCGTGCGGTCCCCCTCGCTGCTCGCCTCAGTCGTGACTCGAAACGAAACCAGGAAATAGACCCGCGCGCGGCGCTTTAATCCACCTGGTCTAGTCCAGGTTTAGTCCTGGTTTAGTCCAGGTTTAGACCTTGGTCTAGACCTGGTATAGTGCACGTTTAGTCCTGGGTCTACAGTCTCTACGCAGAACACAATGTTACACTATAAGAAAAGTTACACTATAAAAAAAAACTTGGATCGGGGCCTTGGAACGAATCAGGCTTTTTCCATTGAAATAGCTACTCAACTTACGAAAAATTCACGTTACGAAACCACTTCTGGAACGAATTAATTTCGTAAGGTGAGGTACCACTGTAATTTAAAAATAGACCTAAAAATAGACTCTCGAGTCTGGATTTTGAGTCTGGATTTAAAGAGAGGGAGGAAGTCAACAAATAACAAATTTATTTAACACATAAGTCAATAAATCTGACTTTGAACTTTGAACAGCACTGTACACTAACTGGAACTGGGATCACACTGCGAACATCCAAGTTTTAACCGCTTCCGCACGCAGATTTCAGGAGAATTAAACTGTATTTCTGCTAAATGTGTGATGTTTATTCATACTCCTACAGCACAAATGTGATGTATGTGACATGGAAAAAATCTGGCCACAAATGACCTGCCCCAGCACAGATGCACTGCATAAGCAGCTCTGGGGAACAAAATAAATCGTGTCTGCATCTAATTAGAAAGCGTTCAATTGTCTGATAATCAGGACGTGCACATTAGCATGCTAGTTGTTGGTAGCTTTACCATCATGGCAAAACTCCGCTCTGGTCTCTGAGAGTTGTGAAAAGCGCTTATAAAGTCATTGTAATGAATAATTAGGATGCTCAGAATGCATAAAGTATTTTTATTTTTATTTAACCTTTATTTATCCAGGTAAACTGTTTGAGAACCACTTCTCATTTACAAACATGACCTGGCCAAGAAGTTACAGGAATAAATAAAATCATACTATACAAATGTACACAGACATACACATAACACTCTTAAACAAACATTTATTAAAAAGATACACAAAAGGTGAATGAGTAATAACTTTGGACCACTGCAAATGAGTGTTTCTCACACTTTTAAGACATAAAGTTTAGTCATTGTGTTTATTGTCTTGTTGTAAGATGTTTGATGTGCACTGTGGGTCTAGGGTTGCCTGGTTTACACCTGACCATATCACAGTGATATTTGGTCTGGGAGCACCTACTAAATATCTCGTAGTGGAGGTGTGGTTTACGATCGCCAACGGCCGTTTATTGGGCGTTACGAATGTCTATCATTTGGCGTATACGTAGCCCATAGCCAATCATGTCAGTTGTCAGTTCAAACTACAAGCTTCTGTTTGTCAAGTTGTACGCGTCACCGTCTTGCCACCCCTCCCCGCTCTCTGATTGGCTCCCAGAATCAGGAGAGCTCGCTTTCCATAGTTGCCAGGCTGTCTTTCAGATCGGAACGAACGAAAGCAGCCTGGGATTTCTCAGGTTAGGTCTAGGGAGCGCTGCAATTTCAAATCCTGTGTGCACAACCTGTACATATGCTTTTTGACAATAAAGCTGACTTTGAACTTTAAAGTAAAAATCAGGTACATTACCTTTAAAGGGACAGTGTGTAAGATTTTTACCCATTAATTACCGAAATTGAAGATACCCATTCAAAAATACATTGTTTTCCAAGCCTTTTCACTTCCATCATGAAATCAAAGTATTCTTTTGGACTTAGATATAGTCACATAAAAGGGGGATCTTCCCCATGCAGAGGCAGCCATTTTGAATACGAGAGCCGCAGAAGGACATTTGGGCTCCGCCTTCGCCTTCGGCAAGGCTCGTGGTTTTGGGTAAACAACACAAGCATGCTGCCGGATCACACGTCGTAATGGATCTAACACGTGTTTTGGACTAAATTGTTTTACTGGATTTTATTCGCTGGATCCTTACGGACAAATTGAGACCAAGTTTATGGTGAAATACAGAGTTTGACCTGTGCAAAGCATTCTAAGGTAAGCTAACCTCGTTTTGTGCTTTTCCGTATAAAAGCCCCATGTGCTCAGGGAGTGATTGTTGTGCAGGGAAATGAATTGCATAGTCAAAAAGAGGAGACTGTAAGGTTTCATTTGATGTGTAGAGTGTCATGGTACATGATCGGGAATGTGTGTTTTCATGAGAAAAAAAAAAAAAAAAACGGGACCGTGTTTTATTACAGTAGCGGCGCTACTCCAGGAGGTCTGCCGTAGCTAAAACAGAAAGTGCAATAGCACCATCCACCTATGCGCCACAAATCCTACACACTGGGGCTTTAAGTTAAACATTCACTTTTAATGTCACGCCAAATATATATCAAATATATATAAATATATATCAAATATATTTTGTCCACTCTTGAGGACAGTGAAATAGAGGTGATTCATATGTACAAATACCTCGGTGTCTTAATTGATGACAAACTCACTTTCAAGCCGCATATAGATAATCTTGTGAAGAAGCTGAGGCTAAAATTGGGATTTTATTTTTGAAATAAACTGTGTTTTTCTTTTAATGTAAAAAAGCGTCTTGTCAATGCAACATTTTTATCGGTGTTGGATCATGGAGATCTTTTGTACATGAATGCTGCTGCTCAATGTCTTCGAACGATTGATACTGTTTATCATGCTTCTTTGAGGTTCATTACAAACCATAAAATATCCACTCACCACTGTGACTTACACTGCCTGACAAAAGTATTAGGATGATAGTCCTAGTCTAGTCCTGGTTTAGACCTGAGTTAGACCTAAACTGCGATGAGTCCCCATTTTTGCAATAATATGCCTTTACACATGATTAAATTTGCTTTAATATATCAATAAATTGATTTGTTGTCATTACCAATACGTCTTGTTATCATTATTTATGAAAGTTCAGAAATACACAATTGTCCTAATACTTTTGTCAGGCAGTGTATACTCTGGAGTGGGATGGCCTGCTCTGGCCACTCGGAGGACTTGTCACTGTTACACTTTCATTTATAAGGCAATATTGGGACTACTACCTTCATACATTTGCACCCTAATTGCTCTGAGAAATGCTGAATCGCGTTCTCTTCGTTCATAAGACTATTTGTCGCTTTCTGTTCCTTATACTCGTACAGAACTGGGTAAAAAGGCATTTGTTTACGCTGCACCTTTTGCATGGAATATGCTACAGAAAGACTGGAAACTAACTGATTTAATTTCCTTGAGCACTTTTAAATCCAAACTGAGAGCTTTTGAGACCAATTCCACAATCTGCACTTGTTTTTATAATGTGTTTAAACTTTTATGTCTTATCTGTGTAAATATGTAACTGTGTTTTGTGTTTGCTGCTGCCTCTTGGCCAGGACTCCCTTGAAAAAGAGGTTCTTAATCTCAATGGGACATTTCCTGGTTAAATAAAGGTCAATACAAAATAATTAAAAATATCCAAATATTAAAGATCCCATGACATGGTGCTTCTTGATGCTTTTATATGGCTCCTTAATGGTTCCCTAATACTGTAAATGAATCCTTCTTCAAAATCAACACTCAGTGCATGAGAAACAGAGATAAGATGAGAAAGAGTCATAAATATCTCTCTCAAACACTTTATTCTGGGCGTTGTTGCTTGAATGCAAATGAGGAGAAAAGAGCTGGCCTATAGTAGAGGGTGGGGGCGTGGCCAAACTCTCCGCTCTTTCCTTTTCGGCTGTGCCCTGAGCGCTCAGCTGATCCATTTCCGTGTTTTTGCACGAAAGGAGAGATGAGAAGCATTCCATTGAAAAATAAACACATTTCCACAGAAAATAAAATTAAACCACTGCTGTTCAAAGGTCCAGAGGCTCAGATAAAGGACTTCCGAGCCTAGAAACACTCGGACGTGCCTCCAGGCAAATAAAAAAACGCATTTCGCATTGCCTAGCGCATTCGCAGTCCAAACTCTCTGGGCGTGATTTACAGAGACGCTGAGTACAGACAGACGGGGGTGGAACTGCATTTGCATTTCTTTTTTCGATCTGACGTCAATAAGTTTCCTTGTTCAAAATCGCCTGTTTGAGCTGATTTTTTCTAACGCAGAAAAGGATCGCAAATGCTCAGTTTAGACATTTCGCAACTTTTAACCATGGGGGGGGGGGGCTAAACAGGGTAGGGGAGCTCACATTAACATTCAAAAACCTCAGAAAGTGAAAATGTCATGCCATGGGACCTTTAAAAAAAAAAAAAGATACTTAAATTTACACAATGTTAACTAAAGCTATTTTTCATGCCCTGTCGTTACCCGTGTACGGTGAAGCACACCTCCACCATAAAGCGTGTGTCGGTCTTGATGCAGTAACAGTGTTCTCTGGTTTGTATGTACTCCCTCATGTCTCTGCCTGCTCCTCTCTGTCTGTAGATGAAAACTATGGAGCAGCCCTCAGAACGCAGTAGTCGTTCTCTCTCCAGGCTCTGCAGATCTGTGAGGTACTGTCCTGGGTCGTGGTCCATCAGCACGAGACCGAAGCCCACCTCCTGAGAGCCCACACGTCCAGACAGCAACGGGATGGCGTCAGACGAACTTGATGTTAATACTTCAAACTGCAAAAAAACAAAAAACAAAACAAGAGTCCATAATATAAATGGTAAATGGTCTAATTTTTATAAAGCGCTTTTCCACCTTCAAGGCACTCTTTTACACTTTTACATAACGATCAAAGAGTTTAAAACCTGGACTGACGTTGGACCCGACATTGACATTTAAGAAACACATTAAGCGCCTCACAAAAACTGTTAATTTTAACTAGTGAATTTTAGACAAGTAAGATCCTTTATGACTCTATATGCAGCATGAATGTTTTTACACTCTATGATTCTGTCTCATATAGAGATCTGCAGAACCACATGGTCACAACACTCAAACCAGCTGAATCACTTTTTTAAAAAGCTGTGAAAATATTAGACAAGAAACCGTTCTCAGTTCACCACTGTACAATTTTAGACAAGTACAACTTGCTCAATTTTAATAATTTTGTTCATTTTGAATACGGTTGTTTTATATATAAAGTTTTGCTCCTTTTCCACTATAGGATTTTATTAAAACAAAGACTGTCAGTGGGATGGGAACTAGGGCCACGGCCCAGGGGAACTGTGAGGTCCACACAGACCCCGGGGGAACTGTGAGGTCCACACAGGCCCCGGGGGAACTGTGAGGTCCACACAGGCCCCGGGGGAACTGTGAGGTCCACACAGACCCCGGGGGAACTGTGAGGTCCCGCACAGACCCCGGGGGAACTGTGAGGTCCCGCACAGACCCCGGGGGAACTGTGAGGTCCCGCACAGACCCCGGGGGAACTGTGAGGTCCCGCACAGACCCCGGGGGAACTGTGAGGTCCCGCACAGACCCCGGGGGAACTGTGAGGTCCCGCACAGGCCCCGGGGGAACTGTGAGGTCCCGCACAGGCCCCGGGGGAACTGTGAGGTCCCGCACAGGCCCCGGGGGAACTGTGAGGTCCCGCACAGGCCCCGGGGGAACTGTGAGGTCCCGCACAGGCCCCGGGGGAACTGTGAGGTCCCGCACAGACCCCGGGGGAACTGTGAGGTCCGCACAGACCCCGGGGGAACTGTGAGGTCCACACAGACCCCGGGGGAACTGTGAGGTCCCACACAGACGCACTACATGTGGACAAACTGTGCTCTCAGTCAGAGGCACTAAGTTCTGGAACTCTCTCCCATCATCAATAAGAGAGACTCCAACACTGGACACTTTAAATCACACTTGAAACAGCAGCTAAAGGAAAACCAGACTTGTGGACACTTTTAATGTTTTAATGTTTTAATGTTTTAATGCTTAATGTTTTAATGTTTTAATGTTGGTGTTATTGTCAGTTTTCATTGTTTTTTTGTTGTTTTTGCTGTGGTGTCACCTGCCCAGGGACTACAGATGGACATTAGCATTCTTGCTATAATCAGGCATATTTACACTGCTGCTGCAGATGTTCATTAATATGCAGTGTCCCTATTAAATAAAATTAATGAATACTAATGTTTCCTTGATACTATTTCTACTGATTTTAAAGTTAAACTGGGTCACTTTGCAGCTGCACATCTTGTACTGTACGTTTTGCTTGCCAAAATTGCCAATATTATCATTAATACTTTGCTTGTTTTTCTTGTTATTTTTACTTGTACTTAGTATTGTATTATATTAATCTTATGGATAATTTGTTGACCACTATTGTTTATTACACTAACAACTATGTAATTTTAATAATAATAATAATAAATAATAATACATTTTATTTATAAAGCGCTTTTCAAGACACTCAAAGACGCTGTACAAGAGGTAAAATCAGTAATAAAACAAGTAACAAAACAATAAACAATCAGAAAAACATTAAACATTAAGAAACATTAAAAGCAGTTTTAAAAAGGTGAGTTTTGAAGTTTTGAGTTTTTGAATATAAAATTAAAATAAATTACCCACTCAAAATACAAATACATTTTTACCAACACTTTTATCATATACTGAAATACTAAATTTAAATAGATAAATTGTATAAAAGTGTATTAGGCTTTGTTTACACAGGTTGGGTTTCCCTGCTTTTTGGGAAATTACACTGATTTACACTTATTTACTGCAGATCCTAAACTATACCATACTTGTAACTTAACCAAAACCCTCAACTTAACATATTTTAACCCGTATCTGAAATTTAAATCAGGTTGTTGATCTAATACTTACGAATTTACACACCCACACCACACTAGAATTGTGACTAAACTGAGATTAAATCCAGATTTAAACCTGGATTTAGACCGTACTAAACCAGGACTAGAACAGGACAAAACCAAGTCTACATCAGGACTAAACCAGGACAAAACCTGTGAATCCAGTCTTATAAGGTTTACCTGGTGATGTTTAAATCCTGCCACGAGGATGAGCTCCTCTCCATAATCTGCAGTTTGAGGGTCCTGCTCCACTGTGATCAGCCGGCCTCCAGGGGGCAGCAGACGCAGCATCCGCACAGAGCTGTAGCCACAGTGCATCCCCAGCTCCAGAGCCACGGAGGGCTGCACCCGCCTCACCACCTCATCCAGCTGGGCACCTATGGGAGAATAATGTCTTTATTAAAACAGATCAGATTACAGATCACGAAGGGACTGCGTGTGGCATACTTAAGGTTCTATGTATTTGTTTTTTTTATTTTATTTAAAATATTCCTTCCAGATGGCATGGTGGCTGAGTGGCTGAAACTTACACTTCACAGCAAGAAAGTTTAGGGTTCTACTTCTGAGTGGTCTGGGCCTTTCTGTGTGGACTTTCTCCTCACTCCGTTTTGCAAATCCACACATACTGTAGGTCAAACCTCCAACTACGGTAGTTCTGGCCAAGCTTAGAGCTCAAGATCCAGAGCTAAGTCCCCGGGCACTGCACTGTGGTGCCCACTGCTCCGGACAGGTTGCCCTAGTGGCACTGAAGGATGGGTCAAAAGCACAGGTGAAATTTCTCTATAAGGATAAAAAAAATGAATCTTAAAATGAATCTGTATGTCTTCCCCTTCAACAGTGTCATGAGATTAACACAGATTTACCCATGACAGCGTGCTCTGGTCCCGGTTCTCCTCCGGTAACGTAGCTCATAAACATAGTTCCGGTAAGTTAGCCAGGACAGCTCATAAAGCTTGTTTTTCTTCACATTTGTCCGAAAGGTGATCTATTTATTTATTTATTTTTTCCTCTCTAGATTCGTATCAATGCGCCCATGTTAGCTCTGTTAGCATGTTCACTTGTAAACTTTTGCTTACGGTGGACCGCATCTGCCGTACACTTCCGCTAAAGGTTAACAGGCTAATAATAAGTAATAGGCGCGCAGTGATATGAATCAAGACGAAATACGCGAATGCGAAAATACGCAGCTGGATTTTTCGTGGACAACTGTTTGGGACGCAAATATATCACCTTTCGGACAAATGTTTTGTTTTGAGAAGAAAAACAAGCTTTATTAACTGTCCTGGCTAACTTACCGGAAATACGCTCACGAGCTACGTTACCGAAGGAGAACCGGGACCAGAGCACGCTGTCATGGGTAAGTCAGTGTTACCGCACAAAACTTTTAGAAGGAAACCCATACAGATTAACATAAAAAAAACGCACTATCCCTTTAACCTCTCATTGTCTATTCTAAAGTAATAGATTGTATATGGTATGTAAAGATATTCATTGTGTTTTTTTTCTTTCCACGATAATACTTAAGTCCTAATTGTGATGAAATAATTAATGTTCAAGTATGAACCTAAGGACAATGTTTTAGTTTCAGATGCCTTTTCATATTGCCACAGGCCTGGACTGGTAATCGGGCATACTGGGCATTTTCCTGGTGGGCTGACAGTCCTAGGGGCCGATGCTATTGGTTTTTCTTTTTCTTTTTTTTTTCCTTCTTTTTTTTCCTTAGAGCCCGGCCCACAATTTAGATTCCATCTTTAATATGGACAGTGGACTAAACCAATCAGGATATAGAAGCTTACGAGAGCGGGCCCACCCCTTTCTCTGCGCTGATCCCTGCCAGTTTCAGTGGAGAAGCAGCAGAAAGGGGAAGTGGGAGCTAAAAGATTTAAAAAATCTCACTACAGACGCTGCAAAATGTTCTCTGAAGGGGCTGCTGGAGCCTTAACGTCCTCTGCAGACCAGGCTGAAGATGGACAGGGAGAGGAGCAGCCAGAGACTGTGGACCAGGTGACCAGTGACCAGGGAAGTGTAGCACAGGCACAGCAGGTCAGCAGGTAGTAATGTTAAGATAATACCAGGACCTTTAGGTAATGGACAGGCATGAAAATCATTCACATTTCGGGACGGGGGTAAAATACATTGCTTCAGGGAACTGACTGGAACGACTGAGCCAGGCCTAAACCAGGTTTGAACCAGCATACATAAATTAGTCTGTTGTGCTCCGCTAATTGTGAGGGGCCGGTCTAAGCAAAAAATACCAGGGCCAGTTTTTATCCCAGTCCAGCCCTGTATTGCCATAATCCACAAACACACTAGCGTCTGTTTAGCAAAGTAATGTTCACTTGTGTCACTCAAAGTCTTTATTATATACAGTAGGTGGGAAATTCCATATGAGAAATGATAATTATCTGCTATAGTCTGTAGATCTGGTTGTCAACTTTCATTTTCTCTTCTCCATGAGCTCCAGTTGTTTTGAAGCCACAGCTGTAGTACTCACCGATCTGCGGTCCGATGCTGAGAGACGGGTACATGCTGTGGTAGAGGTCATAGGTCTCCAGCACACTGTCCACTTTGCCGTGAGTGCACCGGCAGAAGACAAAAGCATGGACGCTCCGTGTACACACCTCCTGTCTCATGAGCCACAGCGTCCAGGCCTGAGCTCTCCGGCACAGGGACACCACTTTACCACGGTAATGTTTGGAAAGGAGGAGTAGAGCGGGAATCAGGGAAGCAGATACAGCCACCAGCCACATGTCTAACGCTCGGGGAGATAGACAAATCTGAAATAAACAGAATAGAATATAATTATAAGTAACTATGTGTGAAGAATCCCTCAGTTGTCCAGGTAGAATCCATGGCAAAAGGAGGAAATTCAATTTGTCAACTGGACAAAGTTTGTTTGGTCAAAAACGTTTCGCCGCTCGTCCGAGAGGCTTCGTCAGTTCTGGTTGGAGTGCTGTGTCCTTCAGCACTCTAACCAGAACTGACGAAGCCACTCGGACAAGCGGCGAAACGTTTTTGACCAAACAAACTTTGTCCAGTTGACAAATTGAGAATATCACTCTATAAGTGCTTTCCCAGTATATATGGAGTAGAGTAATCCCTTGTTTATCGTGGGGGTTAGGTTCCAGAAATAACCCACAATAAGAGAAATCTGCGAAGTAGGACAACTTTATATTTTACAATTATTCTACATGTTTTAAGGCTGTAAACGCCTCACCACACACATTATACACTTTTCTCAGACTGGAATTAATGTTTTCTCACACTTCTCTCTCTCAAACTTTCATAGATTTTCAACAAAATGTTAATAGTGAAGCGTGGGGGGTCCGCCGGGCACGGAGACATGAGTCACTGGATCCGCAGGAAGCACTGCGCTCATCCAACGGCACTGCCACGTCCCGGGACGCGACGCGCACCAACCCCTTGGAGAAGTGTGCGACACGTGCACCCCTCATCGTGGTCAAATCCGTGACAGAGCAGCACGACCGGTGCGAGACCACGCGTACACCGGGGCTGCGAGCACGAGATCGGACCGCGTCCTCTCAGCCCGAGCCACAAACCAGCCGCACGAAACCAGCAAAGAGCAGCACGTGGTGGTTTAATCCTGGTTTAGACCTGGTCTAGTCCCGGTTTATTCCAGGTCTAGACCTGGTCCAGTCCTGGTTTAGTCCAGGTCCAGTCCAGGTTTAGACCTGGTCTAGTCCTGGTTTAGTCCACGTTTAGTCCTGGTCTAGTCCTGGTCTAGTCCTGGTCTAGTCCTGGTCTGGTCATGGTCTAGTTCCAGTCTGGTCCCGCGTCCCCCATCTATCAATCGGCAAAGGTCTACAGTCTCTTAGCCAATCAGGACGCAGAACACAATGTTACACTATAAAAAAATTTTACACTATAATAAAAAATAGAAAAAAAAATTAAAATCCGCGAAACAGCGAGGCCGCGAACAGTGAACAGCGATAGAGCGAGGGACCACTGTACTGATAAAGTTGGTGCAAACACTTATCTCTTCTCCATAAGCCTACGCTAATTCATGACACACTTACTATATAAAACACATTAAACAAGATGGATAATAAGTGTTATAAGAAAACAAAAAAGCACAGTAAATTAGACAAAATTACTAAAATATTCACAAACATACCTTTTGAATTGGGGTACTGGTGATGTGTCAGAAACAGATGCTCCAACTCCAACCGCCTGGCCAGTCCCTTAGGCAACAGGTGAAAAAGACAGACACAAAAATATACAAAGTAATATAAAAGTTAATATAAAAATGTATTAAGGCAAATAATAATTGAAATAAATTATTGTTTTAGTAAAGCCATTTAAAAGCCAGGTGCAGAGCAAATGAATGAAGGAATAAAATCATGAATTGAGCACATCAGTGTCAAGCATCCTTCAGTGCTCCTCCCTCCTCCTCCTCTCACTCCTTCCCTCATAGTAGTAATGCAGCTTTAACACACTAGAGAGCAGCAAAGATAAAACTATATTTTTCATATTTTCCAGAACTGGAGGAGCACGATTTGATTTTGTCTTAATAAACAAGTTACAGACCTAGTAGATGATAGTTTAATAATATCCATTACGCATTTTGCTTTTACGCACAGGGTTTGCATTCAAATAGACCAAATTAAACAAATGTCCTTCTTCTTAATTGTCTTGAATATTAAAATAGAACAGATCTCCCTAGTGTAGCGCTGCCCTGGTTGGCTGGTGTTGGCTCAGTTTTATTAAACTACTGAACTGAACTGCGAAGGAGTGCGCGTTAATTCAGAGACGTGTGCGTCTTAGATCCATGGTCAAGTCAGACAGCTCTACCACAACCGGAAACAAAGACAATTTATTTAGCATTCGATCGCCTACATACTGACTCAATAATTGAAATTTTAAGTGTTTAAAATGCTATATTTCATACAGTAAAGCGCGTTTTCCTCAAATTCAACCTGGCACCGCAGTGGAAAAGGAGGTAAAACTAATGCGTAACAGACAGTTAGCAAGCTAGCTAATCACGTAAAAGCTCCACCGCGTAACTTTTTAGCTTAACATAAATGTAAAAGCGTGTGTTTACATTTTGGATGTTTTAATGCACTGGAAAAACGTAGAGGAACGTAGAACTCGCGTCCTTACGGTGAGCGGGTTTGCCTCTCCACAAACCTGAGCCTCCACGTGCTCGTCCTCATACAGTTGTTGTTCCTTTGACCATAATATTTCACAGTAAGCGATCACATAAAACTTATCTATCTCCATGTGCGGTCCAAAGTACGGTTTTATCCAGGGCTGGACTGGGACAAAAAAACGGCCCTGGCATTTTTGGCTTAGACCAGCCCCTCATAATTAGTCCTGGTTTAGTCCTGGTTTAGACCTGATTTTATCCTGGTTCAGACCTGATTTAGTCCTGATTTAGTTCTGGTTCAATCCTGATTTAGTCCTGGTTTAGTCCTGGTTCAAATCCAGATTTAGTCCTGGTTTAGTCCTGGTTCAGGACTGATTTAGTCCTGGTTTAGACCTGATTTAGTCCTGGTTTAGACCTGATTAGTCCTGGTTTAGTCCTGGTTCAAATCCAGATTTAGTCCTGGTTTAGTCCTGGTTCAGACCTGATTTAGTCCTGGTTTAGACCTGATTTAGTCCTGGTTCAAATCCAGATTTAGTCCTGGTTCAGTCCTGATTTAGTCCTGATTTAGTTCTGGTTCAAACCTGATTTAGTCCTGGTTTAGACCTGATTAGTCCTGGTTTAGTCCTGGTTCAAATCCTGATTTAGTCCTGGTTTAGACCTCATTAGTCCTGGTTTGGTCCTAGTTTAGTCCTGGTTTAGCCCTGGTTTAGTTCTGGTTTAGTCCTGGCTCAATCCTGATTTAGTCCTGGTTTAGCCCTGGTTTAGTCCTAGTTTAGTCCTGGTTTAGCCCTGGTTTAGTCCTGGTTCAATCCTGATTTAGTCCTGGTTTAGTCCTTGTTCAGTTCTAAATTGTGGTCCTGTCTCTAAGAAAAAAAGAAAAAAAAAAGAAGGGCATCAGCCCCTAGGACTGTCGGCCCACCGGGAAAATGCCCGGTATGCCCGATTACCAGTCCAGGCCTGGTTTTATCTGTTTCCATGCATTGAAAGGTATGCTACTTTCAGAGAATTACGCACAATACGTGGTGCATGGTCGCCAGCATGCGTCCTAACGGGCTAAATCCGATATTTTACAATAAAGATGTTTATAGATTAAAAAGAAAAGCAGAAATTGGGTTGATACACGTACCATAACAACACTAACAGCAACAATTTTAACACTTTTATAGCTTTTACTTTGATAGTACTAATCGGATGTTGCGCGCGTCACTACCTCCACCTTGCTTCTATCTGGAGACAAGTCTCCAACGCGGAGAAGTGAAGAAACTGGTCCAGTGCTGTTGCTGCGAGACCTGCTCACTGCCAAGAAGAAGAAGACCACGACCTGCCTGGCGCACTTTTCTGCACACTTTGGTTCGGATACGTGCGCGCTGACCGGTTTTACGCACCGCTTCCCTGTTTTGGAGAGCGCAGGTTTTTACGCCAATGGCAAGTCCGGTGGCAGACATAGGACAGTCTCATCAGCAGCATCACCTCGACGCGGCCGCGGACAGTGCCATCCGGGAGGCGCGCAAATGGATAGAGGTGAGTGAATGGCACAGATGCACTTGTTTTTTTGTTTTGTTTTTTTTTACTGCGGCGACTTTTCGTGCCTCCTGTTGCGCACGCGTTTGTTGACATTCCGCGGTCCTAGTAACTGTCTAAGATGTCTGCGCATGTTCTGCACGTTTTGATTTATTGTCAAGCTATTTAAAAATATGACTCATTGCATTCTCTGTGTTGCAATAATACAATAATAGACTTTGCTTTTAAAGGACTTCTCCATTCTATTTTGGCATCACCTTTTCTGATTCAGAACTAGAGCCCACTTATTGAAAGATAAATAAAATAATGTACCGTATAACTAGGGCATATATCGCGTATTAAACAGAGAAGGGATAAAATTGTCATTGTGAAGCAGGCTATGTAATGAAAACCATCATGTGGAATGGATTTTTTGCAAATGTGTTGGTGAATAAGCACTCAATCAAGGTTTTGTTCTGCAAGAATTTCAGTCATGGCACTTGGATGCCTGGTTTAATATGACATGTGTGCTTGTTTTGCATTTTACAATTGATAAAAATAATGCTTGCTTGTTCCATTGTGTTGTACGTAGACGTATATTGCTGATTCACTGGACATTTTCTGTAGGCGTCTCCAGATTGGTGACACGTGTGGTATCTAATGTCTGCATCTAGTGTCTGTGATGATAATAATCGTGTGGATGGAGATAAAAGGAACCCAGTTTGTCCTCCTGGACCCTATTTCGTAGTACGTTATTTATCTGACGCAGCATTTTCTAAAAATAGTCACACCACTTAATCAAATCAGCGCTCCTCTGTATGTCACCATCACCAAAGACCTGCTTAGAACTCTGCTGAAATGGATTTAGCCACTATACTAGAAACTTGTATCTAGTATTGTGTTAATTTTTTGAAAAATCATTTATGTAAGTGTCCATGTAGGGAAATTTGTCTTCTGTATCTGACCCGTCCTTCAGTACCACTGGAGCAACCTGTCGGGAGCAGTTCTCCAGATCTGGGGCTATCTTAGCTGGACAATTATACTCATTATGGATGTTTTAGGTTATTCTTTGCAATAATGGCTAACACTTTTCACTAACACATCACATTCGGACATGGGCAAGGTTGGTAAAGTGCTCAAGAACTAGGGCTGTGCATCGAAATTCGGTTCCTCCATGGCACCGACCGAAATGCTTAGGTCCTTCTCGGTATCGACACCCGGTTCCACGTTTCAATACCCAGAGTTTAATCACGTGTGGCTCAGATATGTGCCTGCGTGCTTATGGCCTGATAATGCCACCTGAGATTGGCTGAAACGTCCGTGTGTATGAAAAACACAGCGTGGTTATGCCCCTCGTTCACAGGCAAGGCGAGATTCTGTGCTTCAGCGCTTCTGTGTAGGGTCGCCAACCGTCCCTTGAAAAACGTAATCGTCCCGTATTGAGCTGAAAAGGGACGCACTTTGTCCCGTATTACCGTGTCGATCGGTGTCCGGTCTTGGTCTCGAGATGATTGTGATTATATTTCATTACGGCCGCTGCCTTTAGCAATAAACTTTTACTGTGTTTTTCGCAGTGCAGCCCGTGCACTCGTCTGGAACAAGCGGAAACCACGCTGGTTTCGCCTTTTCGCTCTGATTAGAAGAGCAAGACGAAATGCAAAGCAAAAACGAATCAAAATTTATGTTACAGCGTCCGCACAGAGCAGGTCTACAGCACAGAGCAGGTCTACAGCACAGAGCAGGTCTAGAGCAACATGTGGTTGAATTTTGCCTAATAAAAGTGCACAAATGCATCTGTTTGTCACAACATCCATTTGGTAAATGTGCAGAGGTAAATACCACTACAAAACCAGTAAGAGAATGTAACTCCAGTCAGAAAAACAGGTTAAAAACAGGTTAAATTAACTTTGGAAATAACTTGAATAACGGAAAATAAACTCCAGTATGTGGAATAGAATGTGTAATGAAATTAAATTTTTTCCTAGAATTAATATAAAATAGGAACGGAAAAAGGTACTGGTCAGGAATCTGTATCGAAATGAATACCCAGCCCTATCAAGAACACAACGCTACTGTAGAATTTTCCAGGAAAAGCACTAAGAGAAGTAGACTGACAGCGGAACCTCTACTAGAAAAGTCCAAATTTGATTGCAGAAACGTCTCCACAAATCAGATCTCCTTTAAGATTTGAAGTCTCAGGCCTACTTAGCCTCGCTGAACTCCCCGGTGTCTCGTATCATATCTTTAAAAAGCTCTATTGACCTAAATTTGAATGAGCGGAGAGCTGAGAAGGCAGGAGGAACAGAACACCACTCCTTCACCCCTCCACCTATCCTTCTCTCCCATTGTTTGTCTATTACCTGTCCTCACCTGGAGACAAGGGCCTTAGGGACAGAGGCAGTGTGCGGAGGTGGATAAATGAACAACATACAAAGGTTCCATTGACTTTACAATACCCGGCTGCTGTGTCAGATACGCTGGTGGTACTTGAGCTTTAGTTTACATTTACCAACTGTCAGATATGTTGTGAGTGGGGCGTGTC
The DNA here is from genome assembly GCA_036785185.1 of Paratrypauchen microcephalus. NCBI lineage: Eukaryota > Metazoa > Chordata > Actinopteri > Gobiiformes > Gobiidae > Paratrypauchen > Paratrypauchen microcephalus. The sequence goes on along the minus strand of JAVJIX010000053.1, from coordinate 2,321,078 downwards.
ACAGTAGCAGTAAACTATGACTTTGGCTGCCTTCACACTGCGGCCTGAAGTGACCCAAATCCGATTTGTTTCGCCACTATGCGACCTGTATCTGATCTTTTAATGACAGTCTGAATGACACAGACCTGATTTTTTTCAAATGCGACCCAGGTAGGGATGTCAATTAAGACGTTGGTCGAACAAAATGCATTAATTGTAATTAATCGCTAATCGCGGACACGCGCACCCGAAACAAGGTCACGAAACAAGGCAACCGCGCTGCGCCAAGCTCGACTCACAGCCGCCGGCCGCAGGCGCCAACGGCACTGCTCAGCAGCCCCGGTGTAAGCGCGAGGCGAGATCGAACCGCGGTGCCCGGAATGCGTAGTCTGCCACTGCTGGTTTCGTGCGCCTGGTTTGTGGCTCGGGGCACATGGTGGTTTAATTCTGGTTTAGTCTAGGTCTAGACCTGATCGAGTCCTGGTTTAGTCCAGGTCCAGTCCAGGTTTAGACCTGGTTTAGTTCTGGTCTAGATCTGGTTTAGTCCACGGTTTAGTCCTGGTCTAGTCTCTTAGCCAATCAGGACAGAACACAATGTTACACTATAAAAAAAAGTTACACTATTTAAAAAAAATTGGGAAAAAAAAAAAAAATCTGCGAACCGCGATAGAGCGAGGTATTACTGTATTTTGTTATTCAGCATCAATACATTTGTCTGCTTTTTACTAAGGAATAATTAATTGATCAATATACAATATAATAATACTATGATATATTTATGACTCAGTGTTATGTTACTATAGCTTATATTCTTAAAGACCCTATTGAAACACTCAAATTCAGGTGAAAAACGCCACTTATCAGTTAATCGTTAATCGATCGATAAGGTCAATCAACTATCAGTTAATGAATTAACCGATAATTTGCATCCCTAGACCCAGGCCACTTGGATATGTGGTCCTAAAACCGATACATATCCGATCTTTTGACATGCGACTTCCGTCTGAACGGTCAGGTCGCGTTCATCCGACCTACACATCATCGACAAGTGAGAGTGGTACAAGTAGGCGCTCACAAATGTACACAAACGTTCTTCTCGTCATACGAAAATTGTGTATGAAGTCCATGTCAGTGAAGCAGCAATGCACATCGCAATCCCACCACTCTCAGCACCAACACGTTCATTTCTACGGACGTTGCTGCCACTGCCCCACAAAACGCCAAGGCCAAAAACCTTCTCCTTCTCAGTCTCATCCTTTAAAGAAATAAGTTGTGCATGTTCTGGCTCTGGTACGACAGCAACTTTAAAGGGATAGTGCGTTTTTTTTAAATGTTAATCTGTATGGGTTTCCTTCTAAAAGTTACGTGCGGTAACACCGGCTTACCTCTGACAGTTTGCGCTCATCCCGGTTTTGCTTGCGTTCTGGAGCTCAGGTAATTAGGTCCGGTAACTTCGCGGGAACTCGTAATGAAGCTTGTTTTTCTTCTCAAAACAAAACATTTGTCCGAAAGGTGATATATTTGCGTTCCAAACAGTTGTCCACTAAAAATCCAGCAGCGTATTTTCGCATTCTCATATCTCGTCATGCTTTCATTCACAGACAGTAGACCTCTTCATTAAAAAGACCCAAGCTGGACATTGGACATTAGAATTTGGTTAATTCTAATAAAAATGCCTATTTACTTTATTAGATCACTACAGATATTTCAAGAAGAATATTTGATTTCCTTAACCCTATTCTTTCCCTTTTCTGAACTTCAGTGAACCAATCTGAGCCAGTAAATCTCAGTAAATTCAAATTGTGAGTCAAATTGTTTTTCTTAATTTAATTTGGGCTGCCATTTTTTAAATCTTTCAACTTTGCCACTGTGTTAATCCATCAAAAAGCACTTTATTTTGTCACCACCGTCTGGAGCCTTTCCTCATCACCTTGGTTTGTTTGAGTATTGGCGAAACTAATGATCGTTCTATGGAATCATTTGACAGCGACCGGTAAAACTGCAGTTAAAAATGTGATGTATGCCTGTGAGACTGAACGCTCCGGTGGTCCCGCTGTAAGGTCGGATTTACTGGACTAGAGTGTGTAAAAATTGCGATTAAAAAGTACAGATTTGGACGACATTCACAAATTCATTCTGGTTTATAGACTTCCCAGACCAATAGAAGCACATGTGTTTTGCATTGCTGTAAGAAAGTAAAGTTTTTGCAGCCATTAACACGTTTTATTGTGTATGCAAACTTGTGTTGTGGTATTCAGCGCACAAGTGTGAATTGCTTGTTGACAATATCATTAGTTTAAACCTGATGCTTTTGGTGAGTCGTCTAAGAGTGCCGGTTCAATCCCCATCATTATATTATGTATATTTTCATGTAATAAAGTAAATTTAGTTTTGGTTCAGTACAGATATATTGCAAAAGCAGCTCTTTAGGGTCAAAATGAGATCGCTGTGTGCTGTTTTTTGTGCTGAACCAGGAAGTTAGTAGGTTTATCAGCAGAAATGTTATAGCAAAACATGGCGCTGGCCTTTTGAAATTTACAAAATGCACTCTTTCATCTCTGTGAATAATTGTGATGCGTTAGAAAAGTGAGGAATATGTTTGGATTGCTGCAAACTGTTTAAAATACAACTTTTAAAATTTTTCACATCACTAAAAACATAAAGACTTAAAAATCAGTGCCTGTAATAGTTATTTAAAAATCACTTCTACATTGAAAATATATTGATTTTTCTAGATCAGGGGTGGGCAAACTTTTTGACTCGTGGGCCACAAAGGGTTCTAAAATTTGACAGGGCCGGACCAGGAGCAGCTGGATTTAGTGTTTTGGTAATCCACCTCATAAGAACAAAAAATAACATGGGATATGTAGAAAACATGTGCTTTATTTCAATTAAAAATGAACAAAAGCATTACAACAAAATGTCCATCTTTCAAGTTCCACGTTATTTAGCTATTTACTGAAATGATTCTTAAAGAAAAGAAAATTTAATGAATAAAATACAGCTTTTTTTTAAAGGTCCCATGGCATTTTCACTTTCTGAGGTTTTTGAACGTTAATGTGAGCTCCCCTACCCTGTTTAGGCCCCCCCCCCCCCCATGGTTAAAAGTTGCGAAATGTCTAAACTGAGCATTTGCGATCCTTTTCTGCATTACAGAAAATTGGAGCTCAAACGGGCGATTTTGAACAAGGCACCTTGTTGACGAAAAAAGAAATGCAAATGCAGTTCCACCCCCGTCTGTCTGTACTCAGCGTCTGTGTAAATCACGCCCAGAGAGTTTGGACTGCGAATGCGCTAGGCAATGCAAAATGCGTTTTTTTTTATTTGCCTGGAGGCACGTCCGAGTGTTTCTAGGCTCGGAAGTCCTTTATCTGAGCCTCTGGACCTTTGAACAGCAGTGGTTTAATTTTATTTTATGTGGAAATGTGTTTATTTTTCAATGGAACGCTTCAAATCTCTCCCCCCGTGCAAAAACACGGAAATGGATCAGCTGAGACCTGAGCGCGAGAGCGGGGCGTTTGGCCACGCCCCCACCCTCTACTATAGGCCAGCTCTTTTCTCCTCATTTGCATTCAAGCAACAACTCCCATTATGGCCTGTTCAGAGAGAGAAAAAAATACTCTTTCTCATCTTATCTCTGTTTCTCATGCACTGAGTCTTGATTTTGAAGAAGGATTCATTTACAGTATTAGGGAACCATTAAGGAGCCATATAAAAGCATCAAGAAGTACCATGTCATGGGATCTTTAAATACCAACAGTTACTATATTAAAGCACTGAAAGTTCTGTTCTCCTTCAGGTTTTTATCATCACCCCTCTCCTCCTGACTGTGTTTTTTTTTTCAAAAACAGAAGGAGATGCAGATCTACTTGTCCTGCTCCTTCTATTCAGTGCGGGCCGGATTAAAAAGCTTAACGGGCCACATAGGGCCCCCGGGCCGTAGTTTGCCCATGACTGTTCTAGACGTTTATTAAAAGCTTTGAAGGGATAGTGCAGTTTTTTTCATGTGATCTGTATGGGTTCCCTTCTAAAAGTGTTGTGCGGTAACACTGGCTTACCGCTGACAGTCTCGTCTCAGCCCGGTTCTGCTCGGGTTCTGGAGCTCACGTAAGCAGGTCCGGTAAGTTCACGGGGTCAGTTAATAAAGCTTGTTTTTCTTCACAAAACAACATTTGTCCAAAAAGTGATATATATTTCCGTCACAAACAGTTGTCCGAAAAAATCCAGCAGCCTAATTCGCATTAGGGGTAGGTATTGGCAAAGGAGTCACGATTCAATTCGAATCACGATTCATATGCCACGATGCGATACTATCACGATGCATCACGATACTTGAATTATTGTGATGCATTGCAATATATTCAACATACTTCAGTGAAAATGTACCAAAAAAAAGAGGATAACTTAAATATCAGTGGCTGTGTATCTGGGTAGTGTCTTCAATTGATACAGAACTCTGAGCAACTCAATTCATAACTGAATTTATTGAATAACAAAAACAAATAAACCAAACCAATAACAAAAAAGTGCATAGGATTTTTTCTAAAACAAAAACTGATGATAAAAGGAGAAATTCAATTTGTCAACTGGACAAAGTTTGTTTGGTTGAAAACGTTTCGCCGCTCATCCGAGAGGCTTCGTCAGTTCTGGTTCTAGTGCTGGTTAGACCCTGTTTATATCTAGCTGCAGGGAGGAGCTCACTACACTGAAATAGCTCTGAAACTATCTCAACTAATCTGTCTCTTTGTTTTTCAAATTTCTCTGGCGTCTAGTTTCGCCTCCCTATTCAAGCCTAACGACCCTCTCCACCCCTCTGCCCTGGATTGTCTGCCCTAATGTTTCTTTGTCTGTTTGACTTGGTTTGAGAATCGAATTATAAATGGGAGACAAGTTATGTCTGACTCCCCCATTTCTGTTTAACGACGGATTCTCTTTTTTGACAAAAATAGCCTCTTTAACCCCCCTCTCAAACCAGTTCTTTTCCCTGGCTAAGATCTGAACCTCACTGTCCTTAAAAGAATGGCCCGTGGCTTCTAGGTGAAGATGTACGGCAGAAGACGGTCCACTCTGAACAAACAAAAAATTATGTTCAAACATTTGCCATTTTGGAGGTAGCTACCATCATAACAAACAATACCCTTTCACAAAGAAAAAAGTGCATAGGATTTATAAAAAAAAACAACTAATAATTTATTTATTAATAATTAATTAATTAATTATTATTATTAATTAATAATTTATTAATTATCGATTTTTGGCATCAAGAATCGATGCAGTATATTGTGAAAGTTAGTATCGCGATGCATTGTCATGACGATTATTTTGCACACCCCTAATTCGCATGGTGCTCTTTTTTATCACTGCGCGCGTAGCCTAGCCTAGCCTGTTCACTTGTAAACATCCACTTATGGCGGATGTCGACGTAACGCATCTGCCGTAAACATCCGCTTACAAGTGAACAGGCTAATAGAGCTAACGTGGGCGAATCTAGAGGAAATATGTGAATGCGAATGCCAACTGTTTGTGACGGAAATATATATCACTTTTTGGACAAATGTTGTTTTGTGAAGAAAAACAAGCTTTATTAACTGACCCCGCGAACTTACCGGACCTGCTTACGTGAGCTCCAGAACCAGAGACGAGACTGTCAGAGGTAAGCCAGTGTTAACGCACAACACTGTTGGAAGGAAACCCATTAAAGAGTCACATAAAAAAAAAAAAACACTATCCCTTTAAATAATTTGGACAATAATTTAAGGTTAAGGTAAGGTTAGGTTAAGCTGAAATTGAGATGGAAATATATCAACAGAAATCGTAAACTCTGTTCAGACTGACATGATTTCACCAAATAGGATGACCAAACCCGTTGCATGAATAGGAAACAAAAGTCAAACTATTGATTTTATGTTTTTGAAGAACTTTATTACAATATTTCACATTTTTCATTTTTAAACGTGCATTGTGTAACCGTCAAATGCTTTTCTTCATGGAGATGTTATTGCTTTGTCTGGAATGTTTCACAGTATGGCATTAAACCTTTCTATCTTCTATTTTCTATCTCCATGGAGACCAAATCAAACCAAGTTCAGGTCAGATCTAGGGAGAGGCAACCCCACTCACAGTCAGAATACTGTTTTATATGTTTTTCTTGGTGTTTTTGAGCAATAAAACCACTTTTAATTCAATAAATGTACTGAAAGGTAGAGACATAGAAACAAGAAGGTGACGGACGTCCAAATAAAAAGTTACACAGTGCCCTGACAACTCCTTCATCACATTCGTTGCCTGCTGGTTGCTGTCTGGCGTGTCAATGTGCAGCTCTCTGGCCTGTTGCTGCTCTGAGCTTTGATGGGGTGAGGAGTGGGCAGGGACGGAGAGTGGGAGGGCTCACTTCAGAGATCATGATTGATTCGTGTCACTGCCGCAGTCGCAGGCTCGGCACACCAAACACAGCCACCTTTCTTCTTCCTTTCACCACCGGGAGGAGGAAGGAGGAGAGGGAACTGCGGAATTAATAAAGAAGCATTTGAAGTTGAGCTGATTAAAGGAAAACGCTGGAGGACAAGTATGGAAAGTGTTTATAAGTGCTGTTTCTGTGTGTGGAACATGGGATCTTATGTTACCTCACTGCAGGGTTCTCAAACGTATTGAAAATCAGGTACTAATCAATACTAAAGCTTAAATGAGAAGATATTGAAAAAAGTCGTTTCAGAACAAGTATAAGACTGAAAAGACTGGTATACGCTCATGGGCCCCTATGGAACCTCCCTAGACGTCTGAGGGATTACACATAGTAATAGAAAATACTGTTATTTAATGTTCAAAATGACATAAAGAGTGTTTTATTACTAGGGCTGGGCGGTATACCGTTTTTTTATTTTTTTAATGATATGAATTTTTCATTTACCGCAATACCGGTGAGTGTGTACGTACAAAATGTCGGGAACACAGAGTGGCAGAACGTCGCGCCGGAACGTCGTGCCGGGGAACTGTTTTGCAGTGGGATGAGAACGGTGGAAGCGTAAGCTGTGTCCCAATTGGAGAACTGCAGCCTCCGTTGCTTTTTCGGCGGCTCCAAAGGTTGCAAAAGCTCCAGCCCTCGAACTACCCTGCGCGGACCGCAAGGCCGGAGCCGCACGGAGCCGCTCGCTGCGCCCAGACACGCTGCTAATGCTAATGCTAACAACACGCACCACGCAAATTACGCACACGGATCAATAACCCTCGAAGTGGGGCTACAGTGTGTGTTGAGCGGTGAACAACATGGACGTTGTTGTTAGAAACAGAGGAACTTATACTGAAAAGAGGAGCCGTGTCAGTTGTGTGGAAGAATTTCGGCTTTAAAAAATCTGACGCTGATCAAACAGACATTCTGTAAATGTTGTCAGGCTAAAGTTGTAGCGACTCAGACGTCACCCAAAGACGCGTTTGCAAAGGGGACCGCCTACGACAAGAAAAGCAAACGGTGGAGCGATATTAGCAACACTGTTACTGTCCACTTCTCCAAAGACATGGAACCACTTAGTCCTGTTGAGAAAGGAGCTTCAAGGAGATGATTAAAGCTCTGGACCCAGATATGGTTTACCAAGTCCAATTTACTGCAGGAATTATTCTCTAAATTATTATAAAATGGGGTTAACACCGAGTCATGCATGAAGAAAAAATAAATAAATACTGCAAAATACCGTGATACTGATAAAATTTTGAAAAATACCGTGATATCAATTTTTGGTCATACAGCCCAGCTCTATTTATTATCATTGTAATACTGTAAACTGTATCAAGTATCCAGTCTATTCCTTGGTATCGAAATCAAATTTGAAACTTTTGTGTAAAAAGTAATCACGATGAATCTAAGGCACACTTTATTGTCTCTAGGGAAATATGTCCATCCTTCAGTGCTTCCACCATCTCTATTTCTTCTGGACTGTACTTGGCTAGGGGATTTTTGCACATTGTTTTATTGCCTTTTTGCTGTGCTTGGGGATATGCTGTCCTTTCTATTCCTCCACTGCTTTATAAATGGGATGTTTGCTAAGTCCAGGCCAATAACTGTCATCTAAGTCTTCCTTTGAGAATACCACTTTAAAATAACTGCACCTTAGCCTTAATAAAAAAGAGGGAAAAAAGCATCAACAAAGACTTGACACAGAATGACTCAAGCTTGGCAGATAATTAAGAGATTAGGGTTATGAGTTCGTTAATTACTTAGCCTGAATCATTCTCAGTAAAATATTTGTCCGTTATGAATTTGGGTTGTCAAAAGCATTGAAAATCAGATACTAAATCCCATAAACATTACAAAATTTGACCAGTTTTTGAGTCATCTTGAAGTTTATCAACACAAATACTGAATCACAGGAGAACTTAAAGAAAGCACTGTTATTTTGTGCTGAAAATTAAAATATATTGTTTAAGTGTGTTGTTAAGTTTGACATTTCTCTTACTATTTTTATCCTCCCAAGTAGATGGACTTCTTAAATGTATTTTTAATACATTTTATGACTTTTTTCACTCAAATAATATCAATATAACTATTTCTTCCCCTTCCAGTAATATACAGCAACTCTTTATTACCTGTGAACTAGGAATAAAGTTCACAAAGTTAAGAAAACTCATTGCAGTCAACGATCGGGATGCTGTGAATACGTAAGTGAGGAATAAGTTTGAACTGGACCAATGCAATACCTAATTTATAGAATGGTACAACTCGGATACAGAAATGTTTTTTTTTTATTTTTTTTTATTATTAATTATAAACATAACTTCAAAAGCAAATTAGGATTACATTGAAAATACAGCTCTGGAAAAAAATAAGAGACCACTGCAAAATTATCAGTTCTTCTGATTTTACTACTTATAGCTATGTGTTCGGGCAAAAGGAACATTTTTGTTTGAGTCTATAAACTACTGACAACATTTCCCCCAAATTCCAAATAAAATATGATCGTTTAAAGCATTTATCTGCAGAATAGGGCTGAACGATTTTTAAAAAAACTGAATTGCGATTTTTCTGGCAGATATTGCGATTTCGATTTCATCCACGATTTTTTTCAAATTACGTTTCAGTGCACATGAACATTTGCAAACGTCACAGAAACTTACATCATACCATTCAAACACTAAATTCCACTAAACTGTAATGCAAGAATGAAAACTAAAGTCAATAATTTATTTCAAATGTAGTCCTGTTTATTAAAAAGTAACATGCTGTACATAGGCTACACTGACATTGTAAATGAGAACTGGTTCTTAATTGGTTTACCTGGATAAATAAAGGTTACACTGAGCAACCACAGTTATTCCACCTGAAGAACTAGAAGAGCATCTATGTCTTAAGTAGAGCAAGAAAAGTCTTTTAAAGGGATATGCCACCCCCAAGTCAAACTTGGGCATCTCCCCACAGTCCAGAGACTAAAATAAGTGGTGGAAAGCGTTTTTCTGGTGACGCAGCCATTGTCCAGGTCTGTCAGCACTGACCGCCGCGGTATCTGCAGCTACTCCGCGTTAGACTGGAGGCTAACGTCGCCAGAGAAAGATTTCGGCCGAAAGGAATTAATTTGCTCGATGCTTTTCGCAATTACTTTCTGTGTAGTGCGCATTCATATCGAGTGCAAATAAATGTGCAAATCAACACGGAGAGCTTGCCTTGGTCATTTTGGGTGGGAACTATTTTTCAGTGCGGAAAAACACAGCCGAAGCACACACCACGCTGCGTAACAGGGGAACTGCCTTCCTGGTGCGTAACAGGGATTCCCCTGTCAGCGTGGTGTGTGATTCGGCTATGTTTTTCCGCACTGAAAAATAGTTCCCACCCAAAATGACCAAGTCAAGCTCTCCGTGTTGAGCAAGGGAGCTTGATTGTTGTATTTTATAACAAACGTATAAAATACAACGCAACTTAAACTTAACTTAAATATAGCGATGCTTAATATAGTGACGCTAATCGCGGTAGCCTTTCTATAGAGTTTGTAATGTAAACTAGCCTTATGCTAACAGTTTGTCAGCTAACAACAGAGGGGAAGCATATACTGTACCTCTGCAGCCTCAAACCTGAAATACTGCCAAATGACCGACGTGCTTTTCTTTGGCTTCAAAACCCCTGACTCCACTTCTGGTCCACGCGCAGCACGCCGCTTCTGATTGGCGGGTTTAGCAGTGTGGCAGGGCGGGCCAGGCGGCATACATGTGTGAAATAGTTGACGAAACAAAACCTGGGTCAGTTAGGAGCACTGCAAAAAACTTTAACGATCTTTAACGATTTAAGCAACTTTAACAATCCCAAAATGGCGTTGTTGGAGATCGTGATTTTCGATCTAAAACGATAGATCGTTCAGCCCTATTTCAGAAAATGACAAATGGTCAAAATAACAAAAAAGATCCATGTTTTCAGACCTCAAACAATGCAAAGAAACAAGATCAAATTCATTTTAAAACAACATAATACTAATGTTTACACTTAAGAAGAGTTCAGAAATCAATATTTGGTGCAATAACCCTTATTTTTAATCACAGCTTTCATGTGTCTTGGCATGCTCTCCACAAGTCTTTCACATTGTTCTTGGGTCCTAGTTTTTACCTGGTTTAGTCTTGGTTCAGACTGGGTTTAGTCCTAGTTTAGACCTGGTTTAGTTCCTGTTTTAACCTGGTTTAGTCCTGGTTCATCCCTGGTTTAGTCATGGTTCAGAGCTGGTTTAATCGTAGTTTAGTCCTGGTTTAGTCCCCTTTTTAACCTGGTTTAGTCCTGGTTTAGCCCTGGTTCAGTCCAAGTTTAGGTCTGGTTTAATCCTAGTTTAGTCCTGGTTTATCCCTGGTTTAATCCTAGTTTAGACCTGGTTTAGTTTTGGTTCAGACCGGGTTTAGTCCTAGTTTAGTCCTGGTTTAGTCCCCTTTTTAACCTGGTTTAATCCTAGTTTAGACCTGCTTTAGTCCTGGTTCAGACCTGGTTTAGTCCAAGTCTTTCACATTGTTCTTGGGTGACTTTATTCCACTCCTGGTGCAAGAACTGAAGTAGCTCAGCTTTGTGTTTGTGTTGGAATTCAACAGACGCTGGAATGGAATGGCTGTAATACATGTAGAGATGCTGATTTCAGAAAAAAAAATGCAGTGGCCTCTTACTTTTTCCAGAGCTGTATGTTGACATGTAGTTCTCTGGTGTTTTTTCCCCTCATCTCCAACAGTCTTTGCTCACAACACGTGCGTCTGCTACACGTTCCATGGCGTATTTTGACTGTTCCTTTTCCACAGCCTGTTTAATCTTGTTCACTGTATTGTCTGTGTAGATCTCCAGCTCTTCTTCTCCTTGTGCAAGCCCCCACTCGCCCAGGTGACACCAAGTCGCCTCAGGGTGCTGTGGCTCTAAGGCAGAGTGAGGGAGACACTGCACATGGAAGGAGTAACAGACGAATGTTGTTATTGGACTTATTGGATATTCAGATCTCCATTGTGCTATTCAGATTGTAATACTTAAAGGGTGTGGGCCTTTTATGAAGTGCATTCAGCTTTTCAACTGTGTTTAAACAGTCATTTGGAGTTACAGTCTGCAATTTGTTTCTATCACTTTCAGTCATACCCTGTAAAACGTGGTCTAAAGTTGTTAAAATAGCTTGAAAAAAAATACCCTATTGCTATCTTGATGTGTGGACCCATTCATGTAAAAAATGACCAAACCAACGTTGCTATAGATAAATGCAGTGTTTTTTTTACTCTTGATAAGACCACATAAAAGGTTCACTATATGTCCTTTCTGGTGGAAAATTTCTCACCTGCTTGTCTCCACGGAGATGCCTGGAATGTTCCACTGTATTTTAAATTTTCCACATTTAAAGGCCTTATATTAAACAAAATTGACATTTGTGAACTTGAAGCCATGTTAGAATGTTTTTTTTCTCCTCAAAAACATAGCCGGAGTTGTGTTTTGTCGCATTCACACGTGTTTGAGTAGCAATTTATTATTGATCTGTCTGCAACTTCAAAGCTCAAAATACTCTGTTCCACCTTGTGATGTCATGAAGCAGTAACTTACAAGTTAAAGGAAAAGTAAAGTTTTTTACTATTTGAGCCTTATTTCGGTAATAAAACAAGTTGTTTTACTCACCCATATCACTTTGGTGTCATATGGAGCATTTCCGGAGATGTTTTAGATTAGCGTTAGGCTAACGCCGTTAGCCTAGCGCGACTTATAGCCATAGGCATTCCCCAAGCATGTAATATGCCCCGTGCGGGCTCCAAATAACACAAACTTTAGCACTTTTCAAATCATAGAAGCTCGATGTCTTTAGTCTACGATTTCGTGTGGTAAAAAGTGGCCTGTAATCCGAGATTTAGCCATAGTTTCGAGTAGATGAGGACGCCAATGCACATGTGCGGACTGTGCTCTCAGCTCCCGGGACCCAAACATGGAACGCATAGCTGTAAACTATGGCTAAATCTCGGATTACAGGCCACTTTTGATTCAAACGAAATCGTAGACTAAGATATCGAGCTTCTATGATTTGAAAAGTGCTAAAGTTTGTGTTATTTGGAGCCCGCATATTACATACTCAGGGAATGCCCCGAGCTATGGCTATAAGTCGCGCTAGGCTAACGGTGTTAGCCTAACGCTAATCTAAAACATCTCCGGAAATGCTCCATATGACACCAAAGTGCTATGGGTGAGTAAAACAACTTGTTTTATTACCGAAATAAGGCTCAAATTGTAAAAAAAAAACGTTACTTTTCCTTTAACAGTTAGCTTTTACCTTTTGTTGAGTAGAAATGGGCAAAATCATCCAAATGATTCTAGTGAAAGTTTATGGAGTTTAAAAACATATATATATATTTTAATTATTTCAAATATATAATGTAATATACAATGGTATGAACAATAACAATGCTCGAGGCTTCATATTATAAGAGTTCATATTCATAGGGCTCAGCATGTGCATTTTCTACATTATGCATTATACAAATATATAGAAATGATCAATACATTTACAATTTATATTTCAAATTTCATACAAATTGCTGTTTTCATGGCTTTTGGATTTGTGCAGGAGGACAAGTGGGACTGAAATACAACAAATTTGGGTTTCTGGCTAGAACATTTACAGCAATGGATATGAAATTTTGAAAGAATGAGGAGCAAGTTCAACACGTATGTTTAAAAACATAATGGAGCACTTTCTGTATTACCACATGACATCACAAGGTGGAACAGTGTTTTCTGTTTAAAAGACAAACTCATCTTTAAATATCCAGTTTGTGTGTTAAAGATCCCATGACATGATACGTCTTGATGCTTTTATATGGCTCCTTAATGGTTCCCTAATACTGTAAATTAATCCTTCTTCAAAATCAAGACTCAGTGCATGAGAGAGCCTCATGAACACAGTTAGAGTCATAAATATGTCTCTGAAACACTTTATTCTGGGCGTTGTTTGAATGCAAATGAGGAGGACAGAGACAGGCCAGTGCAGCGGGTGGGTTGAGGCCAAATACGCCGCTGTTTCCTGGATTAGCGGTGCGCTGTGCGCTGTCAGCCACTTCCGTGTTTTAAGCGCGGAGGAAGATATGAGATGCTTTCCATTAAAAAAAAACACATTTCCACAGAAAATAAAATTAAACCACTGCTGTTTCAGAGGTTCGGAGGCTCGGATAAAGGACATTCGAGCCTGGAAACACTCTCATGTGCCTCCAGGCAAATAAAAAAATGCATCTCGCATTTCGTAGCTCGTTTCCGGTCCAAACTCTCTGGGCGTGATTTCCAGAGACGGTGGGTAGACATCCAAACGGGGGGTGGAAACCTTTCTGCGAGTGTGAGTTCAGAAAGTTCCCTTGTTCAGAATCGCCCGTTTGGGCTGTCTTTTTTTCAAATGCAGAACAGGATCGCAAATGCTCAGTTTAGACATTTCGCAACTTTTAGCCATGTGGGGGGTGGGGTGGGGGGGCTAAACAGGGTAGGGGAGCTCACATTAACGTTCAAAAACCTCAGAAAGTGAAAATTTCATGCCATGGGACCTTTAAACATGTGAATGAAACAAACAAAAGCACAACTCAGGTTCGTTTGTGATGAGGAAACAACAGTGTAACATGACTTAAATAAAGAAAACACCAGAATATGGGCCCTTTAAAGCCCAGAAAAATGTAATCAGGAATGGCATCTGGCACAAACCAGCTGCAGATGTTTAGCTAAAGAAACCCTATAAGGGTAAAGTTACAAGTGGCAATGAAAAAGTTTTGTTTCGTTTTATTTTTTTGTAATTCTTCCGACAATAAAATTAAGCCATGTTTTGCAAAGCTTAAGAAATTTGCTTTATTTATTCATAGTTTTCTTATGATATCACCTCATTGACAATATTTTATCCACAAAATGAAATGCTGTCTCACAGAATATAGTTATCATAGCTTTTCTTCCTCTGCATAGGCTGCTAGCTTTAATACACCACTGTTTTTCTCACTTACAAATGATCTACCTCAGAAAAGTCAGATACTAATCGCTAATCTTTCCGTGATGATCTCCTTAATCCCTCACGGAACCTTCTGGCTTCTTTGACAGGTCCAAGCCAGTGTGCTGACAGAAGAATTAGCCACACATTTACGTAGGGATTTGCTTCTCTGTCACGCGGTATTTTCTGACTAAACACATGTAATTTGATATAATTAACACTTCATTGAGTTTGAGTGACGCACCAGTCAGATTAAAGGGTGTACAGTGTTATGTAATGGAGTATTGATTGGAGACGGGAGTTCTGATGACATGTTTTGGTGAGAAGTGATTATATGGTGGATTACGGGACATGGGGGATTAGCTGCTCTTCCTACAAACAACATTTGGATTTTGGGATTGTATTTCTTTAATGAAAACTTTGAAAAGTATAGGGATGCACCCATGTGAAAATTTTAGCCGATACCGATATCCGATATTGATGTGTCTGATATAATGAAGGTGTACGGAGTTTAAAAACATATATATTTGTTAATTATTTCAAATATACAACGTAATATACAATGGTATGAACAATAACAATGCTCGAGGCTTCATATTATAAGAGTTCATATTCATAGGGCTCAGCATGTGCATTTTCTACATTATGCATTATACAAATATATAGAAATGATCAATACATTTACAATATATATTTCAAATTCCATACAAATTGCTTTTGTTTTCATGGCTTTTGGATTTGTGCAATACTTTAGAGACTTTATACAGGAGGACAAGAGGGACTGAAATACAACAAATTTGGGTTTCTGGCTGGAAAATTTACAGCAATGGATATGAAATTTTGAAAGAATGAGGAGCAAGTTCAACACATATGTTTGAAAACATAATGGAGCACTTTCTATATTACAACATAACATCACAAGGTGGAACAGTGTTTTCTGATGACATGTTTTGGTGAGAAGTGATTATATGGTGGATTACGGGACATGGGGGATTAGCTGCTCTTCCTACAAACAACATTTGGATTTTGGGATTGTATTTCTTTAATGATAACATTTGAAAAGTATAGGGATGCACCATGTGAAAATTTTAGCCGATACCGATATTGATGTGTCTGATATCGGCCGATACCAATTTTTTGCCGATACCGATATTTATTTATTTTAAATTCTGAGATAACATTTTATACAGACTGAAAATTATGCAAAATGAATTTTTGAATGTCTTCTTTTATTTTCAAAACATGTTCTAGACCAGGTCTAAACCAGGACTAAACCAGGACTGGACCAGGTCTAAACTAGGTGTGGGTATTGGCAAAGAAGTCACGATTCAATTCGAATCACGATTCATATGCCACGATGCGATACTATCACGATGCATCACAATACTTGAATTATTGCGATGCATTGCAATATATTCGACATACTTCAGTGAAAATGTACCAAAAAAAAGAGGATAACTTAAATATCAGTGGCTGTGTATCTGGGTAGTGTCTTCAATTGATACATAACTCTGAGCAACTCAGTTCATAACTGAATTTATTGAATAACAAAAACAAATAAACCAAACCAATAACAAAAAAAGTGCATAGGATTTTTTCTAAAACAAAAAATGATGTTCAAACATTTGCCATTTTGGAGGTAGCTCCCATCATAACAACAATACCCTTTCACAAAGAAAAAAGTGCATAGGATTTATTAAAAAAAAAACAACAACTAATAATTAATTAATTTATTTATTTATTAATAATTAATAAATAAATTATTAATTAATAAAATCGATTTTTGGCATCAAGAATCGATGCAGTATATTGTGAAAGTTAGTATCGCGATGCATTGTCATGACGATTATTTTGCACACCCCTAGTCTAAACCAGGACTAAATCTGGACTAAACCAGGACTGGATCAGGTCTAGACCTGGACTAAACCAGGACTAGACCAGGTCTAAACCAGGACTAAACCAGGACTAAACCAAGACTGGACCAGGTCTAAACCAGGACTAAACCAGGACTAAACCAGGACTGGACCAGGACTAAACCAGGACTAAACCAGGACTGGACCAGGTCTAAACCAGGACTAAACCAGGACTGGACCAGGACTGGACCAGGTCTAGACTGCGTGCCTCCCCCTCGGGACCGCAGTGAGCGCATGCGCACACTTCTCTGCCCCCCCCCCCCCCCCCCCACACGCTTCACTATTAATACGTTTTGTTGAAAACCTACGAAGGTTTGAGTGTTTAAACGAGAAAGATAAAGGAGAAATTCAATTTGTCAACTGGACAAAGTTTGTTTGGTCGAAAACGTTTCGCCGCTCATCCGAGAGGCTTCGTCAGCTCTGGTTCTAGTGCTGATTAGACCCTGTTTAGATCTAGCTGCAGGGAGGAGCTCCCTACACTGAAATAGCTCTGAAACTATCTCAACTAATCTGTCTCTTTTGTATTACGAATTCCTCTGGCGTCTAGTATTAGCATATCTATTCAGTCCTAAACGAGAAATGTGAGAAAACGTTAATTCGAGGGATTACTGTACTAACAAATATCGGTCGTTAATATTGGCCCATTTTTACACATCAGGCCGATGTTAAAATACCAATGTTAATGCCGATATATCATGCATCCCTTGAAAAGTATATTTGTTAGTGAGTGAATGTAAACGTGTCTTGTGTTCTACTGTGGCTGATCACACGGAGCTCTCCAGTGCACCAGTCCATGTGTTGGCACAGATTCACCACAGTTAAATGCAAGTCTGCTCCTTCTAAAGGTTATCTGTAGAACGTAATTTAGTGTGTAATTCAACAAAGAGAGGCGAGATGATCAGCTATGCTTTTTGAGGGGGTATTTCAAATGAAACTATAACGTATAACATGTCATTTTACATTTTAGTCATTGTAAAGTGCAATATTAATTTAAATATTGGTTTAAAGCAGCTTAGTAATAGAAAACTTCCACTGACTAAACAGTTCTAAACGTCTTAACTCTTCATAGTGGCATGAGATGTGACAAATAATTTATTGAGTAGATAATTTAATAATAATAATAATAATAATAATAATAATAATTGTCCAATTGTACTTTTTACTGCAAATAAAAAAAAAAATGCTATAACTTATATCTTAAATAACAAACATTTCAGTGTAATACAGACCTAACATACAGCTCTGGAAAAAATCAGTTTTTCTGATTTTACCACTTATAGGTTTGTGTTTTTTGCAAAAGGAACATTTTTGTTTGAGTCTATAAACTACTGACAACATTTCCCCCAAATTCCAAATAAAATATTATCATTTAGAGCATTTATTTGCAGAAAAAGACAAATGGTCAAAATAACAAAAAAGATCCATGTTTTCAGAGCTCAAACAATGCAAAGAAACAAGATCAAATTAATTTTAAAACAACATAATACTAATGTTTACACTTAAGAAGAGTTCACAAATCAATATTTGGTGCAATAACCCTTATTTTTAATCACAGCTTTCATGCGTCTTGGCATGCTCTCCACAAGTCTTTCACATTGTTCTTGGGTGACTTTATTCCACTCCTGGTGCAAGAACTGAAGTAGCTCAGCTTTGCGTTTGTGTTGGAATTCAACAGACGCTGGAATGGAATGGCTGGAATACATGTAGAGATGCTGATTTCAGAAAAAAATCAACATGTTGGCTTACATCTTAACACCTTAGCTTCATTTAACCCAACAGTATTGAAACTGGCTTAAAGTTAAGTTGCACTTTCATAATATACCAAAACCAACTACGGAACGCTAATACTTTTCATCTGAGATAGACGAGAGGCAAAGATATAGATGCTCTTTTGTACCACTGCTTGCCAAACAGCAGCTGGTTTTGTCTCTGTGACTTTGGTCTCTGAGGACGTCATAGCTCGTCTTTTCTCTTTGTTGTTGACGTGACGTTGGACGTCTGTGTGTGACAAGGTGAACGGTTCCATCCTATACAAGTGTCAGGCCTGTTCTGTTCTTCTGCTGAAAGACAAACTGACAGACTGTAGGAAAAACCCCAGACAGAGAAAGAGAAAGAGACAGAGAAAGAATTCACTGTACAACAGGAATCTTTGTTAATAATAATGTGTCAAATGTTTGTCTGGCAAAGAAATGGAATTAAAGACCATTCACTGTGTGTGTCCAAAAGGTGCACATGTCAAGGATATGTTTTCAGAGTTGTGTAATGGATAAATGGATAAACTTTTACAAAAAAATAAAAAAAAGACTCATTAAAAACATACTGTACTGATGTTTTGGTTTCAGTCACCTACTACTATTTTTGACTCTGTATTTAGGCCGTCTCTCTCTCTCTCTCTGTCTCTGTTTCAAAGGTTTGGTTCCACCTTGTTATGTCATCAGGTGCCCCAGCTTAAAGGCTCTAGTCCAGGGGTCGACAACCTTTACCACTCAAAGAGCCATTTGGACCCGTTTCACACAGTAAAGAAAACACTGGGAGCCACAAAACCCTTTTGAAATTTAAAATGAAATAACACTGTATATAACGGCTTTTTGCCTTTGTGCCATAGAATTACATTTTGAAAATGAACGAACTAAAATAAAATACATTTTAATTAAATACAGTGGTCCCTCGCTATATCGTGGGTCACTTTTCGTGGCCTCGCTGTTTTGTGGATTTTTTTATTCCAATTTTTTTATAGTGTATCAACGCACATTTCTGCGTCCTGATTGGCTAAGGGACTGTAGACCTTTGCTGATTCGTCCGTCATTCTCCTCCATGTCTCCTGTACAGAATGTGTTCAGTTTGCCAGATTTATATAAATGTTAAATCGCAGTGTGACTCTGAAGTGCTGTATGTTTGCAAGTTTTCTCCCCGACAAAACCCGCCACAGTGAAGCGGTCATAAGAACTGTGAAATACACACGAGATACACTTTGGTTTCGTTCTCTAATACTGTGCTTTTTTGTTGAAAATCTATGAACGTCTGAGTGTTTAAACAAGAGAGAAATGTGAGAAAACGTTAATTCCAGTCTGAGAAAAGTGTAGAATGTGTGTGGTGAGGCGTTTACAGCCTTAAAACATGGAGAATAATTGTAAAATATAAAGCTGATGACTTCGTGGATTTCGCTTATCGTGGGTTATTTTTAGAACGTAACCACGGCGATAAACGAGGGACCGCTGTACTGAGCCACATCAGAGGGATCAAAGAGCCGCATGTGGCTCCGGAGCCACGGGTTGCCGGCCGACCTCTGCTCTAGTCTGTACCTTTTACATAGAACTCGTTCATTTTAAACCATATGCAGTGGACTAAATTTATTTCTCATTTCGAATTCTCCTAATCGTTCACCCTAATGTGTTCATAAGCGCAAAAGTTCAAAATTCCATGCACAGCTTCCAGGTGCTGGTAACAACAGGAACATTGAATAATTCCAGAAAAGAAGAAATTTACCGCACACTTGCTTGACTTTACTCTTATTCCTTTAGCGAATAAGACGTTTCGCTTCTACAGCAACGGAATAAAAGGCAAGTGAGTATGCGGTACATTTCTTCTTTTCTGAAAGTGTTCATAAGCGCATTTTACAACTTTCATTCCCCAGAGCAGAGTTTGGCCATGACACTAATGCTAACAACTAGGATGCTAACAGAGCACCAGCATTACTCCCTGGTTCACAAATAATAATAATTAGATATAGACAGCACAGGACTTTTGTAAAACCAGAGCTGGTTTTACAAAATCTATACTGGGTGAAAAATAATTTTACTTTACTACATAAAAAATTGGAAGTGCCATTGTGACCCTTTCAGCTTTATGTTTACTTTAAAGATAGCAACCATGAGTTTTTTTTTAATGTTTTTTTCCAAATAAAAATCACAAAATATGGAGGAACAAATTCATTTAAAGTGCCACATATGTTGCGACTGTGCTGTCTGTTTGAGAAGATCCTTGCCAAATGTAAACACTGCTCATTTTATAGCATGCTCTTTTGAACATGCCGTAAACTGAGTCTTCCTTACAGATACTTTTTAATTTGCTTTTAACCACAAAACAGAGGCGGCCTTCCTTTCAAACCCAGCGGAGGCTTCAACCGATCCGTAATTGTTTAAAGTCACTCAAACGTTTAACTTTTCTCTGCAGATTTCCCCTCGTGGTGCAATGTGTCCTCATTCAGCTTCTGTTTGACTCTACTCTGAGCCCATAATGACCGCTCTTCCTCCATGACACGGCCTGAACATTGATCGGCCCCATTTGCGAACATGTGGGTCTCTTTACATGTGTCCGTATAATACCGCTGGGATACTGAGCCATCACTGGGCTATTACGCAGAGGTCAGAGGTCAAGTTTCTAAGCACATGTGTTGACTAAAGAGATCTTTAAATCTCCACTCTGCTAACTCATATAATATACACTCAACAAAAATATAAACGCAACACTTTTGTTTTTGCTCCCATTTTTCCTGAGATGGACCCAAAGATCCAAAATTCACTCCAGATACACAACACTACCATTTCTCTCAAACATTGTTCACAAATCTGTCCAAATGTGTGACAGCGAGCGCCTCTGCCCCGCCGAGACAATCCACAGGTGCGCCACATTAAGATGCCGATCCGACATCATGACCAGTGCACAGGTGCGCCCCAGACTGCCCACAATAAAAGGCCACCCCGAAATGTGCATTTTTTTTTTTTGCTTTATTGGGGGTCTGGGGACTCAGAACCAGTCAGTATCTGGTGTGACCACCATTTGCCTCATGCAGTGCAACACATCTTCTTCACATAGAGTTTATCAGATTGTCAGTTGTGGCCTGTGGAATGTTGGTCCACTCCTCTTCAAAGGCTGTGCGAAGTTGCTGGATATTAGTAGGAGCTGGTACACGCTGTCGTATACGCCGGTCAAGCACATCCCAAACATGCTCAATGGGTGACATGTCCGGTGAGTATGCTGGCCATGCAAGAACTGGGACATTTTCAGCTTCCAAGAATTTCGGGTCGGGTTCGGGCCTAAAATGTCAATCATTGCTTCGGGTCGGGCTCGGGCTCGGGCCGGGCTTCTCTCTCGCTGACTTTTTTTTTTTAAATATATGTTTATAAAAATGTATAATAAAACGATGTGTGGATACTAAACTAAGGAATACTTGTTTTAAAATAAATAATTTGGATAAAACAGAGAAGGCGCTGTAAGGTAATTGCTATTTAACTACTAAACAGGAGCCGCTCTTAATAATCTTCCCCTCCGCAAGTCCGCATCTATTTTGACCTGGTATCCCCAATATGGAGGAGCAAGACGTTAAGGATAACTAAAGACAGGAGAACTGAAAAGACAAACACGCACCGGTAAGAGTGAGGTGTGGAAAAGCTTCAAATTGATTGTTGAAAATGCTACAGAAACTTGCGTTGGCTTCGCTGAATGTAGTCAATGTGGCGCTTTGCTTTCATACGAGAGCAAAAAGACTGGCACCTCGACGTTCCCTCTAAGCTGCGCGCCTGCGCAGTTGCGCACTACTCACACATTCTCAGCGCACAAGAAAACCTATGCAGCGCAGAGATGAAAGAGTTCCGCTTTTTTTTTCAGCCGCGGGGTCATCTGAATACGGGGGAATCGTCCAGTATTCAGAAACAAAAGTATGTGTCTTGTATTAAACTTCTACCGGTGTAAGCCACGAGCACGCGCAGCTCTTTCCGCGTGTAGCGGGGGTGCATGTCGGATGTCGCGCACAGGGTTCCAAGGAGCGCTCAGGGAGTTAGTGTGTTTGCTCAGACACATAAAACATTAGGGGGAACACTGACCTCGACGCTGAGCAGGCATTTAAACAGCTGTACTAGCAAAATTGATGATCGTCAAACATCTATATTATCATTTGTTTCAAAAAAACGCCCCTCACAAATAAAATATGAAATTTCGGGTTTGCTTCGGGCTCGGGCCTGCAAATCAAGTTAATTGGTCGGGCTCGGGCCGGGTCGGGCTTTAATACCCGCGGGCCGAGTCGGGTCGGGCTGGATTTTTTAGGCCCGATCTTACCTCTAATGTATGGCACAACAATGGGCCTCAGGATCTCATCACGGTATCTCTGTGCATTCAAAATGCCATCAATAAAATGCACCTGTGTTCTTCGTCCATAACAGCCTTTGAAGAGGAGTGGACCAACATTCCACAGGCCACAACTGACAATCTGATAAACTCTATGTGAAGAAGATGTGTTGCACTGCATGAGGCAAATGGTGGTCACACCAGATACTGACTGGTTCTGAGTCCCCAGACCCTCAATAAAGCAACAACAAAAAAATGCACATTTCGGGGTGGCCTTTTATTGTGGGCAGTCTGGGGCGCACCTGTGCACTGGTCATGATGTCGGATCGGCATCTTGATGTGGCGCACCTGTGAGGTGGGGTGGATTGTCTCGTTGGGGCAGAGGTGCTCGCTGTCACACATTTGGACAGATTTGTGAACAATGTTTGAGAGAAATGGTAGTGTTGTGTATCTGGAGTGAATTTTGGATCTTTGGGTCCATCTCAGGAAAAATGGGAGCAAAAACAAAAGTGTTGCGTTTATATTTTTGTTGAGTGTACAAGGCCCCTGTTTTCACCTCATATCTCCATTTGATGCAGAAATAAATAATAATAATAAATATGATAATATGACTCACCCCATAAGAAAGACAACACAGTCACCTCCGATGTAACTACAGTTTGCCGCGTTGTCCGATAATTCGCCTATCCACGGTCTTTTGGCAGTATCCGACCGCATTCTGTACATGAGCTCCGGAGAAACGGACGTGTCCCGAACATGTCCCGTGTCAAAGTAGTATTTACAGTCCATTTTCACTGTCCTTATACTGTTCAAATGCAGCGTAATACTGGATAATACTCTAAATAATACTGAACTCTCAATAATACTGCACTAAACTACTTTTCGTAATGCATAATATGTTTACTGCTGCTGCTCTATATGAATGTATCATGTTTGTCACTACCTCACTGTAAATGCTAGTTACCTGTGCAATAACCTGCTTCATAATGTGTGCAATACTTATACAGTGGTACCTCACCTTACGAAAGACCCAACAAACGAAAATTTCAAGTTACGAAACGCCTTCACGTTAAATTTTGGTCTCTAGATACGAAAGAAAATTCAAGTTACGAAACGCGAAATCTCAAAAATTCAAATAATGCGCGCTCAGCCACACACATGATACGCTTTTGACTGAATTTAAACTTTTCTCACATTTGTCTCTGTTTAAACACTCAAACATTCATAGATTTTCAACAAAATTATTAATAGTGAAGTGTGGGGGAAGGGGGAGGGGGGAGAAAACTGCGCGCGGACACGTGTGATAGCGCAGCATGACCCGGCGCGGAGCTGACAGCAGGTCTAGACCTGGACTAAACCAGGACTGGACCAGGACTAAACCTGGACTAAACCAGGTCTAGACCAGGTGGATTAAAGCGCCGCGCACGGGTCTATTTCCTGGTTCCGTTTCGAGTCACGGCTGAGGCGAGCAGCGAGGGGGACCGCACGCAGTCTGAGCACATGAACGAACGCATGCAAGAGCCGCGGTGGTCTAGACCTGGTCTAGAGGAGGTCTAGAGGAGGCACGGTTTGAGCACGGGTCTCGTTCATGCGCTCAGACTGCGTGCGGTCCCCCTTGCTGCTCGCCTCAGCCGTGACTCGAAACGAAACCAGGAAATAGACCCGCACGCGGCGCTTTAATCCACCTGGTCTAGTCCTGGTTTAGTCCAGGTTTAGACCTTGGTCTAGCCCTGGTATAGTCCACGTTTAGTCCTGGGTCTACAGTCTCTACGCAGAACACAATGTTACACTATAAAAAAAGTTACACTATAAAAAAAAAAACTTTGATCGGGGCCTTGGAACGAATCAGGCTTTTTCCATTGAAATAACCATTTCTGGAACAAATTAATTTCGTAAGGTGAGGTACCACTGTACTATATTATATTATGTGCAATACTCTACTTACACCTTATTTAATCCTGCCTGTGCCTTTGTATTTTATTACATATTTTTTTTATTATATTGTTTACCTTTTCCCCTGCACTTTTTGCAACACTTTTTTACCATGTACTATTATTGCATGCTGTTAGTACTTCTCGACTCTCTTAGCGAGTCAGCGGTTCTTCTGATCCTAAGCATTTCATTGCATTGTTGACCTTGTGTTGATCCTGCATATGACAAATAAACAATCTTAAATCTTGAATCTTGAAATATTCACGAGCTGCTCACAGCTGATAGGCGAACAGGCGAAAACAAAACAGCGCTACTCGTCACATGAATGGACAGTTGCGCCAGCGTGGGTAATTATGGTAATTTACACACGCCCCGTTTCTTTCTGAAAAACAAGCCAATTTCACAGACAAAATGCGTGTTTTTAAAGCAACCAATGCTCTGATATCTGAAACATGGAGTGGCTTCTTCATTATCTCAACTAGCACATTCTGCAAAAAAAAAAAAAAAAAAAATCATTTTGAAAAAAAAAAAATTGCTTCAAACGCGATTTTCTCGTTTTCACGAATCTCGACTTTGGGTTTTGTCGTGGCGGGTCACATATTATATGAGTTGGCAATGGCAATCTCAGTTTCAACCACTGTCAGCTTGCTTGATTATGGAAATGTGAGCTTTCAGAAAGGGATCGGAAAAAGGGAATAGACTCAAGATTGAGGTTATTAGCATTTAATGTTGAATTAGGCAGATATACAAATGTAATGATGGCATCTCTTCAGTTGTCACATCGTCCACACACTAACATCTCCCCTCGGCCCACACACTGGTCTCACAAAACTGCTGTCTTAAATACAGGGTTGTGGTATGCAATGACATAAGCTCCCAAAAGTTAGCCAATAACAGGAGGGGAGTTCACCAACCAACAGTTAAAGTTAGCTAATAGTTGATGGATGGGGGAGCAGGTGATGTAGCCAACATAGCCTATGTAAACGTATTGAGTTATGCTTACGCTACTTACACAACACTAGGTTGAAAAACATACAGGAAAACTAGAAAAATAGTCACACAGTTTACTTGTACACAGAAAGATTACAGTATACATGTGTAAATATACATATATCAAATAATGAAATCCCACAGAAATAATGAATAATACATAAATCTTGGGCAATGATGAGAGAAATGTCATGTTCTCTGTTCAAAGTGGAAACCGCAATGTTCTTGTCTCCGTGGCGATAACTTTACCTTAAAGGAAAAGTAACTTAAAGTAACTTTTTTTACAATCTGAGCCTTCTTTCGGCAATAAAACAAGTAGTTTTACTCACCCATAGCAGTTTGGTGTCATTTTGAGTACTTCCAGAGATGTTTTAAGATTTGCGTTAGCCTAGCGCGACTTCTAGCCATGAGTGCTCGGGGCATATAATATATTCCCCAAGCATGTAATATGCCCCGTGCGGGCTCCAAATAACACAAACTTTAGCACTTTTCAAATCATAGAAGCCCGATGTCTTAGTCTACGATTTAGTTTGAAGTAAAAGTGGCCTGTAATCTGAGATTTATCCATAGTTTCGAGCTAGATGCCTTTCATGTTTGTGTCCCGGGAGTGTGCTCTCAGCTCCCGGGACATGCGCAAACATGAAACGTCCTCATCTAGCTGTAAACTATGGATAAATCTCGGATTACAGGCCACTTTTGCTTCAAACGAAATCATAGACTAAGACATTGGGCTTCTGTGATTTGAAAAGTGCTAAAGTTTGTGTTATTTGGAGCCCACACGGGGCATATTACATGCTTGGGGAATCTATTATATTCCCCGAGCTATGGCTAGAAGTTGCGCTAGGCTAACCGCTAATCTAAAACATCTCTGGAAGTGCTCCATATGACACCAAAGTGCTATGGGTGAGTAAAACAACTTGTTTTATTACCGAAATAAGGCTCAAATTGTAAAAAAAAACGTTACTTTTCCTTTAAATATTCCACCTTATGGCATCTTTCAAAGTATTTCCGAGCAATAAAACACATATAATTGAGTCATTTCTCGATAGATCAGTCTGATGCCATCCTGTGTAGCATTCAAACAGTAGCCCTGTGAGACAAGGAGGTGGCACACACACCACTAGAAAAGTTACATAGCGTACCTTTAATCAGACCCCCCAGGATTTCGCGGGCATTTTTTGTGATTGTTTCGGGCTAAAATGCCTGAATTTCCGGGAGCTTTTCCAAAAAGTTGCGATGAAAGTTGCGGTGCTTTTAAGGTTTTTGTTGCGATTTTGTTGCGGGAGGAAGTGAAAGTTGCGATAAATAGTTGCAATTTTCGCTTTACTTGTACACAGAAAGATTGAGTAATATTTTGAATACTGAGTTATTACTGACAAAGAATAATACAAAGACACAGAGATCACAGATATGGTCCTAAAACAACAACAACATTGAAAATAAATTACTACTAGGAGGGGAACTGTTTCGCACGGTCTTTTGCTGTTATTTTTGTGGGCAAATGGCGCCGCAGACATGTTTCTTTGCCATTAGAAGCCGTGTCCCAATTCCCAGAGCGGCTCGGAGCGTGGCCCGAAGGGCATGTGCGTCACACATTTCGACAGTACACCGGCGCGACGACTGCTGTCCCACTTCTTTTTTGTCCCATGTGCAGTTAACACGCGGTCCGAAGACCGCAGTCGTTAAGCGGTCCGCGGACTGCAGTCTGGACTGAGCAAGTGTGCACCTCCTTGACTGCAGTCTGAGCCCCCTTCGGGCCGCGCTCCGAGCTGTGCGCTCTGGGAACTGGGACATGGCCGCAGTTTCGTTTTGTCACACGGAAGTAAAGCAGAAGGAAGTTGGTCGGCGTTCAATACGTCACCGATGATTGGTCAAAATTTGTAAAAATTAGTAAAAAAGTTGCGGTGATTGGTCAAAATTGCAACACCGCCCTGAATTCACGGGGATTGGCTGAAGTTGCGTTGAAGTTACACATCGCAACATCGCGAATTCCTGGAGGGTCTGATTTAATGCAAATCTTGCTCATAATTTTCCCCAGCCTCTGAGTGACAGGTGAATCTGAACTCTCATTTATTATTCATGATTTAGGTTAGTCGTACGGTTTTGTCATACAGTAAATGTCTTGATGGATATGACAGTGAGTGAAGGTTCTTATTTGAGTGTTTCTTTCTAATTGGGTCATGAACGCTGAACTGGTTTTAGGATTTCTTTGGGGAGATGTACTCTTTTTGGTCGTCCTGGGAGCTGGTGCCATCTGTACAAATGGCCGACATACTGACAGACATGCCCTAGAGCTGCTATATGAAGTATAAGAAGATACAAATACAGCTCTGGAAAAAAAAATAAGAGACCACTGCAAAATTATCAGTTTATTCTGATTTTACTACTTACTGTATAGGTTTGTGTTTGGGCAAAAGGAACATTTTTGTTTGAGTCTATAAACTACTGACAACATTTCCCCCAAATTCCAAATAAAATATTATCGTTTAGAGCAGGGGTGTCAAACATGCGGCCCGGGGGCCAGATCCGGCCCTCCAAGACCTTTAATCTGGCCCGCGGCTGATTTTCAAATTATTTTTCAAATATTTTTAAATTAAATTTTCTATTAAAAGATTGGTAATTTTCTGCGCAGTTTAGCATAGCAGCATCTCCAGCGCCTCTGTGCATGGCCCCTCCCACCAGAGCAGCACAAATGAAGACTCGCCTCTTTCCAAACGCTCTTAAAGGAACATCGTTTTGACTGTCGACCATGACGCCCTCATCAGCAAAATGTCAAAAATGAGAAAAGTGGACGCCGAGTGCAGGATTTTCCAAGAAAAATGGACTAATTCCTATTTGTTCACAGAGGGGAATGGGAAACCTGTACGCTTGTGTTGAAATTGCATTTTTCTTCAAGCCCCAGTGTGTAGGATTCGTGGCGCATAGGTGGATGGTGCTATTGCACTTTCTGTTTTAGCTACGGCAGACCTCAAGGGTCACCCGGGCGCGCGCACGAGCCGCGCACCGCGCTGTCCCGTTTTTTTTTTTTCTTTTTTCTCATGAAAACACACATTCCCGATCATGTACCATGACACTCTACACATCAAATGAAACCTTACAGTCTCCTCTTTTTGACTATGCAATTCATTTCCCGGCACAACAATCACTCCCCGAGCACATGGGGCTTTTATACGGAAAAGCACAAAACGAGGTTAGCTTACCTTAGAATGCTTTGCACAGGTCAAACTCTGTATTTCACCATAAACTTGCTCTCAATTTGTCCGTAAGGATCCAGCGAATAAAATCCAGTAAAACAATTTAGTCCAAAACACGTGTTAGATCCATTACGACGTGTGATCCGGCAGCATGCTTGTGTTGTTTACCCAAAACCACGAGCCTTGCCGAAGGCGAAGGCGGAGCCCAAATGTCCTTCTGCGGCTCTCGTATTCAAAATGGCTGCCTCTGCATGGGGAAGATCCCCCTTTTATGTGACTATATCTAAGTCCAAAATAATACTTTGATTTCATGATGGAAGTGAAAAGGCTTGGAAAACAATGTATTTTTGAATGGGTATCTTCAATTTCAGTAATTAATGGGTAAAAATCTTACACACTGTCCCTTTAAAGTTTCAGATTGTTCATAATATTATAATATTTTGTATAAGAAAGAGTTTTAGAAAGAAAGAGTAATCGATTTGCATTTCTCTGCACAAATATTTGGACTTATTGCTATTTTGGGGGTATATTTGCCATGAGTTTTCTGATCCGGCTCCTTTGGCATCAAAGTAGGTTGGATACGGCCCCCGGACCAAAATTAGTTTGACACCCCTGGTTTAGAGCGTTTATTTGCAGAAAATGACAAATGGTCAAAATAACAAAAAAGACACATGTTTTCAGACCTCAAACAATGCAAAGAAACAAGATCAAATTAATTTTAAAACAACATAATACTAATGTTTACACTTAAGAAGAGTTCAGGAATCAATATTTGGTGCAATAACCCTTATTTTTAATCACAGCTTTCATGCGTCTTGGCATGCTCTCCACAAGTCTGTCACATTGTTCTTGGGTGACTTTATTCCACTCCTGGTGCAAGAACTGAAGTAGCTCAGCTTTGTGTTTGTGTTGGAATTCAACAGACGCTGGAATGGAATGGCTGTAATACATGTAGAGATGCTGATTTCAGAAAAAAATGCAGTGGTCTCTTATTTTTTTTCCAGAGTTTATGTTCAAGTGATTATTAATTGTGGCCAGTACCTCTTGAAGTGTCAATACAACAAAAGTTTTTAATGTTGTATTTGCATCCTAATTTGACATATGCCTGCTATCTTACACTTTTTAACAGAGCTGCTCAATGATGACAAAAAAAACTTAATCACAGTTATTTGGCTCATAATTATAACCACAAATAGTTCCATTATTTCTATGCAATACTGGCAACATTTACCTGTAAAGAAAATATAGATCTAATTTAAAGGAAAAATAACATTTAAAAAAATCTATAGTAAAGGCCAATATTTTTTATATGCACTTTTATATATATTGCTTCAGTTTGTGGTGTTGTTTCAATATTTATTATGCCTCAAAATCAGCATTAGCGTTAACATTGAGACAGACACATCTCTCTTTCTAAACATAGACCGCTAGTGAAGTATTGTCACCACCCACTACTCACTGTCCACTACTTGATATTTTTAAGTACTTCATTTTGCTGTGCCTCTGCTAAAATCCCACAGACACAACTGAACAGGAAGTAATAACGTTAAAGGTTGCATTTTGTGTTGTGTTTTGTTTCATTCACACACATTTGAATAATCCTTTAATCCTTTATTTGTTTCATCTCCAAAGCTCAAAATGCTCTGTTCCACTTTATGAAGCGGTGGTTTGCATGTTAACAGCTACTTCCTGTATTACCACATGACATCACAAGGTGGAACCATGTTTTGAGGGTAGAACTCATGAAATGAAACAAAACAAACTTGAGGTATGTTTTTGATGAGGAAACAACATTATAACATATTAGACATAATAACATAATGTAATATGGGCCCTTTAAAGGAATATTAACGTTTTTACAATCTGAACCTTATTTCGGTAATAAAACAACGTCATGCACTCACCCATTGTACATTGGTGTCATTTGGAGCATATCCGGAGATTTTGTAGTTTAAAAGTTAAAGTGAGTGCTCGGGGCAGGCGATTGCAGTCTCCAAATAACAAACTTTATCACTTTTCAAATTACAGAAGCTCAATGTCTTAGTCTACACTTTCGTTTGAGTCAAAAGTGGCCTCTTAATACGATATCCAGCCATAGTTTCCAGTAGATGATGTAATGTAGGACAGAGCTCATGCGCGCATTCACAGCTGATTTGCAAATAAGAAGACGCTCAAAACTTTTCTCTTGCGAGCGACACATGGCAGAAGATTCGGACTTTGAGGCTGAAGAGGACTTATTTGAGTATGATGGCCGTCCCTATCGTTTTGAGCCTGAGTATACGGATGAGGAGGTATTAGATAGAATGAAGCGGAGAGCAGCAGAGAAAAGCCATCGGTTTCACATTACATTACTTGAATCGTGCGCTGAATCCGCTGGCCTTCTTTCTTTTCCTTTGCTGGTAAAAAATCGTCCTGACTGAAGTGGGTACTGCACACACGATGGCCCAAACGTCTTACAGCTTTGCCTTTCATGTTTGGGTGCATTCTCAAAGCAACTAGCCACAGCTTCAGTAACTCCGGATTGTGAGGAGGAAGCCTGTGAAAGCTCAACTTCGTCTAAGATGTCATTTTGTTTTCACAACCGGGATAAATGCATGTTCACACCATTTGGGGTTTTCTCAAGCGGAGATGTTTTCTTCTTTATGACTGTAACCGAGAGCTGAGAGTGAAATCAGCTGTGAATGCGCATGCGCACTGTCCTTGTCATCTACTGGAAACTATGGCTGGATATCGTATTACAGACACTTTTGACTCAAACGAAAGTGTAGACTAAGACATTGAGCTTCTGTAATTTGAAAAGTGTTAAAGTTTGTGTTATTTGGTGACTGCAATCGCCTGCCCCGAGCACTCACGTTAACGAATATCGGTAAACTACAAAATCTCCGGAAATACTCCAAATGACACCAAAGTACAATGGTTGAGTACATGACGTTTTATTACCGAAATAAGGTTCAGATTGTAAAAACGTTAATACAGTGGTACCTCACCTTACGAAAGCCCCAACAAACGAAAATTTTAATTTAAAGTTACGAAACGCCTTCACGTTAAATTTTGGTCTCTAGATACGAAAGAAAATTCAAGTTACAAAACGCGAAATCTCAAAAATTCAATAATGCGCGCTCAGATGCACGCTCAGATGCACGCCCCGAAACGTAAATAGGCCTACACTTTATCAACACACACGGGGTTAGGTTCCAGAGGTGGCCCGCGGTGGGAGAGGTCCACGAGGTAGGACAACTTTGTGTTTTGCAATTGTTCTACATGTTTTAGGGCTGTAAATGCCTCACCACACACATTCTACGCTTTTCTCAGACTGGAGTTGGGCTTTTCTCACATTTCTCTCTTGTTTAAACACTCAAACTTTCATAGATTTTCAACAAAATGTATTAATAGTGAAGCGTGGGGGGAGACGACTCGGGAAGCAGCGCGGAGACAGGAGCACCGCCCGCGAGGAGCACTGTGCGCGACGCACGAGGTGCACCGAGGAGCACCTCGCGCACCGAGGAGCACCTGGCGCGAGGAGCACCTGGCGCGCACCGAGGAGCACCTGGCGCGAGGAGCAAGCACCCCTAGTCCTAGTCTGCACGACCGGCATCGGGTCTGCGAGCAAGAGAGAACCGCGGTGCCCGGAACGCGTCCTCAGGAGCCCGAGCCACAAACCAGCTGCACGTCCCTGGTACAGTCCTGGTTTAGTCCAGGTCCAGTCCAGGTCTAGACCTGGTTTAGTTCTGGTTTAGACCTGGTTTATTCCACGTTTAGTCCTGGTCTAGTCTCTTAGCCAATCAGGAAGCAGAACACAATGTTACACTATAAAAAAAATGTTACACTATAAAAAAAAACCTTGGAATGGATCAGGCCTTTTCCATTGAAATAGCTATTCAACTTACGAAAAATTCACGTTACGAAACCACTTCTGGAACGAATTAATTTCGTAAGGTGAGGTACCACTGTATTCCTTTAACAGTGAGGTTTCCAGACTCTGGCTCAATTGCATTCCTGTCTACTATATTTGTTGTTATGGAATAGAGTAATAATTGAAATGATTATGAATTTGATCAATTGCACAGTCCGACTTTCCCAGGTTTGCATATTATCATGTATTGGAAATGAATAAATCTGTGGTAATATATGAGCACAGTTTCCAACAGTATTGTAATTTACCACCAAATAAAATATCACATATATTTTAATATCCTGCCACACCTCTAATTACTTTGAATACTGTCCTTACAGTAAGAGTAACTTGATGCATGCTTCTCATCTCCAGTATAAGCCATCTGAACCGCTCATTCCTCTTTCCCACCATTGAATCAAAGGTCGCTCTGATTTTGATAACAGACCCAGGCTCTTTCCATTGTGACCAGCTTTATAAACAACTGTTACCATTGAAGCCAAGTGAAAGCAGATGACTCCGGCCTGTGTGAATGAAGCAGAGTCGGATGGCTTTTATTGTGTTATGGAGGCCAGCATTCCTCCGCCCCACATTACATTAGAGTCTCATTCACACACATGTACAGACGGTCAGCTCCACATGCAACAATGAGCCTCTGGAAAGTGACGGTCATCCTGCTGCTGTGTGTCATTGGCCTGTACTGGACTGTATGATGCACCGATCGTGGGGTGTTGGTTTTGCTACTGTAATGACTAGGACTTGGCTATGGACATACAGTAACGGGTAAGGCATATCATTTTCATGTGTTTAACTTCACTTGGACTTCTATGTTGATGCTATTGTTTCCATACAAGTTGGCAACTGTAGAGTGTGCAGTTACAGTATGTAGAAGCAAATGGACTTGCCAGATATGGGATTAATAGACGGCTTTTTGGGTCGCTTTTTGACTGGCGAGCTGCTGCTGTTTATGAATGTATCAAGTATGTCACTACCTCACTGTAAATGCTACTGTTACCTGTGCAATAACCTGCTTCATAACCCACATGCAATACTTATACTATATTATGTGCAATACAAAATTCATTTGAGCGGTATTACCACTAGGGGTGTGCAAAATAATCGTCATGACAATGCATCGCGACACTAACTTTCACAATATACTGCATCGATTCTTGATTTTTATTAATAATTAATAATTAATAATTAATTAATTAAAGGTCCCATGGCATGAAATTTTCACTTTGAGGTTTTTGAACGTTAATGTGAGCTCCCCTACCCTGTTTACCCTGTTTAGCCCCCCCCCCCCCATGGTTAAAAGTTGCAAAATGTCTAAACTGAGCATTTGCGATCCTTTTCTGCGTTACAAAAAATCAGAGCTCAAACGGGCGATTTTGAACAAGGCACCTTATTGACGTCAGCTCGAAAAAAGAAATGCAAATGCAGTTCCACCCCCGTCTGTCTCTACTCAGCGTCTGTGTAAATCACGCCCAGAGAGTTTGGACTGCGGAGGAGCTACGCAATGCGAAATGCGTTTTTTTATTTGCCTGGAGGAACTTGCGAGTGTTTCTAGGCTCGGAAGTCCTTTATCTGAGCCTGTGGATATCTGAAACAGCAGTGGTTTAATTTTATTTTCTGTGGAAATGTGTTTATTTTTCAATGGAACGCTTCTCATCTCTCCCTCCGCGGGTCACAGCGCACAGCGCACAGCTGAAAAGGAAAGAGTGGAGAGTTTGGCCACGCCCCCACTCGCTACTATAGGCCATCTCTGTCCTCCTTATTTGCATTCAAGCAACAACGCCCATAATGGAGTGTTCCAGAGTGACATTTATGACTCTTTCTCATCTTATCTCTGTTTCTCATGCACTGAGTGTTGATTTTGAAGAAGGATTCATTTACAGTATTAGGGAACCATTAAGGAGCCATATAAAAGCATCAAGAAGTACCATGTCATGGGATCTTTAATTATTAGTTCTTTTTTTAAAATAAATCCTATGCACTTTTTTCTTTGTGAAAGGGTATTGTTTGTTATGATGGTAGCTGCCTCCAAAATGGCAAATGTTTGAACATCATTTTTTGTTTTAGAAAAAATCCTATGCACTTTTTTGTTATTGGTTTGGTTTATTTGTTTTTGTTATTCAATAAATTCAGTTATGAATTGAGTTGCTCAGAGTTCTGTATCAATTGAAGACACTACCCAGATACACAGCCACTGATATTTAAGTTATCCTCTTTTTTTTGGTACATTTTCACTGAAGTATGTCGAATATATTGCAATGCATCGCAATAATTCAAGTATCGTGATTCATCGTGATAGTATCGCATCGTGGCATATGAATCGTGACTTCTTTGCCAATACCCACCCCTAATTACCACCTGTGAAATACTCTACTTACACCTTATTTAATCCTACCTGTACCTTTGTATTTTATTATATTTTATTACACATTTTTTATTATATTGTTTACCTTTTCCCCTGCACTTTTTGCAACACTTTATCATGTACTATATTGCATGCTATTAGTACTTCTTGACTATCTTAGCGAGTCAACAGGTTCCTAAACATTTCATTGCATTGTTGACCTTGTGTTGATTCTGCATATGACAAATAAACAATCTTGGACATTTGTTAAATATTTTCTAGCTAAACCCATCACAAATGGGTGACATGATTGAAAATGTTTATCATATTTTACAGCTCACAGTTACCTTTTATTGCTTTCAAAAAATAGCCATTTCTTCTGAGCGTTCAGTCACTGTGATTGGTTAAATCCACCTGTTACCCGTGCAGAGAATGAGCAGTAGGAGAAGTGGGCGGGGAAAAGTGCATTAGAGCACAGAGCTGCATTAAAGAGCAAATTACTGAATCTATTCACCAAAATGCCATAATGTTAAATGAAGCAGATCAGGAATCAGCCCAAACATTTTCCAAACCAATCGTATATTGTTGTATTAAGTAACATTTCAGTGTCAGATGCATCCATTGGGTCTGCTACAATAAAATTGCACAAACATTTGGCTGCCAACCCCATGTCATGAGGATGTCAAATTACAGCTAGCCTACCAAGAAAGCAACAAAACAGCAACAATTGTATGGGGATTTGTGGTAGTCTTTATGATCTTATACTACTTCTTTCCTGTGAATGTGACATTTTTAGTATCTTTATGGTCTTATACTACTTCTTTCCTGTGAATGTGACATTTTTAGTATTGATACCTGCTCAAGAGTATCCAGTTTCCATATTAGTTTCTGATTCTTTTGACAGTCTTACTCCAAAAAAGTATAGTAAATGGTAAAATACAGTGTCACTTCAGTTTAAATTCCGACATTGCAGACTGTTCTAGTTTTCACTTAGACCTCCCTCGCTCTTCTCTGAGTGGTCTTGGCTTGCCTCTTCGCTTGTCCATCCATCCATACTGAATCCTACCCTCTCAGTTAAGTGCAGGGATGAAAGCACGTCTGAATGTCGCATGTTTGGCTTGTACAGTCAGAGTCCTGTTCTCCAGAGCACCAGAAGGTCAAGACAGTGCGGAGATGCCAGCAGCAGAGGTCCTGTCGGGCTGTGCAGGCTTGGATCACCTCCAGATAGCCCATTAATTAAGGTTGTTGGATAGAAGCAGACAGCAGCAGTAGAATGGTGGCATGTTGTTCACAGTTTCACGCAGTGTCCAAGTGAGACTTGGGCAAATACAGTATATGTCAGTCAACACAGTGCCACTTACTTTCATGCAATCTTACTAGAAAATCAATATTAAGAAGTGAATAATTTAGAAATAGTTTGCATTTCATTATTTTAGCAAAGATGCTGACACATTTTGTTCTTTTATAAATCAATGGCCATTTATTAGTATTTTTTGTATATGCAATTTGCCATTTTAAAGGTCCCATGGCATGAAATGTTCACTTTCTGAGGTTTTTGAACGTTAATGTGAGCTCCCCTACCCTGTTTGGGCCCCCCCCATGGTTAAAAGTTGCGAAATGTCTAAACTGAGCATTTGCGGTCCTTTTCTGCGTTAGAAAAAAACACAGCTCAAACGGGCGATTCTCAACAAGGCACCTTATTGACGTCAGCTCGAAAAATGCAGCTCCATCCCCCGTCTGTGTCTCTACTCAGCGTCTCTGTAAATCACGCCTATAGAGTTTGGACTGCAGAGGAGCTACGCAATGCGAAATGCGTTGTTTTATTTGCCTGGAGGCACGTCCGAGTGTTTCTAGGCTCGGAAGTCCTTTATCTGAGCCTGTGGATATCTGAAACAGCAGTGGTTTAATTTTATTTTCTGTGGAAATGTGTTTATTTTTCAATGGAACGCTTCTCATCTCTTTCTCCGCGCAAAAACGCGGAAATGGGTCAGAGCGGACAGCTGAGAGCTGAGAGCGGAGAGTTTGGCCACGCCCCCACCCGCTACTATAGGCCATCTCTTTTCTCCTCATTTGCATTCAAGCAACAACTCCCATAATGGACTGTTCAGAGAGAGAAAAATTACTCTTTCTCATCTTATCTCTGTTTCTCATGCACTGAGTGTTGATTTTGAAGAAGGATTCATTTACAGTATTAGGGAACCATTAAGGAGCCATATAAAAGCATCAAGAAGTACCATGTCATGGGACCTTTAAAAGAACTTAATTCAGCTTTAAACTGTTAAAGTATTTTGAATTATGTGGGACCAGGATTTGTTTTGAGATCCAATTTTTTCTCATCTTTTGTGGAGAAACTAAAGACCTATGATGCTATCCAGACCATCCGAGTTATTGAGGATGTATGTGTCCCGGTTGTAAAGCTCACGTACGATGGAATAGACATCGACGTGGTGTATGCTAAAATTAACTGGAAAAGCATCACTGACAAACTGGATCTGATGGACGTCACCCAGGGCTACCGAGTTGCAGAGGAGATCATTAGCTTAGTGCCAAATATCTTCACATTCAGAGTAGTGCTGGCAACCATAAAACATTGGGCAAAATGTCAGAGCATTTACTCTAATATAAAATGGGGTTTCTGGATGGGGTTGCCTGGAGTCTCTTAGTTGCCAGATGCACCCTTCATGTTCTTCTCCATGTGGCAGTGGACTTTCCCCAGCCAGTATCAAGTATGGCCTGTTTTTGTCGAGTCAAAAATTCGACACCTGTTTAGAATCTAACCAACAGACTGTTAAATTCGTACTGCCAACTGAGGAGATCCGAGAGTCTGGGCAATCCCCTGGTCCGGCCAAAAAAAAGGGGGACATTCTCCCGACAAAAGGGAGACAAGCGCTAAAATGTTGAGCGCTGAAATGTCTACCGAAATGGAGGTAGATACTGGTACTTTTGTCCAAGGAGTGAGTCAGACTCTCACTGAGCGCCCACACACTCCGGAGCCTGACCCCGTGGCCAAGAGAGTAAAACTTCTCTGGTTGGACGAGCCACTGCAGTCCACACCCAACCCAGAAGGATGAAAAAGCCCAGGTTCAACAGGAGGACCTAACCAGCCTCTGCGTCCTTCCATATATTATTGCAAAAATAAAAAATAAACAAAAACAATTATCAGTTTTCTTGGTATCTATTTGCATTTTCAATTGTCCTTTGTGAAGCTTGAATATGGGTCTGTATTTCTTTCCGCTGTATTTGACCCAACCTTCAATTTCACTATGTCAGGAGCACCGGTCAACCACAGCGCAGCATCCAATAGGGTTGAGTTAAAATTATTGTTTCAGTTATATAGCATAATGACATTCTTCACAATACACACATCAATACAGAGGCAAGCTAGCTGTATCAATAATTTTAATATGACGCTAAAGATGTACTATGTAATTTTTCTGGTAGGAGACCTGCTTGTGTTCACGGAGATGTTATTGCTTTGACTGGAAAATGCTTACCTGGTTTACACCTGACCATATCACAGTGATATATGGTCTGGGAGCACCTACTGAATATCTCGTAGTGGAGGTGTGGTTTACGATCGCCAACGGCCGTTTATTGGGTGTTACGAATGTCTATCATTTGGCGTATACGTAGCCCATAGCCAATCATGTCAGTTATCAGTTCAAACTACAAGTTTCCGTTTGTCACTCCCTCCCCGCTCTTTGATTGGCTCCCAAAATCAGGAGAGTTCGCTTAGCCTAGTTGCCAGGCTGTCTTTCAGATCGGAATGAACGAAAGCAGCCTGGGATTTCCCAGGTTAGGAAAAGACATTCAACCTGTCTACCATTAATTTCATAGTTTTTCATTTTTGATTTTGATTTCTTTAAATCACCAGGGAGCGAGTAGATGTAGAAGAAACCTGCAGCTTGTAGATTTACAAAATGTAACAGAACTGGTTATCCCCATAGGCTTACTGGAAGTCTAATCCTGCCTAAGCATCCAGCTGCAGCTCTCACGTCTGGGGCGAGTGGGGCAGCTCCTCTTTGGATCCTCCTTACTTTGCACTATATTTATTTCATTTCTTGTTGAGTGACAGTTGAATTTAACCAATCACAGTGAAGTGAAGTCTCAGAAGCAGTAATAAAGATGGCTTTAGTTTTTAATTTTTCATTTAAAAATATGCAAACAGCATGAATTGTGATAAAATTGTGTTGTTTTTTTTTATTCTAAATTTGGATTTGTAATTGCAACAAAATCAGTGTATCAGTGTTGGTTATTTTATGTTTAGTCCTGTGTAAATATTTTCTAATCTAGATTGATTATTTAGATTAAGACATATGCCATGCAGCATTTTGAGGATTTTTTTCCATTCAAAAGACAAAAAAGATCGACTTGTTGATCGGCAGTGCAACAGCCCTCAGCCCTTTTTTAAATCCTCCTTAAACCCGTGGATATAGATATGATATACATATGGACATAGACATTGGGATTACCGACAGTTATCAGTGGTAATATTCTGGTTGACTTTTTTTTTTCCTTCTTCACACTAAAACCACAACATCAATGATTCCACTTCTACGTTTACCCCACAGATGTTTAACCAGAGTTCATGACCCTACTTCCTGTTAATGACCGAATAGGAGGGTTCTAATCTGCATAAGAAGATTAGGTGGAGGCATGACATCACACAGAATGACTCTAAACATATAGGCTGCACGCTTACCCATATTCACTGTCCAATAAGACGGTCAGTAGGCCGGGGTTCAAAAAGTCAGGAGGAGTACTTTTGTAATAGTGGCATATATACAAGATTCAGTGCCAAGGCCACATGGACCACTGTCTGCAGTGAAGGATTAAGAATACTACATTGTGAGATGGGGAGATTTTGTCTCATAAACTGAAGCACTGAGTAGATGTTGGAGACAGCCTATAGAAACAAGAAAATAGTACAGTAATCCCTCGTTAATCGCGGGGGTTAGGTTCCAGAAATAACCCGCAATAAGAGAAATCCGCGAAGTAGGACAACTTTATATTTTACAATTATTCTACATGTTTTAAGGCTGTAAATGCCTCACCACACATTATACACTTTTCTCAGACTGGAATTAACATTTTCTCACATTTCTGTGTCGTTTAAACACTGAAACTTTCATAGTTTTTCAACAAAATGTATTAATAGTGAAGCGTGGGGGGGGGGGGGGGGGCATGGCTCCGGAAGCCCCGCCGGACGCGTGAGAGGAGCGGAGACATGAGTCACTGGATCCGCAGGAAGCACCGCGCTCATCCAACGGCACTGCCACGTCCCGGGACGCGATGAGCACCAACCCCTTGGAGAAGTGCGCGACACGTGCACCCCTCATCGTGGTCAAATCCGTGACAGAGCAGCACGACCGGCGCGAGGCCGCGCGTACACCGGGGCTGCGAGCACGAGATCGAACCGCGGCGCCCGGACCACGTCCTCTCAGCCCGAGACACAAACCAGCCGCACGAAACCAGCAAAGAGCGGCACGTGGTGGTTTAATCCTGGTTTAGACCTGGTCCAGTCCTGGTTTAGTCCAGGACCAGTCCAGGTTTAGACCTGGTTTAGTTCTGGTCTAGACCTGGTTTAGTCCACGTTTAGTCCTGGTCTAGTCTTGGTCTAGTCCAGGTCTAATCCCGGTCTGGTCCTGGTCTAGTTCCAGTCTGGTCCTCCCCCGCGTCCCACATCTATCAATCGGCAAACGTCTACAGTCTCTTAGCCAATCAGGATGCAGAACACAATGCTACACTATAAAAAAAATGTTAAACTATTTAAAAAAAAAAAATCCGCGAAACAGCGAATAGTGAACCGCGATAGAGCGAGGGATTACTGTATATCAGTTGTTCGTAATAAGCAGGAGTACTTTGAAATTGTATGCAGAGACGATTTAGTAGTAGCCAGGAATAGAACAATGTCTTTCCCTCTATTTTTTTCCCATAACAAATGCATAAAAGTTCTATATTACACAAAATTGATTCGTGTGCGTTTTAGGCCATATAAGAATGTTTTTATCTCATCACAAACGAGTTGAGTTTTGTTTCATCCACACAAGTTTCAGTAATCCTGCATTATTAGTCTGTCTACATCTCCAAAGCTCAAAATGCTCTGGTCCACCTTGTGATGTCATGAAACAGTAGTTTCCAAGTTAACAACTACGTTTTAATTTTATTCAGTATACATTGGCAATTCCAGGTCTGAAATCATCCAGATGATCTGAAGATGAAGATGTATGCAGTTTTTAAGGCACAATGGAACACTTATTACCACATGACATCACAAAGTGGAACAGTTTGACAGAACAGAGCCTAAATATGCAGAGTTTGTGCTTTAAACTTAAAGGTCCCATGACATGGTACTTCTTGATGCTTTTATATGGCTTCTTAATGGTTCCCTAATACTGTAAATTAATCCTTCTTCAAAATCAAGACTCAGTGCATGAGAAACAGAGATAAGATGAGAGAGTAATTTTTCTCTCTCTGAACACTCCATTATGGGAGTTGTTGCTTGAATGCAAATGAGGAGAAAAGAGATGGCCTATAGGAGCGGGTGGGGGTGTGGCCAAACTCTCCGCTCTCAGCTCTCAGCTGTCCGCTCTGACCCATTTCCGCGTTTTTGCGCGGAGGAAGAGATGAGAAGAGTTCCATTGAAAAATAAACACATTTCCACAGAAAATAAAATTAAACCACTGCTGTTCAAAGGTCCAGAGGCTCAGATAAAGGACTTCCGAGCCTAGAAACACTCGGACGTGCCTCCAGGCAAATAAAAAAACGCATTTCGCATTGCCTAGCGCATTCGCAGTCCAAACTCTCTGGGCGTGATTTACAGAGACAGAGAGACAGACGGGGGTGGAACTGCATTTTTCGAGCTGACGTCAATAAGGTGCCTTGTTGAGAATCGCCCGTTTGAGCTGTGTTTTTTTCCTAACGCAGAAAAGGACCACACATGCTCAGTTTAGACATTTCGCAACTTTTAGCCATGGGGGGGGGGGGCCCTAAACAGGGTAGGGGAGCTCACATTAACGTTCAAAAACCTCAGAAAGTGAAAATTTCATGCCATGGGACTTTTAAATGAAATAAAACATAAATCCATGTATGTTTTTAATGAGGACACAGATCAGAATATTGCATAATATTGTTCCAAAAGGTGTTCCAAAAAGCAGTGCAATAGCAACAACAAAATTATAAAATAATATAATAAAAAAATGTGAGGCCAAAATTCAGAACTTGAGCCACAAAATGTATCTAGAAGTGTCACTTTAAACTTCACACCCTGCTGCACCTGACTAGTCTGTGCACTGCCTAGAATGTTCCCAATGACATAATTACTCCGTCTTTCTAAGTAAATTATGCAACGGGAACAATACTCTAGCTTTGTAGCATTCCAGCGGTGCTAATTGATGTTGTGAAAGCAAAGCAGCTCAGCGTTCCTCTTAAAAGCCTGAAGCTCTGAGTGTTTGTGAGAGGGCTGGCATGTGGGCAGGCCTTGCAAATAACAAGGAGAGCTATGTTACTAAGTGGAGGCTCTGTATTGTAGTTCCGCTGGAGTCAGTTTCATGATAAAATTCCTCTTAAAATATCTTGTGTCTTGGGCTAGTTCCCAAACATCCTGTTATTTCTGTCATTCCATGTTCTTGACAGATTTTCTAGATTTTGATGGTTCATTTTTGCAAAATTGTGTTATATCTTGCTACACGAAGGTGGTTTTGTTGCATCTTGTAATAACATACATGTACTATATATTCATTGTCCCTGTTGAAATGTGTTCTTTCAGCCACTGCCGCTTAGCAAACTGTTGGGTGCAGAGGGCAGTGATAATTTTCAGATTGTAGTTTTTTTGAACAGGAGTACCTAGATGGAGGATTAGCCAACTGCGAATTTTGTGATTAATAGTGAAATAATTAGTAGAAAGCTAGAGGAACTTCACACAGAAATAGCACATGGTCCAAGAACTGGCAAGTCACTGTAGGTGGACTCAGGAGCCAGCAGGACCCCCTGAAGAGAGGCACAATGGCAGGATTTCTGTGCATTTGGGTGAGGAAAACTTTTAAGTGTTACTTGGACTTCCCTTTAAACAGAACTGACATTTGCACATGTCGTTTTACCCTGAGAGAATAATAAGATGTAATCTGGAGCCTCACCTTTAAAATGTGTCCAATTTCTTGAAGTAGAAGAGACGGGTGGTATTGGTACAGCGGTACCTCACCTTACGAAATTAATTCGTTCCAGAAGTGGTTTCGTAACGTGAAAAATTTGTAAGTTGAGTAGCTATTTCAATGGAAAAAGCCTGATTCATTCCAAGGTTTTTTTTTTATAGTGTAACATTTTTTTTTAATAGTGTAACATTGGTTCTGCGTCCTGATTGGCTAAGGGACTAGACCAGGACTAAACGTGGACTAAACCAGGTCTAGACCAGAACTAAACCAGGTCTAGACCAGGTCTAAACCTGGACTGGACCAGGTCTAGACCTGGACTAAACCAGGATTAAACTACCACGTGCCGCTCTTTGCTGGTTTTATGCGGCTGGTTTGTGGCTCGGGCTCCAGAGGACGCGGTTCGGGTGCCGCGGTTCTATCTCGTGCTCGCAGCCTCGGTGCCGGTCGTGCAGACCAGGACTAGGGGTGCTCCTCGGGCGGTGCGTGCTCCTCGCACTGGCTGGTTTGTGGCCCGAGCTACAAACCAGCCAGTGCGAGCTCCTCGCGCGGTGCGTTCATGTCTCCGCGCTGCTTCCAGAGTCGTGTCTCCATCCACGCTTCACTATTT
Source organism: Paratrypauchen microcephalus (assembly GCA_036785185.1). NCBI lineage: Eukaryota > Metazoa > Chordata > Actinopteri > Gobiiformes > Gobiidae > Paratrypauchen > Paratrypauchen microcephalus. Next base: position 2,277,573 of record JAVJIX010000053.1, on the reverse strand, counting down.
AATACATTTTGTTGAAAATCTTGCGTGTTCGGCGCTAGAGCTAAGAGGCCGAGAAAGGTGCTTTTTGAGCGGGGATAACAGCGGGGCGTGCATCTGAGCGTGCATTATTCGAATTTTTGAGATTTCGCGTTTCGTAACTTGAATTTTCTTTCGTATCTAGAGACCAAAATTTAACGTGAAGGCGTTTCGTATCTTGGATTTTTCGTATGTAGGGTCTTTCGTAAGGTGAGGTACCACTGTATTTAATTTTTTATGGCTTTAAATGATCTGGATTGCATCTTGGAAAACATGTAACTTGTGCATGGATTAAGTGTTGCCCTCTACTGTTAACTGTAAAGAATTAAGCATTGTGAATTCAAAATTAGCTGCATAAGCCATGTAAACATGATGTCAAAAGATGGATGCTGCTTAGTGAAGACAACCACTGACAAAAAGTACCACACTGTCATGTAAAGACCTGCTCCTACTTTTTAAGTCTGGCAAATCTGCAGTGTTATAACTCGAGACCGAACCCTCCACAACCTCTGTTGCCTGGAAACTGCACTTCAGAAAGTCACTTTTCAGAAGCAGACACAGAAATTTTATCTTATTTATAACAACCATGCCATGCATTTATTCTGCAGGATACAGTATTAAAATATTTTTAGTTTTACCTGTAGTATCTCAGATTCTGAAGAATTTGGCAGACCATAATAATAATAACCCCCCTTCCCAGGCCATGTTACAGGTCTGATCTGTGAAGAGGCAAGCCTGCATATGAAATAGATGATTTAAATGTTTTTCTTTTTACAGTGTGAAACATCCGTGTTTAACCCATTGACTCAGTAGGTGTTACGTGTCCTCAATCCACTGCTGCGCACATGTTAGTGACATGCCAGTGAACTCCTGAACTCTTGTAAACTGACTACAGGAGCTCACTGTTAGCTCTCGGGCGTCTGAGTGTCCAAGTGCAGGTCTCGCTCTCTCTGTGCAGGCAGGATATTAGAGGAAGGGGCCCGGCCTGAGAAAACCACGATCTTGAGGAAGCTTATTCAGAGGCCGACAGCCACGGACTCTCTTTGTTTAAGTCCAGAGCAGAGAGAGAGGGTGGGGAAGGAGGGTGGAACTCCAGTCCTGAAGCAGAGGATGTGTGTTTTGATACAGAGTCAGTGGGAATTTGCTCATGTGAAGCAACCACAAGTAGTTGGGAGTACCAGTAGTAGTAGTCAAAGTTCAAGGTAGAATATACTGTTTCTTAAATGTTAGTGACATAATGGAGCACTAGATCTGTTTTCTAGCCTGTTCACAGTATGAATGCGGGCAAAGCTATAACATCATCTTAAGATCAGGGCCAAGAAACACAAATGTTATTCCCACATTGTCAAATTTCAGCTTTTGTCATTATAGACTTAATTACAGTTGAAGCTTGTCCCAGTAACATATACTGCTTACTGGAAACGGCTACTGGTGTGTTAGTTTCAGTGTAGTTCGCTCCTTCAGACAGACTTTTAGAATCCTGTCACAACTGTGGAAGTTACTTAGACGAGTTGCGAAACATTCATTCTTAAAATAGCAAGGTTTCCAATGTAAAGTCTACCAAAAATACTACCAGACAAACAGTTTAGAGTAGGGATGCACAATATATCGGCATTAAGTAGTACAGTAATCCCTCGAATTAACGTTTTCTCACATTTCTCTCTCGTTTAAACACTCAAACTTTCGTAGATTTTCAATAAAATGTATTAATAGTGAAGCGTGGGGGAGATGCGGACACGTGTGCTCATCGTCCTCAAATCCGTGATCCGGCTCAAATCCGGCGCGAGATCACGCGTCCCACCCGGGGCTGCGAGCAAGAGACTCATGCCCAAACCGTGCCTCCTCTAGACCAGGTCTAAACCAGGATTAAACCACCGCCTGGTTTCGTGGATGCGGTTCCGGGGGCACGCAGTCCGAAAAGAGCAAAGAGCCGCACACGGTGGTTTAATCCTGGTTTAGACCTGGTCTAGTCCTGGTTTAGTCCAGGTCTATACCTGGTCCAGTCCTGGTTTAGTCCAGGTCTAGACCTGGTCCAGTCCTGGTTTAGTCCGTGTTTAGTCCTGGCCTAGTCCAGGTTTAGACCTTGTTTAGACCTGGTCTAGACCTGGTTTAGTCCGTGTTTAGTCCGTGTTTAGTCCTGGTCTAGTCCCGGTCTGGTCTGGTTCTGGTTTAGTTCCAGTTTTAGCCAATCAGGAAGCAGAACACAATGTTACACTACTAAAAAAAAAAAAAAGTTACACTATTAAAAAAAAAATTAAATTGAAAAAAACAAAACAAAAAATTAAATCCAATCCAATCCACTTTATTTATATAGCACATTTCATTAATTAAAAGCGTTTCCAAAGTGCTGCACAGAAACATCATTTAAAATAAACAAATAATCACAGAAACAAGTGTGCATACAAATAAATATACCATAAAATAATAAAAACAATATAGTAAATAAAACAATAAAATAAAAAAATAAATAAATAAATAAAAATAATAACGCTAAAAAATAAATGAATGAATACCCTAAGAACAATAAAATAATAAAAAACCCTAAAATACAATAAAAGACAACAGAGGACCACACAACTCACGCGGTGTTAAAAGCCAGAGAGTAAAAAATCAGGAGTCAAAACACATTTTGAAAATAAAAGAAGACATTCAAAAATTCATTTTGCATGATTTTCAGTCTGTATAAAATGTTATCTCAGAATTAAAAATATCAGTATCGGCTAAAATTTTCCCATCGGTGCATCTCTAGTTTAGAGAATCTGGTGAATAGTGTGAATAAAAGGGGCTAATCCACTCCCCAAACACTGTCCCTTGTGGAACCAGGGCAGAGCTGTCAGAACATGAGCGCTAGACCACTTCTCCTCCAGGAAATGTGTTCTCAGACATGTGTAATCAGACAGACTTATCAAGACCCAAGGGAAGCCCAGACGTGGAAACAGCGCTGTTAGAATTCAGACATTTTTTAGCCAAACAATCAAGCTACTTGGTCTGCCTGCCCAGTGTTCGGTCTGAAAGGCAAAGATAGCGTGGTGTGAGTTGAACGATGAAAGAAAACTATAAATCTGAAATACTTTGAACTTTCAGCGACTAGCAACTGTTGCCAAGGAACAAAAATTTGGATGTTGCAATATTAGCTCATGACAAAGGCTGTCATTGATGTTAGCTGCTTTTGAGGATGATTGGCATATTTTGTTAGCCTGACAGTAGTTCTGACTGACAGAATGTATAGACAACTATGTAAAGAAGCAGAGATCACATGTGTTGTAAGGCTGTTTTTTATCTCTGTGCAGGCCCTATATGCAACTTATATATTTTTTACATGTCCAAATCATCAAATTATCCATCTACATTGTCAATAATGATAATATGTAAACTGCATTACCCAGCTTTTCAGTTAGATTAGAATAGATTCATTTTAGGCAGCACAATACATACATAACATAATAACAATAACATCAGTTGTGTTGTAATTGTATATCAGTTGTGTGTAAAATATTGTTTCTTCAGGTCTGACAGGGTTCTGTATGTCACTGCCGTAAATCTGTCTGAAGGGAAAAGCTAACTGGGTCATTCCAGAACTGGAGGACATTTTGGCTTTAAAGGGACAGTGTGTAAGATTTTTACCTGTTAATTACTGAAATTGAAGATACCCATTCAAAAATACATTGTTTTCCAAGCCTTTTCACTTCCATCATGAAATCAAAGTATTCTTTTGGACTTAGATATAGTCACATAAAAGGGGGATCTTCCCCATATAGAGGCAGCCATTTTGAATACGAGAGCCACAGAAGGACATTTGGGCTCATCCTTCGCCTCGGCTCCTGCTAACAGCTGCTTAGCCGCGCTGCGTTTGGGAGTGAAGGACAGAAGGAGAGAAGGGGAAGGGGAGGGGGAAGGGGGGAGCCTGTGTAAAGAAGCATGCTGCCGGATCACACATCGTAATGGATACAACACGTATTTTGGACTAAATTGTTTTACTGGATTTTATTCGCTGGATCCTTATGGACAGATTGAGACCAAGTTTATGATGAAATACAGAGTTTGACCTGTGCAAAGCCTTCAAAGGTAAGCTAAGTAAGCTAAGTTTTGTGCTTTTCCGTATAAAAGCCCCATGTGCTCGGGGAGTGATTGTTTTGCAGGGAAATGAATTGCATAGTCAAAAAGAGGAGACTGTAAGGTTTCATTTGATGTGTAGATTGTCATGAATCATGATCGGGATTGTGTGTTTTCATGCGAAAAGAAAAAAAAAAGTGAACGGGGGACCGCGCTTTATGTATACAGCGGTGCGCGGTTCGTGCGCGGGCACGCGAGATTTCGGCGCTACGTCGCGTCCGGGTGACCCTCGAGGTCTGCCATAGCCAAAAGAGGAAGTGGAATAGCTAGTAACCACCTATGCGCCACGAATCCTACACACTGTCCCTTTAAAATTCTTGAAAAATAAACCTTCACTTTTCTGATTTTCTGCTACATATTCATCAATAATAGGTAATAAACATGCTAAAAATAAAAAAAATTTAAAATGCTTGATTAGCTCAGCTTACGGTCAATGGTAAAATTTTTATTACATGATTTATATGGTTTATTTATTTATTTCCTCTAATCGCAGTAACAGGGTTGCAGGTAACAGGGTTGCAAAATCGCGCTAATGTTAGCTTTATCTCAGGAGTAGAAGCTGTTTAGCTAGCTGTTATTACTAATCAAGAGGAAAAACGTGTTTATGCAAATACGTAAAGGAAAATAATAATAATAATTGTCTTATTCTGATCATTTGCATAACAGGGTTGCATGAGGCAGAGTGAGACATTCAATCAAGGCTAACGATGTTATAAAAATATGAAAAATAGAAGAGAAGATAAACCTTTGCTCTGCCCATTCTTTTGGAAAACTGTTTGATGATGTCAAGTCCAGGGGATCATGTGGTTCACTGTTGATTGATTGATTGATTGATTGATTGATCATGTGGTTCTGTTTTCTTCTTCTTCTACCAGGCTAAAAATGTTCTGGTAACAGGGTTGGTGCAGGTTGTGGGACACATGTTCCATGAATAATAATTATTATTTGAAATATTATGTCTATTAAAACAAATGTTCCCACAGTTACAAGAGATGAAAATGAAACAAATTATAGAAAAAAACAAGAAATTTCAATTAAATTTTAACTGTTTTATTTGAGATTCAGTTTGGTCATTAGAGGGGTGGGACAAGAGGAAAATGGCATTTTGGGGGGAACTCCAGACTTATTTGGTATTTTAAAAACTATTTTCAAGCATTCTTTTCTCTTAGTTTTTTAGATTTAAGTAGATTCTCTCAGAAACTGTATGTTTTAGTATTTTGTATGTGGATTACAGTGAACCCTCGCTGTATCGCGGTTCACTCTTCGCGGCCTCGCTGTTTCGCGGATTTTTTTTTCCAATTTTTTTTTTTTTTTTTTCAATTTTTTTTATAGTGTAACTTTTTTTTTACAGTGTAACATTCTGTCCTGCGCCCTGATTAGCTAAGAGACTAGACCAGGACTAAACCAGGTCTAAAGCAGGTCTAAACCAGGTCTAAAGCAGGTCTAAACCAGGACTAAACCAGGTCTAGACCAGGGATGGTAGGGACAGAGTCTCAGATTTCCTTCACGAGAGCGCCTGGGTGACAGGGGGTGTGGCCTTTGTTTACTTGCACGAGCCATGGAAGAGAGTGCGAGCCGGACCATGGAAGAGCCAAGAATCAACATGGACTCTTCCAAGAATCAACATGGAGCGTCCGGGGGAGCCGCAGCGGGGAGAGGACACTCGCGCGCACAGAGGAGACAGTGGCTCTTCCCCGTGAGAGGACGAGAGGACGAACCCAATACTCCACAATACAATAGTATTGGCGACGCATTGATAGCGGACTGATTTTGGAGCCGGGGTGAAATGCAACCAACTCTTGTGAGCGCAGGTTGGTCTTACCTGGTCTTGTGGTGCTCAGAGGCGCTCTGTTAGCGGTTTGGCACTGTTAACATTGGCTTGAGTCTTGCCCAAAATGATATCCAGGTCGCTTTCCACTCGACTTTCGCACATGGCATGGATATGTGGTACCAAAACAAACACACGTGTCCGCGCGCACGTGCCCGCGCGCACGTGCCCGCGTGTCACGTGCCCCCGCCCCACTATTAATATATTTTAATGAAAATCTACAAAAGTTTGAGTGTTTAAACAAGAGAAAAATGTGAGAAAATGTTAATACCAGTCTCAGAAAGGTGTATAATGTGTCTGGTGAAGCGTTTTCAGCCTTAAAACATGTAGAATAATTGTAAAATATAAAATTGTCCTACTTCGCGGATTTCACTTATTGCGGGCTATTTCTGGAACCTAACCCCCGCGATAAACGAGGGTTCACTGTATTTAATATTTGATGGGCGGGACGTAAAATGTCCTCCAATTCTGGAATGACCCAACTACAGTAACACACCCTAGTATACAGTAAAATAAAGGGTAAATGGTCACATTTATATGCTGCTTTTCTACCTTCAAGGCACTCAAACTGATTTACATCAAGGAACCACTCACCGGTGTACACAGACACTAGGGGGCGAGGTCGGTTAAGTGTCTTGGCCAAGGACACACAAACGGCATTCATCTGTGGGAACTAGAATCACACTGTGCCAACCTCAGTGTAGTTTGCAATTCCTTTCAGAATCCTGCCAGAATTGAAGAAACTACTTCAGATGAATGGCAAAAATGTATTTACAGTTAAAAACTTGTTAAAAACTGTGTGTCTGGTGGTGAAATGTACCTGAACAACTGAGGGAGGGACTTGAAACCCATCAAGTGTTTTGTAATAGGAGAAAACTGGGACTAAATCAGACCACTGTGCTTGTAGCCATAAAAAATAATGCATAAAAACTAGCATTGTAAAGCTTGTTTGAAAATCTAGACTCTGGCATATTTTCATAATTACGTCAATAGTTGGTTGGTTTTCAAGAAAGAGCATTGTGATAACATAACCAAATATTTCTGCCAAGTGGAAAATATGAGTTACTGAAGTCTGTTTTTCAGTTATCGTACAGTGGATATAAAAGGTGTGCTTTGGGTCATTGTCGTGCTGAAAGATGAAGTTCCTCTTCATCTTCAGCTTTCTAACAGAAGGCCAAAGGTTTTGTGCCAACACTGACTGGTATTTGGAACCATAATTCCCTCCACCCTGACTAAGGGGCCGTTTAGACGAGGACGATTGCGACTGAATACGACAAAATATTCTATCGGAAGTGTCTTTCGTTTACACGGCGGCGGCGCCATCGGGCTCTGAAACCGCAAAAATCTGAAGACTCCTTCCAGAGTGTGGAGTTTTGAAGACGGCCCGGGTCGTGTCTCCGTCTAAACAGCAAGAAGCGCAAAACATGTTCACGCCGCATACAGCTGATGCGCCAAGCCGGTAAAAACAATAACAATACGTCGCAGGTGACAGAGGCGAGTTTGGACAAGACCGGGCAGAACCAGTCAGCGGTGGGACAATTTTGAGAATGGATTAGTTGCTGACAGTGCTTGGGTGGAAAACTTCAGAATGACTAAACAAGCTCTTGTTGCATTAAGCGAAGAGCTCCGGCCCGACATCGAGGGCGAAACAACCGTGATGAGAGCCCCTGTTGGTGTCCTGAAAAAGGTAGGTGTTTTTATTAGCGGCCTGGCATGCATATTCAATCGAATTCGCTCACATTTGCGTCTTCGTATAAACAAACATTTCCTGTTGAGAACGCTCGTCTAAACGGGGATACAAAATTGAAGACGAGACGCCACTTTTGCGTCTTCTGTTTTTATCGTCGCCGTATAAACGTAGCCTAAGTCCCCAGTTCCAGCTGAAGAAAAACAGCCCAAAAACATGATGCTGCCATCACCATGCGTCACTGTAGGTCTGGTGTTATTTTGGTGATGCGTTGTTTTGGTGCCAAATATACCTTTTGGAATTATGTCCAAAAAGTTCAACCTTGGTTTCATCAGATCATAGCACGTTTTCCCACATGTGTTTGGGAGATTTCCGATGTCTTTTTGCAAAATTAAGCCAGGCTTGGATGTTTTTCTTTATAAGATAAGACACTTAAGAAGACAGGAGATTGTTGTCACATGTACTACACAGCCAGTACTTGCCAGAAATTCCTGCAGCTCCTTCAGTGTTGCTGTCGGCCTCTTGGCAGCCTCCCTGACCAATTTTCCTCTCGTCTTATCATCAATTTTGGATGGACGTCCTGTTCTTGGTAATGTCACTGTTGTGCCATATTTTCTCCACTTGATGATGGTCTTCACTGTGTTCCATGGTATATTTAATTCCTTGGAAATTCTTTTTTTTAGCCTTCACGGGACTGATCCCTCTGATGCTTTGGAAGCTCTCTGTGGACCATGGCTTGTGCTGGAAGATGTGGCTACAAGAATGTCAGGAAAAGCCGACTAAAACAGCTGAATTTTATTTGGGGTTGATCAGAGGGACTTTATTTGGTGCCAGGTGTGTGCTGACTCCAGTTTAACATGAGTTTGAATGGAATTGGTTAAATCTGAACACAGCCACATCCCGAGTTATAAAAAGGTGTGCACACTTATGCAACCACATTATCTCAGTTGTTTATTTTTACTTCATCTCCCTGAAAGTTTGTTTTCAGTTGTGTTGTACAGGTTACAGGTCACATGAAAGGTGGAAAATTATTTATCTTGATGTCATTTTTTTACATCACAAAACCTTGGCATTTGAACAGGGGTGTGTAGACTTTTTTATATTCACTACACATCTGGTTTAACAACATAGAGTCTGTACCAATAGTTCTTTTTTTTCTGGACTTGAGGCTGGCCCATTCCTTTACACTTGTTAAAGGGTGGTCTCCTGTCTGTCTGGAAGTGTGACATTAGAAACATATTCTCCATACAAATGCACCTGTAGACTGAGGCAGCTGTGGACCACTGCTGTTTGGACCAAGTATAGCCAATTCATCTGAGAACGCCATGACTGATTTATTATTTCATGGTCAATGTGCATTTCATGCAGTGTTTTTACAGCTGGGAGATTTATTGTAGTTAAGTTTAAGAGTGAGGTTTTATATTTGAGTAATATTTTATAATATGTAAATGATATACAGTATGAAGTACATGTTGGTATGCTGTGGATGCGTCAGTGGTGCTGTGTAAGGGTTCCCACACTCCTCTCTATTCACTGTACATTGGAGCTTTCCTCACACCACAGCCAGAGACTGTTTTTGTCATTTAAGTGTGAAGAAATATGAAGATGTACTTGACTTATTGAAAAAAAAATATATATATATACAGTGGTACCTCACCTTACGAAATTAATTTGTTCCAGAAGTGGTTTCGTAACGTGAATTTTTCGTAAGTTTTCTCCCCCCTCCCCCTTCCCCCCACACTTCACTATTAATAATTTTGTTGAAAATCTATGAAAGTTTGAGTGTTTAAACGAGAGACAAATGTGAGAAAAGTTTAAATTCAGTCTGAGAAAAGCGTATAATGTGTGTGGCTGAGCGCGCATTATTTGAATTTTTGAGATTTCGCGTTTCGTAACTTGAATTTTCTTTCGTATCTAGAGACCAAAATTTAACGTGAAGGCGTTTCGTAACTTGAAATTTTCGTTTGTTGGGTCTTTCGTAAGGTGAGGTCCCACTGTGTATATATATATATATATATATATATATATATATATATATATATATATATATATATATATATATATATTAGGGATGCAAATTATCAATTAATATGCCCCATTAATTGATAGTTGATTGACCTTATCGATCGATGTAACGAATAACTGATAAGCGGTGATGAGTCTTTCACCTGAATTTTAGTGTTTCAATAGGGTTTTCTTGTAAGAATATAAGCCCGTATAAGGTAACATAACACTGAGTCAAAAATATATCATAGTATTATTATATTCTGGTATATTCCTCAATTAATTATTCCTTAGTAAAAAGCAGACAAATGTATTGATGCTGAGGCAGCAAAGCAGGCCCAGACCATCACACTGCCACGGTTCACCATGCTTTACTGTGGGCACCATGTTCTTTTTATCAAATAGTGTAACATTTTTTTACGCCAGATGAAACATTGGGTTCTGCAGACCTTCCAAAAAGTTCAATTTTAGACTCATCGGTCCACAAAATGTTTCTCCAAAAGTCTTGAGGGTCATCAAGGTGCTTTTTGGCAAAGGTGAGACGAGCCTTTGTGTTCTTTTGTGAAAGCAGTGGTTTTCTCCTGGGAACTCTTCCATGGATGCCATTTTTGGCCAGTGTTTTTCTAATGGTGGAGTCATGAACATTGACCTTAACTGAGGCCAACGAGGCCTGTAGTTCTTTCGATGTGCGTCTAGGTTCTTTTGTGACTTCCTGAATGAGCCGTCGTCGCACTCTTGGAGTAATCTTAGTTGGTCGACCACTCCTGGGAAGGGTTGCAACTGTTCCCAGTTTCCTCCATTTTTGAATAATGGCTCTGACAGTGGTTCGCTGGAGCCCCAGAGCTTTGGGAATGGCTTTGTAACCTTTTCCTGAATTATAGACTTCTATCACTTTTTTTCTCATTTGTTCTTGAATTTCTTTGGATCGTGGCATGATGTGTTTGTTCTTGAGATGTTGTAGCCAACTTCACTTTGTTTGACAGGAACTATTTAAGTGATTTCTTGATTCAACACAGGTGGTGACAATCAGGTGTGGGTGTGGCATGTAGAACTGAACTAAGTTTTCTCAAAACTGTGGTTAGTCACAGTTAGTTTGTGATTTAACAAGGGGAGGCAATTACTTTTTCACATAGGGCCAGATAGGTTTAGATTTTTTTTGTGCACTAATAAATGGAATCATCATTCAAAAACTGAATTTTGTCTTTCCTTGGGTTGTTTCTGTGTGATATTAAAATTGGTTTGATGATCTGACAATGTTTTGAGTGATAAATATGCAAAAAACACAGAAATCAGGAAGGGGGCAAATACTTTTTCACGGCACTGTATATGTATATATATGTATATGTATATATATGTATATGTATATATATATATGTATGTATATATATATATATATATATATATATATATATATATATATATAAAATCCTCATCATATTTTTTTTTCTTCAACTACTAAGCTGCACAGAATGGGCCTTTGGAAATGGGCCTCTGGATGTTGCATCACTATTGCCCCCTACGCTGACATGTTACCCTAGTGCAGGATGTCCAAACTATGACCTGGGGGCCACATGTGGCCCTATATGACCAATTTTTACTGGCCCTCATGCTGCTTTTTATAAGCGCTTTTCACACTTTGTAGAGACCAGTTCTGGGAACACTCTAAAGCTAATAACAATTATCATGCTAATCATGCAATTTTATTTATTCTTTATTTATTCTTTATTTAATAGGGACAGTGCATATTAATGAACATCTGCAGCATTGCAGTGTAAATATGCCAGATTATAGCAAGAATGCTAATTTACATCTGTATTTCCTGGGCAGGTGACACCACAGCAAAAGCAATAAAAACAATGACAACTAACAATAACACCAACATTAAAACATTAAGCATTAAAACATTAAAACATTAAAAATGTCCACAAATCTGGTTTTCCTTTAGCCACTGTTTCAAGTATGCTTTAAAAGTGGCCAATTCCTGATTCTCAGACAAGAGAACACTTTATAATTGCATACAGACAGCACACAGCTGACCTAACAAACAGATAAGGCCGAGGGAAATGCTTGGGGACAAAAACAAACAAACAAACAAAAAAACAGGCTTTCATCAACACAGGCATAAGGTTGACCACAAGTTTTCATTGACAAATCTCATATCATTAAAATAAATGGCTAAGTTGCAAATTTTACAAAGTGTATAACTTTGCCTGATGTTGTAAAAGTCACTTCAATTTGGAAATTGACAACATGCAGTAAACAGCAGCACCAAGCTACACACATTTGACTAAACCAAATTCTTCTAACTGGTATTCAGAGCCATCCTATAACCTTTGTTCCCATGTAATTATCCTGCACTTCAGATGGTGATAATTTATTGCTGCTGCCCACTGTGCGTGCTAAGCAGATTCTGTATGAAGGTCTTGCATAACACTGAGTCCCACACATTTTAGCTCATTTTCCATAGCAAATTACATCTTTATCAAGTCCATTTGTTCTAGTTAGACATAGTAGATTTTCTGTAGACTTCAGAGGTGGTCACTGAAAAGGCCATACAATAGGACCGCAAGATTAATGGCAATTGAACTGGATGGGCTATTGGAAGAGGCAAAGTCGCTGCAATTTTTGAAGTGCCATAATTTCCTCCACAGACAAGAAAATATCCTGTATTATTCAGCAAAATAATACTAATATAATACAGTGGTACCTCACCTTACGAAATTAATTCGTTCCAGAAGTGGTTTCGTAATGTGAATTTTTCGTAAGTTGAGTAGCTTTTTCAATGGAAAAAACCTGATTCGTTCCAAGCCCCGTTCTTTCCGTTCCAAGGTTTTTTTTTTTAAATAGTGTAACTTTTTTATAGTGTAACATTGTGTTCTGCGTAGAGACTGTAGATCCAGGACTAAACGTGGACTATACCAGGTCTAGACCAAGGTCTAAACCTGGACTAAACCTGGACTAAACCAGGATTAAACCAGGACTAGACCAGGTGGATTAAAGCGCCGCGTGCGGGTCTATTTCCTGGTTTCGTTTCGAGACACGGCTGAGGCGAGCAGCGAGGGGGACCGCACGCAGTCTGAGTGCATGAACGAGACCCGTGCTCAAACCGTGCCTCCTCTAGACCTCCTCTAGACCTGGTCTAGATCTTTGGATGGAAAAGATCCTACACTTCACTATTAATAATTTTGTTGAAAATCTATGAAAGTTTGAGAGTTTAAACGAGAGACAAATGTGAGAAAAGTTTAAATCCAGTCTGAGAAAAGCATATAATGTGTGTGGCTGAGCGCGCATTATTTGAATTTTTGAGATTTCGCGTTTCGTAACTTGAATTTTCTTTCGTATCTAGAGACCAAAATTTAACGTGAAGGCGTTTCGTAACTTGAAATTTTTATTTGTTGGGTCTTTTATAAGGTGAGGTACCACTGTATATCCCGTAGTTTAGATCTGTACAAACATGTTCTAAAATACATGTGATTCTTGGATTAGTTTGCCAGTTGAGTTATTTTGTCAGTTCTCTTAGACATGTTTAAAATGTGAACTTTGAACAGAATATTGCTATTTCAACATAAATCCCAACTCTATTCGTATTGCTTGTCAGAAGAATTACAATTAGATATTTTCCTTGTATCATTCAGCCCTATTATATAACTTGCAATTGTGAAATGTGTTCGTTTGTTACCATAGACATCATAAATTGCTTGAAAAAAATCCTTTCCAAATCAGAGTTGAGCTTCTGGATTGGCCCGACATGGTCCACTGCTGATTCCACCCTGCCAATTACTCTGCATTAACCCTCATTCCGTGTGATAATCCATGTTTCGTAATAGGCGCTTGTCCATTGTCTCCGGGCAGGGAATCCTACAGTTTAGAGTCCTTCCTGTTCAGAGTTTGGTCTGGATCTCCTGTCATTTGCAATCAGGTTTCTCTAAACATGGCACCACCAGACGTCTGCACTGATGCTGGTTTAATTATGCGGTTAGACTAGTGAATGAGATCGGGATTTTAGGTCAGAATTGCTGGAGTGATTGATGCAAAAGTATAAAATGCCAAACTGCAATAAAATTAAACTATGATATCAGTTTGCAGAAGAAAATTATTGATAATTTGGTGAAAAATTAGTAAATTTTGGTTGCCTGGAAGAATCCATGACTCATCGCTGTACCAGCGGCGAGTCTGGTAATGCTTGGTCCAGAATGCGCTGCCGTTGCGCGTAGACAGACAGCTAAGTGAACCAATCAGAGAACAGTTAACGGACAGCGACGTGAAGCAAGCCGGTAGGAAGCAATGCAAAAACATCTTTTTTGAAAAGAAAGGCCTCTAGAGCTGTCAGCTGCTGTGGTTTTAAGGAATCGATGTGTTTTAGGTCATTTAAGACCAATTTTACAGCTGAATGGAAGGGACGTTCAGTTCTCCGATGCGCCATCTTGATTCAAAACTGAGGAGGAACTTCCGCTGCCTAAGAGTGACGTTGCGGGCAAAGGCGGGTGCACTGACGTCACCATCTTTGAACGAATCAGAATCGCGGAGTCCGTTGTTAACCGGGGGAGCGAGGGTGGAGCGAGGGTGTCCAAATGGTATCTCGCTGTATAGCAAATACAGAGATATCATTTGGCTGGCCAGGTAAAAATTTTGGAGTGTAATGTCCAGGTCGGCACATGCATGCTCATGGTTGCCATGTTTCAAAGAAAAATATCCAAAACAAACAAATAAAAAAAACTGTTACGGTGAACATGCTGTAAAGTACTGAAGTAATGAATTTTATAACTTGTCTTTCTCTGGCTTTGGGTTTTAGTTTTATATATGGTGGCTGAGTGGCTAGCGCTCATGCCTCACAGCAAGAAGGTTCCGGGTTCGATCCCCGGGTCGCCCAGGCCTTTCTGTGTGGAGTTTGCATGTTCTCCCCGTGTCTGGGTGGGTTTTCTCCGGGCACTCCGGTTTCCCCCATCAACCCAAAACATGCACCATAGGTAAATCCTCCAGCTGAGGTCCTGAACAAACCGATGCAAGAAGATCATGGAGATGGTCCCCGGGTTCAGTAATGTGCTGCTCACTGCTCCTAATAACAGGATGGGTTAAATGCAGAGAAGAATTTCTCCAGTGTGAGATCAATAAAGTTGCTTCTTCTTAATAAACACAAATGTAGAATAAAATAGCTGTGTCTAGGGCACTCCGGTTCCCCCCATCAACCCAAAACATGCTCCAAGTAAAATCCTCCAGCTTAGGTCCTGACCAAGCCGAGCAATAAGATCATGGAGATGGGTCCCCGGGCGCCTGAAAGACGAGCTGCCCACTGCTCCTGAAGGATGGGTCAAATGTAGAGAAATAATTTCCCTACGGGGATGAATAAAGTCTGTCATCTTCTTCTTCTAATACAGCTTTGAGAATAATGTTAAGGCTCTTACTTCATAACAAAACTGAAATAGGGTTTACTTCCCAATCCTGGTGTAGTTTGCATGTACCCCTTACGTTTCGATGCTGGAAACGCAATCGATGATATGCCAATGTTTTTAAACTGTTTTTCATCATTTTATTTGTGTTGATTTTATATTTATTTGTTGTCTGGTGAGTCGTATTGTGTTCCTAATTGTTTTTAACATTTTATTTGTGTTGACCTTATATTTAATTGTAGTCTTGTGAGTTGTATTGTGTGGGCCTCTTGGCCAGGACTCCCTTGAAAAAGAGATCTTTGAATCTCAATGGGACTTTTTTTCCTGGTTAAATAAAGGTAAATAAATAAATAAATACAATGCCCTCGTCCACCACATTGACAGAAAACAGACAGATATTCCTCTACTGAATGGGAAGTTGTCCAAAAGACAAATCAAGACCTAAATGCAGGTCCATAAGAATGCCTGAACTCTGATCTGGGAAGAAGAAGAAGTGACTTTATTGATCTCACACAGGAGAAATTCTTCTCTGCATTTAACCCATCCTGTTATTAGGAGCAGTGGGCAGCACATTACTGCGCCCGGGGACCATCTCCATGATCTTCTTGCTTCGGTTTGGTCAGGACCTCAGCTGGAGGATTTTACCTATGTTGCATGTTTTTGGGTTGATGGAAGAAACCGGAGGGCCTGGAAGAAACCCACCCAGACACGGGGAGAACATGCAAACTCCACACAGAAAGGCTCGGGCGACCCGGGGATCGAACCCTTCTTGCTGTGAAGCATGAGTGCTAGCCACTCAGCCATCAACCTGTGTGGAGTTTGCATGTTCTCCCCGTGTCTGGGTGGGTTTCCTCTGGGCACTCCAGTTTCTCCCATCAACCCAAAAACATGCACCAGGTAAAATCCTCCAGCTGAGGTCCTGATCAAGCCGAGCAACGAGATCACACAGATGGGTCCCCGGGTGCCCCATGTGCTGCCCACTGCTCCTATAAGGAAGGGTGAAATGCAGAGGACAATTTCCCTACAGGGATAATAAAAGTACTACAAAACGTGGACTTGGGGTAGCAGTGACTCTGATGTAATCATGGTGTCCTTAGGCAAGACACCTTACTTCACCCACATTGCCTAATACGTGTGTGCGTGAGTGTTGATCATGATCGAAGGGCTCATTGGCACACGCAGCCTCACTTCTGTCAGAGCAGAACAGAACAGGGCAGCTGTGATTACAATAATAGCTTCCCACTAATAGTAGCTTACCTTGAGTGTGGGCTGAATGAATAATGCACTTTAAAACGCTTTGGGTGCTTTGATGTACAGATTAATCCTGGTTTTGTTCTGCATTCTATACATATCTTCTTTTATTCTTTCATATTTTTTGTGCAGTATCTATTGTGTTGTGCAGCTTACTGTCTGTACATGCTCAGTGTTTTAGAAGTCAGCTCCGTGACTTGTTCTACAGCCAGTAACTACAATAATTACAGTCGATTAGCACTTCTCTCATTAGTCACTTTGTTACAGGGCGCACTGTGACATCACAGAGTTGACAGACCTCAGACAGGCCATCTCCCTTGTGTAACGCTGCTGTCCAAGGCATTTAGCGTGTCAGAACAGCATTAAAAGCATGTGTGAAGGAATCCGATGGAACAGTTCCTAGCCTGTAAGTGTGGACTGTTGTTACTGTAGTAGACAGTAGTGGTTTTCAGATGTTATAATGTAATGAGGTCATACTCACAGACAGACAAAAATCACCTATAGGTTATACAGTGGTACCTCACCTTACGAATGACCCAACAAACGAAAATTTCAAGTTACGAAACGCCTTCAGTCTAGATATGAAAGAAAATTCAAGTTACGAAACGCAAAATCTCAAAAATTCAAATAATGCGCGCTCAGCCACACACATTATACGCTTTTCTCAGACTGGATTTAAACTTTTCTCACATTTGTCTCTCGTTTAAACACTCAAACTTTCATAGATTTTCAACAAAATTATTAATAGTGAAGTGTGGGGGGAAGGGGGAGGGGGGAGAAGACTGCGCTCTGACACGTGTGATAGCGCAGCATGACCCGGCGCGGGGCTGCCAGCAGGTCTAGACCTGGACTAAACCAGGACTAAACCTGGACTAGACCTGGACTAGACCAGGTGGATTAATGGTCTAGTTCCTGGTTTCGTTTTGAGTCACAGCTGAGGCGAGCCGCTCCTCGCCTCAGCTGGAGGACCGCACGCAGTCTGAGCGCATGAACGAGACCCACGAACGCATGCAAGAGCCAGGTCTAGACCTGGTCTAGACCAGGTCTAGACCACCTCTTGCATGCGTTCGTTCATGCGCTCAGACGGCGTGCGGTCCTCCAGCTGAGGCGAGGAGCGGCTCGCCTCAGCTGTGACTCAAAACGAAACCAGGAAATAGACCTTTAATCCACCTGGTCTAGTCCTGGTTTAGTCCAGGTCTAGTCCTGGTTTAGTCCAGGTTTAGTCCTGGTTTAGTCCAGGTCTAGACCTGCTGGCAGCCCCGCACCGGGTCATGCTGCGCTATCACACGTGTCAGAGTGCAGTTTTCTCCCCCCTCCCCCTTCCCCCCACACTTCACTATTAATAATTTTGTTGAAAATCTATGAAAGTTTGAGTGTTTAAACGAGAGACAAATGTGAGAAAAGTTTAAATCCAGTCTGAGAAACCAATCAGGACGCAGAACACAATGTTACACTATAAAAAAAAAAAAAAACTTGGATCGGGGCCTTGGAACGAATCAGGCTTTTTCCATTGAAATAGCTACTCAACTTACGAATTTTTCACGTTACGAAACCACTTCTGGAACAAATTAATTTCGTAAGGTGAGGTACCACTGTACATTTTAAGATCATTTATAAAAACGAACTTACTGGTCCTATACCAGAAACAAAAACCAGCACAAAAGTCAGTGTCTTCAATGTCAGTATAATAAAACACAAGTGGATTTTTTCCCCAGAGTAATCTAGAAAATAGCCCCCAAAGATGTGATAGTGTTGTCAGTTGAAAGCAGGACTGCATAGTTTTGGAAAAAATGTAATTTCAGTTGTTTTGACAAGGCATTTAAAAACTGTTCAGTTTTCTGTTCAGAGTGAACTTTGGAAAGAATTCCATTAACATGTGAGAGAAGACTGAATTATGAAATGATGAACTGCTACAAGAAACCAGAATTTCAGAACATATTTGTGGAGATTTTTTTTTCTAAAAGACATATACAGTATATTTCACTTGTGATATATTGTACCTCATACTAACCTTGACCATACCACATCTCTGCTTTCTCAGCCTTTACCACCAGTCCATGCAGTGATGTGAAAGTGGTGCTGAGAGTAAACAGTGCTACTCACAATAGGTCGGGGCTGTTGTGGTGGAGGCCCGGGCAGCTCCTGAATGCTCCCAGATGATGGATGATGTTCAGATCTCTTTCCTGACCTCTGGATGAACCAGCTGTACCTCTGCGAGATGTGGGGGACCCTCACTGAAGCGGGGGCCTAGTGCATTCACATGGAGCCTCTGCACTTTTGATAGATGACATTCATTCTGACATACAGTGAGTTATTGTGAAGTGTGAAATCATATAAGAATCATTCACAATGATCTTCAAGGTGCAGCCATTTGTCAACTGTAGTGCCCGTAGCACATTATAAATACTGTGGTGGCATGTTGCAACGCATTGCAAATTTGTTTTGATTGAGTAAGGTTGAGAATGCCTGATATCGTTTGATCTAGGAAGATACGCAGGTCTGGGCTTTGTTAGTATTGGACGGGAAACTGCTGAGAATACCAGCCACCAGGAGCCAGAAATGGCTGCGGTGCAGACTGTTGTTATGTCTTTAGGTAAGGCACTTGACCTATCTTGCTGCTGAAGTACACTGGTGTATGAATGAGGGGGTTAAAGGGTGTGAAAATATAAATTTAGAGGGTGTGAAAGTAAATGCTGGACAACAATTAGTGCATGGCTACCACAATCTGATGTGCTTACAGCATGTACAGTATCATGTACAGTGTCATGTATGTTCATTAAAGGAAAAGTAAAGTTTTTTACAATCTGAGCCTTATTTCGGTAATAAAACAAGTTGTTTTACTCACCCATATCACTTTGGTGTCATATGGAGCATTTCCAGAAATGTTTTAGATTAGCGTTAGGCTAATGCCGTTAGCCTAGCTGCGGGCTCCAAATAACACAAACTTTAGCACTTTTCAAATCATAGAAGCTCGATGTCTATGATTTCGTTTGAATCAAAAGTGGCCTGTAATCCGAGATTTATCCATAGTTTACAGCTATGCATTCCATGTTTGGGTCCCGGGAGCTGAGAGCACACTCCGCGCATGCGCACTGGCATCCTCATCTACTCGAAACTATGGCTAAATCTCGGATTACAGGCCACTTTTGACCAAACGAAATCGTAGACTAAATACATCGAACTTCTATGATTTGAAAAGTGCTAAAGTTTGTGTTATTTGGAGCCTGCACGGGGCATATTACATGCTCGGGGAATGCCCCGAGCTATGGCTATGAGTCGCGCTAGGCTAATGGCGTTAGCCTAACGCTAATCTAAAACATCTCCGGAAATGCTCCATATGACACCAAAGTGATATGGATGAGTAAAACAACTTGTTTTATTGCCGAAATAAGGCTCAGATTGTAAAAAACATTACTTTTCCTTTAACATACACTGTCCCCAACTAATGAACAAAGAAAGCAAAATTAAATTAAAATTCCAAATGTACTAATAGCAATTTTCTTCATTGATTCATTTTTAAAATTATACTACATCTATAAATAATAATGCTTATTTTTCTTTTAGCAATCTTGACTGCTGACAACTTAAAACTATCTTGTTAATACAAGCTTAGACAAATCAGTAACAACTTTTTATATCTTGCAAAAATGTACTGGCACCTTTCTGCACTTTGTGGAGGACTAGAAGCCAGATTAACAACTTTGCCAAACAGAATTTCTGGCTGGTGTCCTGAAAACATGTTTTTTTTGTTTGTTTACATGTGAACTGAACAGGATTATGCAACGCACTTCCCTCCACATCCTGCAGGAGTTTTTACAATACTGAGTGGGTGTGGGTGTCAGGGTGGGAGCACATGTCTCTGTTTACCTTCTAACAGCTGTCAACTTTTTTAAGGGCCCCTCACACTTTGCCCGGAGCCCTGATGTGAGTAGTGTTTTATGGCCCTCAAAACAGTCACGGAAGCAGGCCTGTTTCTCGCCTCTGCTGAGTTATGGCATGTTCATATAGGACAGGTACAGTAGTTGGTCTGCTAGCACATTGCCTCAAGGCGGTTTTACTATAAACTGGGGGCCTCTCGGGATTGTGGGAAATGTAGTAAGATGATTTTGACAGTTGTAAGAGATTGCATTGTCCCTGTAGGGAAATGTATCCTCTACATTTGATCCATCCTTCAATGCCGCTGGGGCAACCTTTCAGAAGTCCTGTCTCAAAATCTTGAACTAGGCTTGGACCTTATTCAAGCTATTTGTGCATATTACAGGTTGAAGGGAGGACATTGTAGTGCCCGAAGGAATCCCACCCAGAATGTTTAAAGGTCCCATGGCATGAAATGTTCACTTTCTGAGGTTTTTGAACGTTAATGTGAGCTCCCCTACCCTGTTTAGGCCTCCCCCCATGGCTAAAAGTTGCGAAATGTGTAAACTGAGCATTTGCGATCCTTTTCCGAGTTTGAAAAAAAGACAGCCCAAACGGGCGATTCTGAACAAGGGAAATTTCTGACGTCACACACAAAATGCATGCTCTGGATGTCTTCGCACCGTCTCTGGAATTCATGCCCAGAGAGTTTGGACCGCAAACGAGCTACGCAATGCGAGATTCGTTTTTTTATTTGCCTGGAGGCACGTGAGAGTGTTTCCAGGCTCGGATGTCCTTTATACAAGCCTCTGAACCTCTGAAACAGCAGTGGTTTAATTTTATTTTCTGTGGAAATGTGTTTTTTTTTTTCAATGGAAATCGTCTCATATCTTCCTCCGCGCAAAAACGCGAAAGTGGGGCCAGCGCACATCGCACCGCTAAACGAGGAAAGGGCGGAGAGTTTGGCCATACCCCCACCCGCTGCACTGGCCTGTCTCTGTCCTCCTCATTTGGATTCAAGCAACAACGCCCAGAATAAAGTGTTTCAGAGACATATTTATGGCTCTGACTGTGTTCACGAGGCTTTCTCATGCACTGAGTGTTGATTTTGAAGAAGGATTCATTTACAGTATTAGGGAACCATTAAGGAGCCATATAAAAGCATCAAGAAGTACCATGTCATGGGATCTTTAAAATGACTTTCTTGCTGTGAAGTGAGAGTGATTTATCGATGGAGTAGGCTTTCAAAATTATAACGTCTGTTTTAAAGGGCCGTATTACATTGCTTTCTGATCTTCTGTTATAATGTTGTTTCCTCATCACAAACAGACCTGGAATTGTGTTTTATTCCATTCACACATGTTTAACGCACAAATCCAGCATATTTAGACCCGGTTCTTCTTCCAAACAGAAAACAATCTGTTCCACTTTGTGCTCAACTGTGTTTTTAAACTCCATACACCTTCACTAGAATCACTTGAATAATTTTAACCCTGGAATCGCCAATCTTCACTAAATAAATGGTAAAAAGTAGCTGTTAACTCAAACTACCATGTCATGACATCACATTTTTATAGCATTCGTTGACACGCGAATATAATTAATGGGTTTCAGAAGAATACACAATTAGAACGGTTGCCATAGCGATTAATCATTTCAACCAAATATCTAAATATCTGTATCTTTTGTATGGGGAAAAAGTTCTCAAAATGTTGTATAGAACAGGGAGATAAATAAATAGGTCACAAAGTCTTTCATCAGTAGAGTGTAATAAGTAATATAATATGGGCCCTAATGACATTGTAATGTTAACTCTGACGCCAATGATGGTATACTATATGTTGTGCACTTTTCTAAGTGACCCAAATCAGATTTTTTTTTGCCCCTGTGCGACCTGTGTCTGATCTTTTAATGACAGTCTGAACGACACAGATCCAAATTTTTTCAAATCCAACCCAGGCCACTTGGATATGTGTTCCTAAAACCGATATATCTGACCTTTTGGAATGCGACTTCAGTCTGAACGGCCAGGTCGCATTCATCTGACCATCAACAAGCAAGAGTGGCACAAGTAGGAGTTCACAAATGTACACAAATATTCTTCTCCTCATATGAAAATTGTGTATGAAGTCCATGTCAGTGAAGCAGCAAAGCACATGGCAATCCCACCACTCTCAGCACAAACACGTTTCTTTCTACGGACGTTGCTGCCACTGCCCCACAAAATGCCAAGGCCAAAAACCTTCTCCTTCTCCTTCTCAATTTCTTCCTTAAAAGAAATAAGTTGTACATGTTCTGGCTCTGGTACGACAGCAACTTTAATGCTAGTGTCCATGTTTAGGCTACTTCCGTAAACACTGAGCACGCTCGCTTCGTGTGACGTCGTCGTGTCCTCCAAGGCGCATGCAGGACACTTTTGGGGCGTTTAAAGTTCACACTGGAGATCACATACAAGTCGCGTTTAATTGGAAATGTGAATGACCTCACAAAAAAATCCGAATTGAGCTTTAATTGAGCCCTGCAGTCTGAACGTAGCCCAAGTTTTATAAAATAACACTGAAGCAAAACTTGTTTGACAGTTCTGTTTTTACTTCAGATGCATTATTTACTAGATGAAAAGAACCGAGCACTCTATCTCTAGTAAAAAACCTGCTTTGCCAAAATGTCTGTTTACCTCAACAATATTCATTCATTCATCTTAAGACTTGGAGGGAGTATCACTTTAGTAATGGGGCCATGAATCATCCGCAATGACTGTAGTTTGGACAGGAGCACTTTCAGGGGAGGAAGTAAAATCCAGCTGCTGTTGTTTGAATGTTTGTGAGGCAGTGAACATGGCATTACGCTACAAACAACAAAGAGGTGAGTTCCTCTTTTTAATGTGGTCCAGTGCTGTATGGGTCTTTTAAACTGTTCAGATCCAGATGTTTCCAGTGTCTTCAGTGTGGATTTCTTCTCTACTCTTGTAAACGTAGGAATTATCAAACCAACCATCGGGATTATTTATATTACACAGTACACCAAGATACTTCCAAAAGTTTAAGACAGACATGGTATTTTTATTGGAAATTTCAGTCAGTACAAGTTTCAGCATTATTTATTAAAGCTACACTATGAACCTTTTCTGGGAGAGGGCCAGTCGCCTCCTTGTCTCCATGTGGATATTATTGCTTTTCCAGGAACGCTCCACAGTATAGCATTAAACTTTTCTATCTCCATGGAGACAAGCAGGTGACACCACCAGGTCAAGCTTACCGGTCACTGGTGCAATAACACTACCTACAACCAAGTTAAAGGCTACGTTCAGACTGCAGGGCTTAAAGCTCAATTCGGATTTTTTTGTGAAATCCGATTTTTTTGCGAGGTCGTTTACATTTCCAATTAAATGCGACTTGTATGTGATCTCCAGTGTGAACGTTAAACTCCCCAAAAGTGTCCCGCATGCGCCTTGGAAGACACAACGAGGTCACATGCAGCGAGCGTGCTCAGTGTTTACGGAAGTCGCCTAAACATGGACGCTAGCATTGAGCGCCTGGAGATTTTAAAGTTGCTGTTGTACCGGAGCGAGAACATGTACGACTTATTCTTTAAAGGATGAGACTGAGAAGGAGAAGGACAAGGTTTTTGTCCACGGCGTTTTGTGGGGCAGTGGCAGCAACGTCCGCAGAAAGAAACGTGCTTTGCTGCTTCACTGACATGGACTTCATACAGTTTTTGTATGACGAGAACGTCTGTGTACATTTGTGAGCGCCCACTTGTACCATTCTCGCTTGTTGATGACGTGTAGGTCGGATGAATGTGACCTGGCCATTCAGACTGAAGTCATATGCGAAAAGGTCAGATATGTATTGGTTTTAGGACCACATATCCTAGGCTACGTTCACAGTGCAGCCTGAAGTGTCCCAAATCCATTTTTTTCGCCTCTGTGCGACTTGTATCTGATCTTTTAGTGACAGTCTGAACATTTGAATTTGAATCTGAATTTTTTCAAATGCAATCCAGGCTACTTGGATATGTGGTCCTAAAACCGATACATATCCGATCTTTTGGCATGCGACTTCACTCTGAACGGCCGGGTCGCGTTCATCCGACCTCCAGCAAGAGTGGTACAAGTAAATGTACACAAAACGTTCTTCTCGTCATGCGAAAATAGTATATAAACTCCGTATCAGTGAAGCGGCGAAGCACATAGCAATCCCACCACTCTTGTCTGCGACTCCGCACCAACACGTTCATTTCTACGGACGTTGCTGCCACTGCCCCACAAAACGCCGTGGCCAAAAACCTTGTCCATCTTTTTCTCCGTCTCCTCCTTAAAACAATTAAGCTGTACATGTTCTGGCTCCGGTACGAAAGCAACTTTAGGCTACTTCCGTAAACACTGAGCACGTTCGCTGCACGTGACCTCGTTGTGTCCTCCAATGCGCATGCGGGACACTTTTGGGGCGTTTATCGTTCACACTGGAGATCACATACAAATCACATTTAATTGGAAATGTGAACGACCTCGCAAAAAAATCGGATTTCATAAAAAAATCAGAATTGAGCATTAAAGGTACAGTGTGTAGGATTCTTGGCGCATAGGTGGATGGTGGCTATTGCGCTTCCTGTTTTAGCTACGGCAGACGTCGAGGGTCACCCGGGCGTACCCGCGCACGAACGTGTGAAGCGCACCCGGCGCTACTGTATAAATAAAACGCGGTCCCGTTCACTGTTTTTTTTTTTTTCTTTTCGCATGAGAGCACACATTCCCGATCATGTACCATGACACTCTACACATCAATTGAAACCTTACAGTCTCCTCTTTTTGACTATGCAATTCATTTCCCTGCACAACAATCACTCCCCCGAGCACATGGGGCTTTTATACGGAAAAGCACAAAACGAGGTTTGTTACTTTGCTTACCTTGAAGGCTCTGGACAGGTCAAACTCTGTATTTCACCATAAACTTGGTCTCAATCTGTCCGTAAGGATCCAGCGAATAAAATCCAGTAAAACAATTTAGTCCAAAACACGTGTTAGATCTATTACGACGTGTGATCCGGCAACATGCTTGTTGTTGTTTATCCAAACACGTACTATCTCGTTGTGTGAAAACCACGAGCCTTGCCGAAGGCGAAGGCGGAGCCCAAATGTCCTTCTGCGGCTCTCGTAATCAAAATGGCTGCCTCTGTATGGGGAAGATCCCCCTTTTTATGCAGGTATATCTAAGTCCAACAGAATACTTTGATTTCATGATGGAAGTGAAAAGGCTTGGAAAACACTGTATTTTTGAATGGGTATCTTCAATTTCGGTAATTAACGGGTAAAAATCTTACACACTGTCCTTTTAAGCTCTGCAGTGTGAACGTAGCCCTAGTGGCCTGAGTCGCATTTGAAAAAATCAGATCTGTGTCGTTCAGACTGTCATTAAAAGATCAGATACAGGTTGCATAGGGGCAAAAAAAATCGGATTTGGGTCACTTCAGGCTGCAGTCTGAACGTAGCCTAATTGTCAAACTGTAGTCACCTATTATGTTTGTGGTGCAATTTGTCCAGTAAAAAAATCCTTTGCAGTTTGTTAATTCAAATTGCGAATTTTCTTATGATCAACCTTGCAGCCCTATTGTCCAGCATAGGTTTTTATAGTTCATGATGTTTAGTGGAAGGGTATATTGTGCATTCATTACAGGACAGCTTTACAACGCTAACACAACCATAGTCTACGATAAGACCATCTGAGGTGCTTGAATGACCCGTCTTTGAACCATGATTTCCCCTCTATCCAGACCGCATAAGCCTTCTATTGTTTCCTACTCAGACACTCACAGTTATAGCTTCAACAGATGTCCATGAATCAAGATACATAGCACATTTACAGCCAAACTTGACCTTACTGATATCATTTAACATTTGAGAACTTTGAATGCGATTTTACAGTTTGCATTGCAGTCGACAGGGGAAGGAGGTATACACTGACCTCCATCTGGATCTCTGGAGTTTTAGAGGGGACACTGCAGCCATTCATCTGACACATTTACTGAGGAGGCGCTAAATCAGGGACACGTCATGTTTTTAGAGCACCAGCTATAATCGTATCCAGGCCAAGGGATCACTACATTCAGAAAATGCAACTTCTTCAAAAAAAAACTTGCTGTTTTACAATGTGGGTTTATAGAAATTACATAGAAAAACTTTGTCTGACATGACGACCATTACTACCATGAAGACAAGCAGGTGACGCCGCCATTACACGCATCTTTCATGGCAATAAAAGCTAATCTAGTCAGCACAAGATGGATTCATGTGATATTTGTGAGTTCCGTCTGGTTTGTCTCGTGCTGTTTTGATTGCTTGGGTTAACCTGTGGTCCCGTCCAATCACAGGACAGCACTGTGGTTTCGGTGGAAGCCAAAAGTGAAGCGCTCGAACAGACCAAAACAAACAGGGCAACACTGATGACGTACTATTTAACGGAAATATAGATTAACACTTTTGCAGGGGAAAGATGTCTGTGCATTAAAGGGATAGTGCTTTTTTTACGTTAATCTGTATGGGTTTCCTTGTAAAAGTTACGTGTGTTGACACCGGCTTACCTCTGACACTCTCTGCTCAGCCCGGTTATGCTCGCGTTCTGGAGCCCATGTAAGCAGTTCCGGTAACTTCGCGGGGATATGAAATAAAGCTTGTTTTTCTTCTCAAAACAAAACATTTGTCCGAAAGCTGATATATTTGCGTCCCAAACAGTTGTCAGCAAAACATCCAGCAGCGTAGTTAGCATTCACGTATTGTCTCTCTCGACTCGTATCACTGCGCCCATGTTGACACATTAGCCTGTTCACCTTTAGCGGATGTCTACCGAAGTTTACAAGTGAACAGGCTAATGTGCTAACATGGGCGCAGTGATACGAGTCGAGAGAGACAATACGCGAATGCTAACTTTGCTGCTGGATGTTTCGTTGACATCTGTTTGGGACGCAAATATATCACCTTTCGGACAAATGTTTTGTTTTGAGAAGAAAAACAAGTTTTATTTCAGATCCCCGCGAAGTTACCGGAACTACTTACGTGGGCTCCAGAACGCGAGCTGAACCGGGATCAGCTGAGACTGTCAGAGGTAAGCCGGTGTCAACACACGTAACTTTTAGAAGGAAACCCATACAGATTAACATTAAAAAAAAAACGCACTATCCCTTTAATTTTCTCTCTAATGGATTCCACAAAAGTCTGATTTATTGACTTGTCCGGCTGTTTGCACAAATATTGTCAAGACATTCTGCCTTTTCCTGACCACTTTCAGTAAGAGCCGTTCCAGACCGATGCGTAGACTCAACTCAATTCAGAGCGCTACACAAATCAATCTAAGGAGACCTAAACAAAAACATCCCCTTGCATTTCAAGTTTCACCAGTGGTTATTTTTCAGCATTGTGGAACAGGGTTTGACCTTCCATGGTGACATATCATTTGAATATCTGATTATCTGTGTACATGTAGCCAGCCTGCATAAAAAACAAAACATCAGCTTTCCTAGTAAAACAGTTTCCATATTTGTCTTTGATGACTGGTCCCTTTATGTCACCACTCGTCCACTGTGTTTTGTCTGCTCCTCTGTACAGTCGGGGCACATTGTACTGTGTATGAGGGCTCACACATGTGTTTGGAGTCTAGGGGCTCAAACGTCACTTTGAAATGGCAATGTTCTGTCTGAGGCTTTGTTAGACTTTAATCACTTAGACTTAGACAAACTTTATTGATCCAAGGGAAATTGTTTTGGGTACAGTAGCTCATTCATCAAATATAATAGCAGAGGGTGACAAAAAATAGATGGAATAGCAAAAAAGAGCAATAGATCAGTGTCAGATGAGACATAATTATAAAAATTAAAAAAAAGATAATAAATGTATATGTACAAATCAGAATTAAATAGAAAAGTAAGTAATAAAGTATAAAATACATTAATCCTCCATTCATTTGTGTCCTTTATAGTGGACATTGAGTTAACCAGTCTGACTTTTAAGTGTTTTGAGACTCTAGTTTGCGGCTGCATTATGAAAAAAAAAAGAAAAAATCTAAAAATAAATCTAAAAATGTAAAAAATAAATAAATAAATGATACATAAAAAATAAATATGTAAATAAATAAATACTCAAATAAATAAATAAATAAAATAAATAATACATAATATATAAAAAATAAATAAATAAGAAATTAAAAGGGAGTCTAATGGTCATCAAAAAAAAAAAAAAGTTTTTGTTAGGTTGTTAAAGCCCCAGTGTGTAGGATTCGTGGCACATAGGTGGATGGTGCTATTGCACTTTCTGTTTTAGCTACGGCAGACCTAAACCAGGTCTAGACCAGGTCTAAACCAAGTCTAAACCTGGACTGGCCCTGGACTAAACCAGGATTAAATCACTCCGTGCGGCTCTTGCATTCATTTGTGCGTGTTCGGTTTGTGGCTTGAGCTGAGAGGACGCGGTCCGGGCGCCGCGGTTTGATCTCGTGCTCACAGCCCCGGTGCACCCGCGCCCTCACGCTGCTCTGTCACGGATTTGTCCACGATGAGGGGTGCACGTGTCGCGCACTTCTCCAAGGGGTTGGTGTGCGTCGCGTCCCGGGATGTGGCAGTGCTCTTCGCGCGTCCGACGGGGCTTCCGGGGCCGTGTCTCCCCCCACGCTTCACTATTAATACATTTTGTTGAAAATCTATGAAAGTTTGAGTGTTTAAATTAGAGACAAATGTGAGAAAATGTTAATTCCAGTCTGAGAAAAGAGTATAATGTGTGTGGTGAGCAGTGTTGGGCAAGTTGCTCAAAAACTGTAATGCACTACTTATTACTTGTTACTGTCATTTTAAAGTAATGCCTTACATTACAATATTACTCTAAATAAAAAGTAAGGCATTACACTACTTTTCCATTACTTTAGTTACTCTCACCAAAATGACTGGAAATAAGGATTTGGCAATCTACAGTGCAAATCTCTCATGTACCATGACACTCTACACATCAAATGAAACCTTCCCTGTCCCATCCCCTCCTTTCCTGACTAATTCCGTGGTGCTATTCATTTCCCTGCACAACAATCACTCCCCGAGCACATGGGGCTTTTATACGGAAAAGCACAAAACGAGGTTTGCTTACCTTAGAATGCTTTGCACAGGTCAAACTCTGTATTTCACCATAAACTTGCTCTCATCCTTTGTCCGTAAGGATCTGCCAGTTCGAGAGCGAATAAAATCCAGGAAAACAGTTTTAGTCCAAAACACGTGTTAGATCCATTACAACGTCTGATCCGGCAGCATGCTTGTGTTGTTTACCCAAAACCACGAGCCTTGCCGAAGGCGGAGCCCAAATGTCCTTCTGCGGCTCTCATATTCGAACTGGAAGGCGGCCTGGAAACTCGTCCAAGCGAGAGTCCCAGATTTAGGGCCCCAATCAGAGAGCGGGAGAGGTGTGGCAAGACGGTGACGCGTACTACATGACAAACGGAAGCTTGTAGTTTGAACTGACAACTGACATGATTGGCTATGGACTTACGTATACGCTCAATGATAGACATTCATAACGCCCAATAAACGGCCGTTGGCAATCGCTAACCACACCTCCGCTACGGGATTTTTCGAAGCGAGTTTCCAGACCCATATCTCACTTGTGATATGGTCAGGTGTTAACCAGACTATTACATTACTGCGTTACACCAAAAAGTAATGCATTACAGTAATTAATTACTTTTGTAATGAGTTACTCCCAACACTGGTGGTGAGGCATTTACAGCCTCAAAACATGTAGAATAATTGTAAAATATAAAGTTGTCCTTTATATTTTAGCGGATTTCTCTTATTGCGGGTTATTTCTGGAACCTAACCCCTGCGATAAACGAGGGATTACTGTATACAATTGTGGGAGTATTATCTCCTCTGTCCCTCTATGGTCTGGTGCAGTGGGTGAGCAGGAGTGTCCATGATGGAGCGCCGTTTGTCCAGTGTCCTCCTGTCCCTCACTGTGACAAATGTCTCCAGCTCACAGCCGATCATGTGACCAGCTTTGCGGATCAATTTGTCAATCCGCCCAATGTCCCTTTTACTGGTGCTGCTCCCCCAGCAGACCACATTAGAGTACAGGGCGCTGGCCTCCACAGACTGACTGAAGATCTCCAGTAACTTACTGCACACATTGAAAGACCTGAGCTTCCTGAGTCTGCTCATGCTGCTCTTGTACTTTTCAGAGTTTTATTTTGCCACAATCAAACCATAAAGAACTGACTTACTTGGAACTACAACAGGTGAGATGATTTGTGTTCTTCTCACACATAAAATTGCAGTCACAAGCGAGCTAAGATGAGCCAGTTTAACAGTTTTCTGTCAACTCCTCGACATGCTCGTATTGATGACAGGCTCCTGAAAATGTGTTAAATCCATTTTGTATTTTTTCTTACTTTTTTCAGACAGAAAAGCGTGATGTAACTGCAAAGTATCAGTGTACTCGGCCAATATGTTTTTGTTTTTTGTTTTTTTAGCTTCTTCAATATGGACTTATATAGAGCCCTTCGCTGCTCTGGGGTTCAAAAAATTGGCATTGGCATTGGCTATGGGTTTTCACATGGCCAATCTGCTGATCTTTACTTTACATACTGTATATATGACGCTAAAGAGCCAATTCAACCAAGAACTTTCGATCTTGCTATTCAAACAAATGTACTCTCTCTTTTCAGTCATCTGAAATGTTGTTTTGGTATTTTAGTCTGTTTTCCCCACATTTTCAGTGTGATCATCAATTTTCCCAATGTAAAATCATTAGTCAGAATACAGTAAAAAGAAAAAACTGTAACTGTAATTTTATTCTCATTGTAAGATTTCTAATTTTGGATACAGTGATACCTCACCTTACGAAATTAATTCGTTCCAGAAGTGGTTTCGTAACGTGAATTTTTCGTAAGTTGAGTAGCTATTTCAATGGAAAAATCCTGATTCGTTCCAAGTTTTTTTTTTATAGTGTCACTTTTTTATAGTGTAACATTGTGTTCTGCGTAGAGACTGTAGACCCAGGACTAAACGTGGACTATACCAGGTCTAGACCAAGGTCTAAACCTGGACTGAACCTGGACTAAACCTGGACTAAACCTGGACTAAACCTGGACTAAACCAGGACTAGACCAGGTGGATTAAAGCGCCACGTGCGGGTCTATTTCCTGGTTTCGTTTCGAGTCACGGCTGAGGCGAGCAGCGAGGGGGACCGCATGCAGTCTGAGCGCATGAACGACACCCGTGCTCAAACCGTGCCTCCTCTAGACCTCCTCTAGACCTGGTCTAGACTAGGTCTAGACCACCGCGGCTCTTGCATGCATTCGTTCATGCGCTCAGACTGCGTGCGGTCCCCCTCGCTTTAGTCCAGGTTTAGACCAGGTTTAGTCCTGGTTTAGTCCAGGTTTAGTCCAGGTTTAGTCCAGGTTTAGTCCAGGTTTAGTCCTGGTTTAGTCCTGGTCCAGTCCTGGTTTAGTCCAGGTCTAGACCTGCTGGCAGACCCGCGCCGGGCCATGCTGCGCTATCACACGTGTCAGAGCGCAGTTTTCTCCCCCCTCCTCCTTCCCCCCACACTTCAATATTAATAATTTTGTTGAAAATCTATGAAAGTTTGAGTGTTTAAACGAGAGACAAATGTGAGAAAAGTTTAAATTCAGTCTGAGAAAAGCGTATAATGTGTGTGGCTGAGCGCGCATTATTTGAATTTTTGAGATTTCGCGTTTCGTAACTTGAATTTTCTTTCGTATCTAGAATTCTATCTAAAATTTAACGTGAAGGCGTTTCGTAACTTGAAATTTTCGTTTGTTGGGTCTTTTGTAAGGTGAGGTACCACTGTATTTCCTAGTTTTCTAAAATGTTTTGTTTTGGTGAAAGAAATTTTGGGGAAAAACAGCAATTTCCAATATATTAGTTGGAGAGCTGTAAAAATATACTACGTTTTGAGTACCCTGAGACTTCTGCTTTTGAATCTTTCATTTGGTTCTTGCCGGCACCTGTCCACTTGCATATATCACTTTTTATACATTCAACTTATACCTTATACCGCTCACTTGGGTAACTCGCTCATACTCCCCAAAGGTCCGAGGAGCTGACAGAAGCCTGCAGCCCGGCCACAGCTCTCTCCCCCACAGCTGTGTAAATAAATGTACAAGGAAAGTTAATCTGCTAATTGTTTTGGCTTCCCCAGCAGCAGTCTAAAGGGATTCCCCTCCAGTGTTACCAGTGTTTGTGTGAATAAAGGGATTTGAAGGAGGAGCAGGTCTGGAGGCATGGCTACAGCAGAGCAGACAGTGGGCTCACAGTTTCCATGTAAAGACTTTCATATGGTGCTTCTGTAAATTTGTCATGGGGAGCTTTTTTTGGAACTTGGGAAAAGTGACGAAAGGTGTATGTTTTATTTTACCATTTTTCTTGGCTCGCTTTTAACAATTTAATTTGGCTTTGTTGTGTTTTTCAAAGTCAAAAAATGCAAAAATAAATACCTATTTACAGATGTAGTAAAATGCAATAGAATGTGCATTGAAAAATAAAGATAAAAATATGATGGTAATTGGTGGATTTTGATGACACGGCCAATATGTGTCCAACCGCGGCATTTCAGGACACAAGTCGTCCCGGAGGCGTTTTGAGTTATTCACAGATTCTGAAAGTGTAGATTCCAAGCTTTCCAATGATGTCTTACACACGAAAATCTGACAATATTTGAAGAAGTTGTGGCTATTTGAAAGCAGGCACAGCAGATTTTGCTAAGGGGTGAAATCAGCCCCGAAACTTTTCTGTTTTCTCACAACTTGCCTCATTTGCATGACATTAAGCTAAGCCTTCCCCCATCATGACTATCACTGTGGTGTGGTGTTAATGTCCAGGCAGGTCAGAATCATTCAATAATTTAATAATACACAGGATAATATGTTAAAGGAAAAGTAACGTTTTTTTACAATTTGAGCCTTATTTCGGTAATAAAACAAGTTGTTTTACTCACCCATAGCACTTTGGTGTCATATGGAGCATTTCCAGAGATGTTTTAGATTTGCGGTTAGCCTAGCGCGACTTCTAACCATAGCTCGGGGCATATAATATATTCCCCAAGCATGTAATATGCCCCGTGCGGGCTCCAAATAACACAAACTTAAGCACTTTTCAAATCATAGAACCCCGATGTCTTAGTCTACGATTTCGTTTGAAGCAAAAGTGGCCTGTAATCCAAGATTTAGCCATAGTTTACAGCTTTGCATTTCATGTTTGGGTCCCGGGAGCTGAGAGCACACTCCGCACATGCACACTGGCGTCCTCATCTACTCGAAACTATGGCTAAATCTCGGATTACAGGCCACTTTTGACGAGCCGCGCGCCCGCTACTGTATAAATAAAACGCGGTCTCGTTTTTTGTTTTTTTTTTTCTCATGAAAACACACATTCCCGATCATGTACCATGACACTCTACACATCAAATGAAACCTTACAGTCTCCTCTTTTTGACTATGCAATTCATTTCCCTGCACAATAATCACTCCCCGAGCACATGGGGCTTTTATACGTAAAAGCACAAAACGAGGTTAGCTTACCTTAGAATGCTTTGCACAGGTCAAACTCTGTATTTCACCATAAACTTGCTCTTAATCTGTCCGTAAGGATCCAGCGAATAAAATCCAGTAAAACAATTTAGTCCAAAACACGTGTTAGATCCATTATGACGTCTGATCCGGCAGCATGCTTGTGTTGTTTACCCAAAACCATGAGCCTTGCCGAAGGCGAAGGCGGAGCCCAAATGTCCTTCTGCGGCTCTCGTATTCAAAATGGCTGCCTCTGCATGGGGAAGATCCCTAGTCTGGTTAACACCTGACCATACCACAAGTGAGATATGGGTCTGGAAACTCGCTTCGAAAAATCCCGTAGCGGAGGTGTGGTTAGCGATTGCCAACGGCCGTTTATTGGGCGTTATGAATGTCTATCATTGAGCGTATACGTAAGTCCATAGCCAATCATGTCAGTTGTCAGTTCAAACTACAAGCTTCCGTTTGTCATGTAGTACGCGTCACCGTCTTGCCACACCTCCCCCGCTCTCTGATTGGGGCCCTAAATCTGGGACTCTCGCTTGGACGAGTTTCCAGGCCGCCTTCCAGTTCGAAACGAACGGAAGCGGCCTGGGAATTCCCAGGCTAGAAGATCCCCCTTTTATGTGACTATATCTAAGTCCAAAAGAATACTTTGATTTCATGATGGAAGTGAAAAGGCTTGGAAAACAATGTATTTTTGAATGGGTATCTTCAATTTCAGTAATTAACGGGTAAAAATCTTACAGACTGTCCCTTTAAGCAGCCAGTGCTGTTATCTGAAACATGGAGTGGGTTCTTCATGATCTCAACTAGCACATTATGCAAAAAAACGAAAATCACAAATTTTGGGAAAAAAATACTTCTAATGCAAATATCTCCGTTTCACTCATGCCGAGATGTGGATTATTTGGCCGTACTCAGTCACATATTTGTAATATTTAATTTAT
Organism: Paratrypauchen microcephalus; assembly: GCA_036785185.1. Taxonomy (NCBI): domain Eukaryota; kingdom Metazoa; phylum Chordata; class Actinopteri; order Gobiiformes; family Gobiidae; genus Paratrypauchen; species Paratrypauchen microcephalus. Next base: position 2,242,930 of record JAVJIX010000053.1, on the reverse strand, counting down.
ATTTCTAAAAATGTATAATCAACAGAAAAAAAGTGAAAAAAGAAGTAGAAAGTACAAGGACCTCTGATAACATTCATAATTTATATATGATCATACTTCTTCCAAACGTAAAATTAAAACTTTTTATTCATTTGTATTCATTTGTGTGGCCTGATTTGTTAGCTGTTGGCAAAATACAGTTTGTAATGATCCAGAGTTCTTTCCTCATTTACCTTATGCATTCAGAGTATATCCTAATTATTCACCGTGAAGTTTATAATTTAATTGAAGTTTATATTTCACAACGTTCAGACACCACACTGCAAATTTCTCTGATCTGGCCAAGATTTTAAAACTTAAATCAGGGAGTTTATTTTAAGAGAACTTGTCAAGTAAAATTATCTCGCTACATGGACAACTTTCTGATAGATTTACTGTAAGTGTTTATATCTTACATTTTGTCCAAACTTTTTTGCATTGCAGAGTCAGAGTTGTGCTGTCACAGTAAAGCAACAACAACAACTTCCTTGTTTTTGGACATAAAAAATGAAAAACACTTTAATTCCTGTAATGTTATCAGCAGTAGTCGAGTTGTAAAATGAAACCAGGGGGGATGGTGACATTTTTCACCAACGGGGGGGCAGAAAAGAACCCATATAATCATTCAATAATTCAATAATACACAGGATATATGTTATCACACACGTACACACACACACACACACACACACACACACACACACCTTAGTCCTGGTTTAGTCCTGGTTTAGACCTGGTTTAGACCTGGTTTAGTCCTGGCTTAGTCCTGGCTTAGTCTTGGTTTGGACCTGGTTTAGTTTTGGTTTAGTCCCAGTTTAGTCCTGGTTTAGTCCTGGTTTAGACCCGGTTTAGATCTGGTTTAGTCTTGGCTTAGTCCAGGTTTGGACCTGGTTTAGTCCTGGTTTAGACCTGGTTTATTCTTGCTTTAGTCCTGGTTTAGACCTGGTTTAGTCCTGGTTTAGACCTGGTTTATTCTTGCTTTAGTCCTGGTTTAGACCTGGTTTAGTCTTGGTTTAGTCCTGGTTTAGTGCCGAAATAGATGCAGAAATAATCTGATAATATGACTCACCCATAAGAATAATCCGGAGCTCCGGAGAAAAGGACATAATCCCGAACGTATCCCGTGTCCCGAGGCGAGAGTTCCTTCTTACGTAGCATTAACGTAGGAAGTTAAGGATTCTTCTTCTCTTGGAAATGCCGCGTAAATATCACACGGCTCGCTCACAGCTGATCGGCGAACAGGCGCAAACACAACAGCGGCAATCGTCATGATTGGCAGGAGCGCGTATCGGTGCGTAATTATGCTGCAACATGATTGGAAGCTGGAGCGCAGTTCGGCCTATGACAAGCTCTTGGGCACTGGCCATTTTGACTTAAAAACGGCGAAATTCACCAAAAGTTTAGGGATTTTCATGCCTGATTGATAAAATGCCATAAGGGATGGAAGAAGGGATGCCCGTTTTAGAAGAGGGATGATTTTGACTATTTTTTCCCCACAGGGGGGACGCCACCCCCCCATCTCCCCTCAACTCGAGTACTGGCTATCAGCATTCAGTTGCACATATCTCACTTGTTAGCTGTTACGTATGCTAATAATCCAGTGTAGTCATGCAAACCCATGTAAACCACAGCCTCTCCTCCTCTGCTCACTGCCACTGCTTAAATCCCCTGTCACGTCTTATTAGCCCCGCTCAGCTGCTCTCTGGGATGATGGCGGCTTATGGGAAGCTTGTTAGTGTTTAGTGCTGTGAGCCAAGGGGAGCAGGAATACAACCGGCAACTTCCATTCTGCAAAATTTACCGTGGAGACGTGCCCGCGGTGTGGATAGGCTACTGATCATTGTGCGCTCCTGACCAGTATGTGGATGGACTTTAGAGAGAGCGGTTTTTAATCTTTTTTTTTCTTCTTCTTCTCTGTAGGCTGTGACAGGACGATGCTTTGGTGAGAAGGATTTCCGAGGAGGCCTGGAGAACGGGATACTCCTGTGCGAGTAAGTGGAAGCATAAATTTTCTGTTTTATTGTTGTTACGTAACGCTGCCAACCTGGGTCCAAACTCATTCAAATAGAACTGCTTTAGAGCTTGCTTTATTCATTTGGTTAGAAAAGGGGTGTCCAAACTTTTTTCATCAAGAGCCACATATCTAAACACAGATGAAGCAGAGGGCCAATTGAGGGCCATAAAATGGTACTCAGTACAGTCAATCATTGAAGTATCTGCATGTTTAACACGTTAGAATGAGCTTCAGTCCTTTATTCATGCTAAGAGCCTCAAACCCACACAATAAATATTAAATATTGTCTTATCAAGGTAGATTTAAAAAAACAAAAAAACAACTTGCAGTCAAAAGTTCTGCTCAAGGTAATTTGGGCCAATTCACCTGGAAGCCTGAGGGCCAAGAAAAAATTGTCTGAGGGCCACATTTGGCCCACGAGCCATAGTTTGGACATGCCTGGGTTAGAAGTAAAATAAGAAGTACTTTCATCCTGACTTATTAGTTTGTGACCCACTTTTTATGAACAATCCCCCTGTATTTTATTAAGATTTAACTACTGTTGAACTTTCAGATAATATTCAAACTCAAAAGATATTTATTTAAAGCCCCAGTGTGTAGGATTCGTGGCGCATAGGTTTTGTTTTTTTTTTTCTTTTCTTTTCTCATGAAAACACACATTCCCGATCATGTACCATGACACTCTACACATCAAATGAAACCTTACAGTCTCCTCTTTTTGACTATGCAATTTATTTCCCTGCACAACAATCACTCCCCGAGCACATGGGGCTTTTATACAGAAAAGCACAAAACGAGGTTAGCTTACCTTAGAATGCTCTGCACAGGTCAAACTCTGTATTTCACCATAAACTTGCTCTCAATTTGTCCGTAAGGATCCAGCAAATAAAATCCAGTAAAACAATTTAGTCCAAAACACGTGTTAGATCCATTACGACGTCTGATCCGGCAGCATGCTTGTGTTGTTTACCCAAAACCACGAGCCTTGCCGAAGGCGAAGGCGGAGCCCAAATGTCCTTCTGCGGCTCTCATATTCAAAATGGCTGCCTCTGCATGGGGAAGATCCCCCTTTTATGTGACTATATCTAAGTCCAAAAGAATACTTTGATTTCATGATGGAAGTGAAAAGGCTTGGAAAACAATGTATTTTTGAATGGGTATCTTCAATTTCAGTAATTAACGGGTAAAAATCTTACACACTGTCCCTTTAACGTTTTTATTGAATATGTAGCCATTATTTGTGTTTTTTTTAATTAACCAAAAAAACATTGAAAAACAATGCGTGAAGAGTCCCTCAGTCGTCCAGGTAGAATCCATGATAAAAGGAGAAATTCAATTTGTCAACTGAACAAAGTTTGTTTGGTCGAAAACGTTTCGGTGCTCATGCCTCTCGGATGAGCGGCGAAACGTTTTCGACCAAACAAACTTTGTCCAGTTGACAAATTGAATTTCTCCTTTTATCATTGAAAAACAATCCTTTCTTACTCAAATCAGACCTGTAACTTGCCCTGGCTTGTCTGCATTGAGATATGTTTAATGCCATACTGTGGAACATTCAAAGCATTGACGATCTCCATGGAAACAAACAGGTGGCTGACCCTCAACCATAAAAGTTACACACTGTACCTTTATTTTAACCTGAAATTCTCCATCATCTGCTTAACTTATCATTTGGAATCAATGTGTTTTTTCAGTGTTTCTGAAGAAATCTTTCAAAAAACGACCTTGCAACTTTTTTTGTTTTGTTTTGTTTTAGTTATCTCATGCTTCTCATGAGACGACAAAGTGTAAATCAAGGAAGACTTAAAACTAGGACAGACCCAAAAAGAGGTTAATCCAGCCGAACATGTATAATAAAACCTAGATAACCTTACTGAATCATGCAAATTACCTCTCATGACAGCATTTCTGAAGCACTTTTGCCGTGCTGGGACATGCCTATTATCCTATGGAACTAGATCTAGATCGTGTGAAACGTGCCATATCGTAGAGGGAAAAGAACAAATTGCTTAACCTCTACCCTGGAGTTATTTTAATCAAAACAGCATTTGGTAAAAATCTAAAGTTACTGCCCCCCCTGGTTGGGAGCCACTGAAAAAACATGTGATCATACTGTGTGCTGGTATCTTACTTTACTGTATAATGTTTACTCGTAATTAATAGAAATAATGAATAAGAAGTCATTTTGTAAGTTGGTTCAATAAATTATTTTACAGATACCATCAATGTGAATACAGTGGATTTTGTCAAGATGGGATGAAGCGATATTTTTATTTCAGTAAATATTGTCTTTAGTAGACTTTACAAGAAGTAAACTGCAAGTGTCTTTGTAAAATGACGCTATTTTGTTGTTGCATATTACTTCAAATTATAAAGCAACAATGCACATACAGAAATAACAGTTGTTTTGGAAGCAGACACATTATGTAAAACTGACTTTTCAGAGCTTTTGACTATGTTAGAATTGTTTGTCCTCATCATTTACTTACCTAAAGTTGTATTTGTTGTGCTTGATGCATGTTTGAACAGTCTTTTAATCACTCAATAGCATATGCCCACTTGCCTGGTTTACACCAGACCATATCACAAGTGATATATGGTCTGGGAGTCACCTACTAAATATCTCGTAGTGGAGGTGTGGTTTACGATCGCCAAAGGCCGTTTATTGGGCGTTACGAACGTCTATCATTTGGCGTGTAAGTAGCCCATAGCCAATCATGTCAGTTGTCAGTTCAAACTACAAGTTTCCGTTTGTCACGTAGTACATGTCACCGTCTTTCCACCCCTCCCCGCTCTCTGATTGGCTCCCAAAATCAGGAGAGCTCAATATAGTAGTATTTTAGCTCAATATTGCGATTTAAATTGTCCAAATGATGACATAATGATCCACAGGTGTCATAGATTATAACTATGTAGCAAAATAGATCTTAAAAATATCCATTATAACCTATTTCAAAGATGTTCCCATGTTAACAGTGACTTTAAATTGAAAAGACCGGTCACACTCACTAGACCTCCTCTTTTCTCTGTTGTTTGTTGCCGTCTGTGGCCGTGTCACCATTGCTCGCTGTATTGTAAACATGCCTGTTCACATGACCGTCTTCCACGCTCCATAAACCCCACGCGTTGTCCCACAGTAAAGATTTAATGGGAAAATTAGCAGTCCAGTGTGTTCCAGATTAAGTTGCGACACTCTCTTTGTTTTACATTCCTCTGTTCTGGTTTGGACAGAGGCTCTATTGTCGTCGGAGACATCAAACTCATTGAGCTGTTCGCCTGCCGTGTGGTGGTTACACAGACTCCCCTTTGATTTATGATGTTCACATTTCGCGCCAGAATACTAAGTTGGTATTTGATGACTCAGATGTTTTATTTGTTGTTGTTTTTTTTATTTTATAACCTGATATAAATGTTTAGTATCATTAATTATGAATGTGGGAACAGCAGTATCTGTCAACATCTTTGTTATAATAAAAAGTAATACAGAAGTTAACAAAAACATACTTGTAGTTGTTTTGTTTCATTCACATGTTTGAGGAAACCTGTTTACTTCTCTAAAGCTCAAAATGCTCTGTTCCACCTTGGGATGACTTATAGTGGTAGTTTTCAAGGTAACAGCTGCCTTTTATCTCATGTTCACAGTAGAGATTGGCAATTCAAGTGCTGAAATCATCCAAATGATTCTAGTGAAGGTTTACGGAGTTTAAAAACACATTTGAGCATTTCCTGTATTACCACGACATCAGTGCGTTGAGTGTTTTCTGTTTGAGAAGAACTCAGCTTAAAGGTCCAGTGTGTAGGATTCGTGGCGCATAGCTGGATGGTAGCTATTCCACTTTCTCTTTTGGCTACGGCAGACGTCGAGGGTCACCCGGGCGCGCCGTATCGCAGACAGCTTGCGTACCAGCGCCCACCCGGGCTTTGCGAGCCCTGGCCGACAAAACGCGGTCCCGTTCACTGTTTTTTTTTCTTTTCGCATGAAAACACACATTCCCGTATACCATGACAATCTACACATCAAATGAAACCTTACAGTCTCCTCTTTTTGACTATGCAATTCATTTCCCGGCACAACAATCACTCCCCGAGCACATGGGGCTTTTATACGGAAAAGCACAAAACGGGTTTTGTTACTTAGCTTACCTTTGAAGGCTCTGGACAGGTCAAACTCTGTATTTCAACATAAACTTGGTCTCAATCTGTCCATAAGGATCCAGCGAATAAAATCCAGTAAAACAATTTAGTCCAAAAAACGTGTTAGATCCATTACGACGTGTGATCCGGCAGCATGCTTGTCGTTGTTTAGCCCAAACCACGAGCCTTGCCGAAGGCGGAGCCCAAATGTCCTTCTGCGGCTCTCGTATTCAAAATGGCTGCCTCTGCATGGGGAAGATCCCCCTTTTATGTGACTATATCTAAGTCCAAAAGAATACTTTGATTTCATGATGGAAGTGAAAAGGCTTGGAAAACAATGTATTTTTGAATGGGTATCTTCAATTTCGGTAATTAACGGGTAAAAATCTTACACACTGTCCCTTTAAAAGACATTCCTGTGGGAAAAAAATGTGTTGAACTTGTTTCTCATCTTCTCAAAATACCATATTCATTTTTGTAAATTTTCTAGCCAAAAACCCAAATTTGTCATATTTCAGTCCCTCTTGTCTTTGTATTTAAACTCTGTACAATTTTGTACAAACCCAAACGCCATGAAAACCAAAGCACTCTGTTTTGAATTTGAAATTTCTTAAGCCTCGAGTATTGTTGTTGTTGTTGTTGTTTATATCGTTGTTTATATTTTTGTATATTATCTTGTATGTTCAAAGTTTATAATAATAATTAAAAAAAAAGAACTAAGCTTAAATACGCAGGATTTGTGTAGAATTCCTCAGTCGTCCAGGTAGAATCCATGGAAAAACGAGAAATTCAATTTGTCAACTGGACAAAAGTTGATTTGGTCGAATATGTTTCGCAGCTCATCCAAGCTGCTTCTTCAGTTCTGGTCAGACGCTGGTGACTACGTTTTAAACTTTTGACCAGTTGACAAATTTCATTTCTCCTTTTGCTATGCAGGATTTGTGTGCTAAACATGTGTGAATTAAACAAAACACAACTCAGAGTTTTTGATGAGGAAACAACAAATAACAGATGAGAAAATGGTGTAAAATGAGCCCTTTTCGTTTAATCTCAATTAGACCATTTTTGTAACCCATTAGAGCAGGGGTCGGCAACCTTTACCACTCAAAGAGCCATTTGGAGCCGTTTCACACAGTAAAGAAAACACAGAGCCACAAAACTCTTTTGAAATTTAAAATGAAATAACACTGCATATAACGGCTTTTTTTCCTTTGTACCATAGAATTACATTTTGAAAATGAATGAACTAAAATAAAATACATTTTAATTAAATACAGTGGTCCCTCGCTATATCGAGGTTCACTTTTCGTGGTCTCGCTGTTTCACAGATTTTTTTTATTCCAAATTTTTTTTAATATAATGTATCAATGCGCATTTCTGCGTCCTGATTGGCTAAGGGACTGTAGACCTTTGCTGATTCGTCAGTCATTCTCCTCCATGTCTCCTGTACAGAATGTGTTCAGTTTGTCAGATTTATATAAATGTTGGATCGCAGTGTGACTCTGAAGTGCTGTATGTTTGCAAGTTTTCTCCCCAACAAAACCCGCCACAGTGAAGCGGTCATAAGAACTGTGAAATACACACGAAATACACTTTGGTTTCATTCTCTAATACTGTGCTTTTTTGATGAAAATCTACGAACGTTTGAGTGTTTAAACAAGAGAGAAATGTGAGAAAACGTTAATTCCAGTCTGAGAAAAGTGTAGAATGTGTGTGGTGAGGCGTTACAGCCTTAAAACATGGAGAATAATTGTAAAATATAAAGCTGACGACTTCGTGGATTTCGCTTGTCGTGGGTTATTTTTAGAACGAAACCCCCGTGATAAACGAGGGACCGCTGTACTGAGCCACATCAGAGGGATCAAAGAGCCGCATGTGGCTCCGGAGCCGCGGGTTGCCGACCCCTACATTAGAGCAAATTCAGAGGTGGGACCAAGTCGTTGTTTTGCAAGTCTCAAATAAGTCTCAAGTCTTTGACCTCAAGTCCGAGTCAAGCCTAAAATCAAATACAGGCAAGTCCAAGTCGAGTCTCGAGTCACTGGCCCATAATTCGTCTGCTTTGAGCTTCAAGTCATTTCAAGTCTGTAAACCAAAGTACCAAATAAAGCTTAGATTTCTGCAATTTATATGACCTTTAAGATAAATTGTACTTAAAAAGTAATCGTATATTTATAATAGGATATATTATATAAAAGTTGTAGAAATTGTTTTTTTCTTCTTTAAATATCTTGACATTATCTTAGTGTGAATCATTATGGCCAGAGTAGAAATAATTCATATTTAAAAGTGCTTAATAACAATTATTTTGTCCTGTAGTCTGCCCTGAAATGGAAGGATCATGTTCTTTGTAGTTCTGTTTTACTGTATTGTACTGTATATTTCTGTAAGACATTTGAGGATACCACACCACAGTACTTCAGTTACATCCAAAGAACCAAACAGAGAAGTGGGAGGGACATGGGCCAGTTTGTTCCTGTAAAATTAAGCACCACATGCATCAACTGTGAAGAGAAAAGTATTTTCTAGAAACATATATTTTTAGGAGAAGCATCAAGTCCGAGTGAAGTCCCAGGTCTCACTGACCTTCAAGTCCAGGTTGAATCCCAAGTCTTAGGCTGCGTCCCATTTCTCTGTCTTTCCCCTTCGTCTTACCCATACCCCTTGGTTTTACGCGTTCATGTGAGGGCAAGGGGTGTCCCGATTCTAATTTTGATCAAGGGCTATGGCCACGACCTCAGGCTACAGTACATACCCCTTGAAACGAAGTAAGCGCTTGCCCAGACTTGAAACGAAGGGGTACGCCTACAATCTCAGGCAGGTTTTGGGATCAGGATGGCAGCGTCACATCGACCAGCCAAGGAGTCTCATAAATGTATTTTCAGCAGTTGTAATTATCGATTAACAGTTTAGCAGGTTTACGATTATGACGCTTATGTTCTACGTTAATTTTAGTGAACTGTTGTTGCAGTTTTAATTGTAGTGATGTCTGTTTAGCCGACGTTATCGTTTTCATCGAACTTTCATGTATAAACAAGCTAGTTTTTTTGTCGAGCTGAGGTACCCGATAATCCATGACATTTATTTACGTTTGTTTGCGTCATTTGTTGTCGCCTCTGTAGACGTAGCAGCTCGGGTAGAGGCGAGGGATGATGACACAAACGGTAATCGAGTGGCGTCCCATTTCTTAGGGAAACATTCGTACCCCGAGCCCTCTCAGCTCAGTATGGAGGGGCAAGACAAAGACATAGATAAAGGGGTAGCGCAAGGGGTAAGACGGAGTAATGGGATGCAGCCTTAGTCGAGTCCAAGTCACGATTTGCATGTCCCCACTTCTGATAATCACTGTTGTAATAAATATTTGATTGATTGCACAGGCATACAGGTAGGATGTTAAAGGGACAGTGTGTAAGATTTTTACCCGTTAATTACTGAAATTGAAGATACCCATTCAAAAATACATTGTTTTCCAAGCCTTTTCACTTCCATCATGAAATCAAAGTATTCTTTTGGACTTAGATATAGTCACATAAAAGGGGGATCTTCCCCATGCAGAGGCAGCCATTTTGAATACGAGAGCCGCAGAAGGACATTTGGGCTCCGCCTTCGGCAAGGCTCGTGGTTTTGGGTAAACAACACAAGCATGCTGCCGGATCAGACTCGTAATGGATCTAACACGTGTTTTGGACTAAATTGTTTTACTGGATTTTATTCGTTGGATCCTTACGGACAAATTGAGAGCAAGTTTATGGTGAAATACAGAGTTTGACCTGTGCAAAGCATTCTAAGGTAAGCTAACCTCGTTTTGTGCTTTTCCGTATAAAAGCCCCATGTGCTCGGGGAGTGATTGTTTTGCAGGGAAATGAATTGCATAGTCAAAAAGAGGAGACTGTAAGGTTTCATTTGATGTGTAGAGTGTCATGGTACATGATCGGGAATGTGTGTTTTCATGAGAAAAAAAAAAAAAAAAAAAAACGGGACCGCGTTTTATTTATACAGTAGCGGCGTGCGGCTCGTCCCTCGAGGTTTGCCGTAGCTAAAACAGAAAGTGCAATAGCACCATCCACCTATGCGCCATGAATCCTACACACTGGGGCTTTAAGGCCTGACAGAAATAGGTCCAAACGTTAAACACACATTTTTTTCAGTTTTCCCACCAATATTGTCTGTTTTCACATTTTTGCACATTGACAGGTGATCGTTTGCCTTGCTACAAGCTAAAGAGTAGATTTCAAATAGCCGATACTGTAAGGTAACCCAACCACTTTCAAAAAACCTGAAGCTTGACCTTGGCTTTGTTTCGTGTGTAAAATACTCAATTTCATACTTTGCCTGCTACCCTTCTACTGAACCATACAGTATACAGCTCAGAACACCCATCCCTCAAGGCTAATATGTATGTCTAACTGAAATAAGTTCCTGGCTTCACCAAAAGTGGGCTAATTTTGACTATTTATCATGGAAGAACCTCCGAAGCCCTGGCAGATCACAGCCCGGCTCATATTCAAGCCCGTAACAGTATCCAGGCGTGGGTTTCCTCTACAGGGCTCAGCTGCAGCACGGTTTCCTCTGATGAAAACATGCACAAAGGACGAAACCGGAGAGGTGCTGAGAGAGGGGGAAGAGAGGAAGAGAAGAGGGGAGAGGGGGGGAGCAGATGGGGGGAGAGAGAGAAGAGAAAGACAGAAGAAGAGAGACAGACAGGGAGAGAAGACGGAGAAAGAAGAGAGACGACTGAAGAAAGAGGGTGAGAAGAAGAGGAAGAAAGATTTGAAAGAGGGGGAGAAATAGAGGTGGAGGCAGAAAAATGGAGAGACAGAGAGAAGAGAGACAGAAGAACAGAGACAGGCAGGGAAAGAGAAGAGACAGAAAGAAGAGAAACGACATGAAGAAAGAGGGTGAGAAGAGGAGAAAGAAAGATTTGAAAGAGAGGGTGAGAGGGTGAGAAATAGAGGTGGGGTAAGAAAGATGGAGCGAGAGAGAAGAGAGACAGACAGGGAGAGAAGACAGAGAAAGAAGAGAGACGACTGAAGAAAGAGGGTGAGAAGAAGAGAAAGAAAGATTTGAAAGAGGGGGAGAGAGGGGGAGAAATAGAGGTGGAGGCAGAAAGATGGAGAGAGAGAGAGAAGAGAGACAGAAGAAGAGAGAGACAGGGAAAGAGAAGAGACAGAAAGAAGAGAAACAACTGAAGAAAGAGGGCGAGAAGAAGAGAAAGAAAGATTTGAAAGAGGGAGAGAGTGGGTGAAAAATAGAGGTGGGGCAGAAAGATAGAGAGAGAAGAGAGAGGATAGTGAGAAGAAGAGAGACAGGGAAAGAGAAGACGGAGAAAGAAGAGAGACGACTGAAGAAAGAGAGCGAGAAGAAGAGAAACCGAGGGAGAGGAGAGAGAGAAGGAGAGAGGAAAAGGGGGAAGAGAAAAGGGGAGAAGGGGGAGCAGATGGGGAGAGAGAAAGAAGAGAAAGAAAGATTTGAAAGAGGGAGAGAGAGAGTGAGAAATAGAGGTGGGGGAAGGAAGAACGATAGATAGAGAGAGAGAGTGAGAGAGAGAGAAGAAGAGAGACGACAGCGAAAGAGAAAACCGAAAGAAGAGAGACAACTGAAGAAAGAGGGAGAGAAGAACAGAAAGAAAGATTTGAAAGAGGGAGAGAGACAGAGAAAAATAGAGGTGGGGCAGAAAGATGGAGAGAGAGAAGAGAGAGGATAGAGAGAAGACAGAGAAAGAAGAGAGGCAACTGAGGAAAGATCTGAGAGCCGCTCAGTTTATCAGCAGAAAATGGAAATTCTGTTTGTTCAGAATGAAATGAAAATACCGTACGATATATCTATATATATATATTTGTGCTTTTTAGAGTATGTCCTGTCGGCCTTCAAACTCCAGCACAGGCCAATATTTATGATTTGCTGTTTAAAGAAGACACATAAAGCTTAATTAAACCACTTGCAAAAAAGGTAACTGCATAACACGTGACTACACAAAAGCTTTGTTGTTAAAAAAAAAAATACAAAAGTGTGAGTTTGTAATAATGATATAATGGATTACATAATTTGGGGAAAATAATCTAAATCGGCACATATCAGCCCAGAGCTTTTCGGACCCTCAGGATTCTAAACAATCAGTATCTGCATCAGCCATGAAAAATCCGTCTGTTCCTTATACTTAGATTTAGATTTAGAAAAACTTTATTGATCCACAGGGGAAATTAATAATCAATTATTTATGATGCTTATATTGATTTAAAGTAAGTAATGAGAAATGTGTTCTCTACATTGGAACCAGGAGCAACACATTATGAAAAATATGTTATACTATATGTTATAATATTTATGTCAAATATGTGTACCTGCCGTAATCACCAAAAACAATTTACATTTTACAGTAAAGTTAACCTAAACGTTACTCAGGTATGGTATTCAGGTTTAGTAGCAGTTAAATGTAGGGATGCACGATATATCGGCATAAACATCGGTATCAGACGATATTGACAAATTTTAACATATCGGTATCGGCCCGATGTGTAAAAGTGGGCCGATATTAACGACCGATATTTGTCAGTACAGTAATCCCTTGAATTAATGTTTTCTCACATTTCTCTCTCGTTTAAACACTCAAACTGTCGTAGATTTTCAACAAAATGTGTTAATAGTGAAGCGTGGCGGACAAATATAGGTCAAATTGAGGTCAGCCAGCCCCCCCTCAAAAACTAAAGCAGCACAAACAAAACTTTTTGCTGCACAAACAAAGCACAAATGACTAACACCATTTTGGGCCATTTTAGAAAGAGAATTTTTAAGCTTCATGGGGGGCTGGCTGACCCCAATTTGACCTATAAAAGAATTGGACACAGAACACAATGTTACACTATTAAAAAAAAAAAAAAAAAAGTTACACTATTAAAAAAAATGAAATTGAAAAAAAAAAATCAGGAGTCAAAACACGTTTTGAAAATAAAAGAAGACATTCAAAAATTCATTTTGCATGATTTTCAGTCTGTATAAAATGTTATCTCAGAATTAAAAATAAATAAATATCGGTATCGGCTAATATCGGTATCGGCCGAGATCAGCAACATTAATATCGGATATCGGTATCAGCCAAAATTTTCACATCGGTGCATCCCTAGTTAAATGTTGTGTTTTTACTCTTTTTTTGGATAATGTATTAACAGTAACACAAATGGATTGCATTTTAGATGTTTGTCCATGTATGTGTTATGGTAGTAATTGACCAACAATTGTGTGCAGACTGAATTTTCACACATTAAATTCTGACATTTTGAAGTGAAAATCCTTGTACAACAAATACTTCATATGCAGCTAGAGCAGTTACCCAGTGTGCAGCTAAATGTCTGACTAAAGTTACAGTGATAGGCTTGACGTTATTCGATATAATTTGTTTGTTCTTATCAGTGTTTGACTTATTTCGACAGACGATTTACAGTCGTACCCAATGAATTATACTTTGACATGAAATCCACACTGAGTTGTAAACAAATCCTAGACGCTGCAAAAGTCGCTGAATGTTTTTCTCAGTGTAAACGACGCAGACACAGGCATGCAGTAAGTTTGGCTAATGTACATTTTTTCTCACACTCACAGTGTCCATTTGGCCTGGAGGTAGTTTTCTTTGTTTGGCTGGTTTGCCATTCATGAACTTTGGATATGAAATTATATAATATATTATCAAACTCAAGAGTATTTGGGTAATCAAAGACATTTATTGTGCAATGTTCTTGTGCCTTTTAACCTTACAGTGTTGTGTTTTTTAGTTGATTGTACATACTTACTTATTATTTATCTTAATTTTGATGCATGCTCATATTTTCCAACTGTTTCTGAAACTTGCGTTGTGACACTGCAATTTCCCCATTGTGGGACAAATAAAGGATTATCTTATCTTAATTGGAAATGTGTTGGAATTCACTGATGATTGTGTTTTTTGCAGACTGCTGAGTTCCATTAAACCTGGTTTGGTGAAGAAAATCAACAGACTTCCGACTCCTATAGCTGGTCTGGTAAGTTCACAGATTATATTTTTTTTCACGTACAGCGGTACCTCACCTTACGAAAGACCCAACAAACGAAAATGTCAAGTTACGAAACGCCTTCACGTTAAATTTTGGTCTCTAGATACGAAAGAAAATTCAAGTTACGAAATGCAAAATCTAAAAAATTCAAATAATGCGCGCTCAGCCACACACATTATACGCTTTTCTCAGACTGGATTTAAACTTTTCTCACATTTGTCTCTCGTTTAAACACTCAAACTTTCATAGATTTTCAACAAAATTATTAATAGTGAAGTGTGGGGGGAAGGGGGAGGGGGGAGAAGACTGCAGCATGACCCGGCGCGGGGCTGCCAGCAGGTCTAGACCTGGACTAAACCAGGACTGGACCAGGACTAAACCAGGACTAAACCAGGACTAAGCCAGGACTAAGCCAGGACTAAACCAGGACTAAACCAGGACTGGACCAGGACTAAACCAGGACTAAACCAGGACTAAACCAGGACTAAACCAGGACTAAACCTGGACTAAACCAGGACTAAACCAGGACTAAACCAGGACTAAACCAGGACTAGACCAGGTGGATTAAAGCGCCGCGCATGGGTCTATTTCCTGGTTTCGTTTCGAGTCACGGCTGAGGCGAGCAGCGAGGGGGACCGCACACAGTCTGAGTGCATGAACGAACGCATGCAAGAGCCCCGGTGGTCTGGACCTGGTCTAGACCAGGTCTAGCGCCTGGTCTAGACCAGGTCTAGAGGAGGTCTAGAGGAGCCACGGTCTAGACCAGGTCTAGAGGAGGCACGGTTTGAGCACGGGTCTCGTTCATGCGCTCAGACTGCGTGCGGTCCCCCTCGCTGCTCGCCTCAGCCGTGACTCGAAACAAAACCAGGAAATAGACCCATGCGCGGCGCTTTAATCCACCTGGTCTAGTCCTGGTTTAGTCCAGGTTTAGTCCAGGTTTAGACCTTGGTCTAGACCTGGTATAGTCCACGTTTAGTCCTGGGTCTACAGTCTCTACGCAGAACACAATGTTACACTATAAAAAAAAGTTACACTATAAAAAAAAAACTTGGATCGGGGCCTTGGAACGAATCAGGCTTTTTCCATTGAAATAGCTACTCAACTTAGGAAAAATTCACGTTACGAAACCACTTCTGGAACAAATTAATTTCGTAAGGTGAGGTACCACTGTATCTTCTATATCTTATCAGGGGCCGAGGTCGTAGCGCCGTGGTCATAATAATTGCTCCTATGTGAGTATCGGCTCACCTTCAGCATTATTTTTGCTCCGTACTTGCAATTACCCCGACATTACGTTTCATCAGACAGGTGCCTAATACTCACTTACAGTGTTTACATGAGTAACCTTTGGAAGAAATACTTTTTTATAGTGCTGTCAGGCAATTAAAAAAAAATCATGACATTAATTACAGGATTTGTAATTAATTAATCTAATTAATCACATTTTAATCTTGTGAGAGATGAAAAGCTTGTTGTTAGATCTCTAATAATTTCTTAACTCGACTATTGTCAGATCATTTGGTCCACGGCTAAAAGAAAAGATCTTGAGAGACTCCAGGTACTGCAGAACAAAGCAGCTCGTGTCGCACTAAACTACCCTTACAGAAACAGTATAATAACTCTGCATTCTAATCTAGGTTGGCTAAAGTTTCAGGATCAAGCACTGGCTTCTTTATTATTCTCCACATGGAAAGTATTAAAATCAAAAACTCCACTATTTTTGTCCGATCAGTTTGAGAATAATAGAGAACCACACGGTTACGGCACTAGACGTGCGTCAGAAGGGCGGTTTAAAATTCCAAAAGCAAATACTAATTTTTTCCAACGCACCGTTATCTTCAGAGCGATAAAGGATGGAACATTTTGCCATTGAGGCTCATTGAAACAGAACAGACGTTGGACTTTAAAAGAAAACTGAAAAATTACATCGGGATTGGCGACTTGTAATATGAATTGTTGTGGAATATCAACAAATTGCAGACTTTGATTTTTGCTGTCTTTATAGAGATGTTGATGTGTGTGATGCGCCTGTTGTCTGTCATATGTATTGATGTGTGATATTTATTGAAATGTGCTGATGTGTGTTTTGTACTTTTGTGTGCTTTTTAACAAGGACCCCAGGAAGACTGGCTGCTGTAAAGCACATCTAATGGAGATCCTAATAATAAACTAAACTAAACTAAACTAAACTAAACTAAGCTAAACCAAACTAAAATAAACTAAACTAAACTAAACTAAACTAAACTAAGCTAAACCAAACTAAACTAAACTAAACTAAACTAGAGAGAGATTGAGAGAGAGAGAGATTGAGAGAGGGAGAAAGAGAGAGAGAGATTGAGAGAGAGAGAGTGAGTGAGAGAGATTGAGAGAGTTAGAGATTGAGAGAGAGATTGAGAGAGAGTGAGTGAGGAGAGTGAGAAGAGAGTGAGGGATTGAGATTGAGAGAGAGATTGAGAGAGGGTGAGAGAGAGTGAGAGAGATTGAGAGAGAGATTGAGAGAGAGTGAGAGAGTGAGAGAGATTGAGAGTGAGAGAGTGAGAGGGAGGGAGAGAGTGAGTGAGAGATAGAGAGTGAGAGAGAGAGAGATTGAGAGTGAGTGAGAGAGAGAGATTGAGAGAGAGAGATTGAGAGAGAGAGTGAGAGATTGAGAGAGAGAGATTGAGAGAGAGTGAGTGATTGAGAGAGAAAGACTGAGAGAGAGAAAGTGAGTGAGAAGGAGAGATTGAGAGAGAGAGAGTGGGTGAGAAGGAGAGATTAAGAGAGAGAGAAAGATTGAGAGAGAGAGAGAGAGAGAGAGAGAGAGGCAACCCACTTTGCGATTGAGTTTGTCAGTTTTTCTGTGGTCGCTTTGCTCATTCGCTTCCCAAATTCTGCAAGTGTGGTTTGGTGGTTTGGTGGTTTGGTGGTTTGGTGGTGTGTTGGTTTGGTGGTTTGGTGGTTTGTTGAAGTGCACTCACGCTCGCTCTTTCACCGGTAACAATGGAACTTGTCCGGACGTGTTTATCGTTGAAATGATCCGTCAGCCTGGAGCAGCTTCAGTGATCGGGAAATTCTTTTTGACAAAAGCTCCAAATCACCATGTTCTTGTTGATCGTCCCATCTTCATTCTTTCTATAAATTCAAAGGCGCTGGCAGTGATTTGCTCGCCGTACGCCAAATTTAAAATGCGCACACATTGAATTGCCACTCATAATTAATTGCATTAATTTTTATAACGTGTTAATTTGCAGTGTAATTAATTAATCTAATTAACGCGTTAAACTGACAGCCCTACTTTTTTAGCAGCATACATGTACCGGTAGTTCTAGTTTTAATTAATTAACAGTACTCTTACTTGGGTAAAAGTTTTACTTCCTCTGTGAGTGACTAAAGCTTTATGTTGACAATCTTAAAATGATTTGAACATTTGTGTTTCTTGCACCGCTCCTCTAGATATGATTTAGTTTTTCTCATTTTTGTGTCTAACCTTTGAAAATACCAGACTTTGTGCAACGTTAATGCACAAAATCTGGTATTTTTGTTTTGTTCTTCCAACCACATTAGCTTATAAATCAGATGTTACTCTTACCTGAGTAATACTTTTCCTAAAACATTTTTAATTAAGCATTTTCTTTGTACTACTTGAGTATTATTATTTTGAAGTAAGATTAGTCGCTCTTGAGTACAATACATTTATAGTATATTCATTCAATCCACCAGGTGCACTCCCTGGTACGTTAAATTTGATGGCTGGAAAAGACAATGTGGATAAAGTATCTTGCTCAAGGACACAACATCAATATGAGGTTGAGGCTGAACTGACAAATGAATGCTAAATGCCCTGTGCCACTGCCACTCCTGTCAAACTCTACAGAAAATGTCTTCACTATTGTCTCTTTGTCTGCTCCTCATATTTACTGGTTTTAATTTCACCTAGCGGCAGTCGCCAATTCTCAGACTTCAGTCTCAAGGGGCCAAAAAGCCAGTCAGGAGCCACAGGAAAACTAGTGAGATAAAACTCAATACTTCTCCAGTGTCAAACCGTGGCTGAAAAAAGTTTAATTCTATAAAGCGTTCTCCATCAAAGGCCATGTCCTGCTAAGTATACATCCACTTCCTGCTTATAAAATGTTTTACGTAATACATTTGGAGTGAACTACAGTGGAGCCTTTGACAAATGACAAATGAAGACAGTGATGTGAATGAAGTAGTCCTTTTAGAACCCTAGGCTTACATGTAAACACAAGCCCTTCCTCCTGGAGTGCGCCTCTCAGGGCTCTGCTTTGTGTAACAGTGTTGAGTTTGATATTCGGTGGATGTTTCGCAGAGTGGACAGGCTAATACGGAGGAGAGGGCTTTGAGGTAAGGGATAAGGAGGAGTTCCGGACTGCAGGGAGTGGAGGTAATACAGGGCTCACTGGCTTATTCTATCTGACTATAGGAAGTGTGGGCTGGCCAGAAAAATAGACTTATCTGAGGATGTCACTAGAGCAGACTGACAAGATGGTTTCTGGAATAGATATTCAATTCCAGTTTTTCAATCTTGCATACGAAGAAAAAAATATAATTGGTAGTGTTGGTAGAATTCACACTTATATTAATATGTTTCCATGCTTTATGGGGATTTCACATTGACTTACTTTCATTTACTGGAGATTACCAAAACTATTTGTCTAAAGCCAGAAAATCTTGAGTTGTAGCTAAAAGTCGTGGGTCGCAGAGTGAGGCCGGGGCAAACATCAGATTTTGAACCATCGTGACACCATTGTCTGTATCGGGTCCGGTGTCTGAAGCGCTACCCTCAGCTCACCTGTACAACTACAGAAACGTCGCCACACAGAGCTTGGAGCCTGATATTCGCTCAAACAAACGTCGATCATAGCCAAGATTGATCACATGCCCCGTTGCAGAGTGTGCATGTGTGTTAAATTTCTCACACTGCAAAAAAGCTTGGCCAAAATTTAAGATATGAGCCGTGTCTCAATTCGCAGCGTGCACAGTTCGGAGTGTGGTTTTAAGGGTACTCAGACTGCGCTCAGGACTGCATACTTACACAGTCCTGAGTGCATTTCCCGGGCCGCATGGGCGTTGGCGAAATGGGACAGGTCTCGCAACTACCATATGCAGCCGCCGACTCCATTTTCTCCCATAGAAGAAGTAGCGCGTGGTGCATGCTGGGATATGACTGCGCGAAGTTTGCATCTTCACGCAGTTGGTCCACGCCCCGATTTCCATGGAAACGACTGCGGATTTCAGACCGCATTTTAACTGCGCATTGGACAAAAACGAAATGGGACAGTAGTTGTCGCACCAGAAGTGATGTATGCGCCGTTAAAACCACACTCCGATATTGTCCAGGACTCAAACACCTCCCTCTCGAAAGGGGGGAAGCGCTCAAGGCTGGCTCGCTGGGGGAGCATGCACAGGTTAAATAAACTGTGCTCACCCAGTTGATCTACCTGAACTGCAAAGAAGTCTTTCCATGCGGCCGCGAAGCCGGTGTCAAGGAACTTCTTGAGTATTTTAAGACGTAACGCGTGCTTTTTAACAACTAAATCAATGAGTAAAAGTCCCTCTTGGTTGTGCTCGCCTGTCATAACATTGTGTGCAATCTGCCCACGCTCTCTTACGCGACATTGTATGGGGGGAAAGGGTGTCGAGGCTGGCAGAGACGAAAACGCACACCTTCTACCGGCTGTTGGTGGCCGGGGTCGCTTGGCGCCCTTCTGCAGAACACAGATGGTCACAGACATTTCCCACACATGACACTACCTCCATCTGGGCTCGCGTATATAATTGGTACACCCCACCCCAAGTCAGCAATTTTGACTTTAAATTGTGACACAGGATCATTTACACCTGCACCAGATTGCACGCAATACACCCTGACAGATACGGCTGTGACTGTCCGGTATGCGGTGAGGCGCCTGAAGACCTCCTCCATCTGGCCGCCCAGTGTCCTGTTGTGCGGCAGTTCTGGACCCGCCTGCTGGACCTTCTCGCTCGGAGGCTGGCGTTGAGGTTCCCACCGCCGGAGGCCCATGGAATCGATGACTCCGAGCTCTGGTTCTGCCTCTTCGGACCTATCCAGCAGCGACCTCGGGGGACGGACGCCGCCATGGTCAACTCGTCCTGTCCATGGCCAGGTATTCTATCTTCGTGGCACGGAACCACCACCTCCACGACGGCCGCGCAGCAGAGCACTGGCCCCTCTTCACAGCACTCCGAGTTCCGCAGCACCTTCACCCCAGACAATACACTTTTCTCCGTTTCCTGAACCGGTTCACCTCGGTTGGACTTCCGACCCCTGCCCCCCTCTGCTGTCCCCCCTTGGCCATTATACCCAGTGGTGTTTGTTCCTGTGCCCACATCCCCCGTTGTGTCTTCTGAGTACTTTGTGAATGTTATTGTGGTTTTGAGGATGTGTAACTTAAATAATAAAAGATTTAAAAAAAAAAAAAAAAAAAACACACTCCGAACTGTGCACACTGCGAATTGAGACGCGGCTATGAACACTTAAATCTATCAGAGAATGACTTAAAAGTAGTGCAATTATCTGTCCATGCAGCAAGATCATTTTACTTGATAAGTTATCTTAAAATAAACTACCTCTAGACTAGAATTAAGCTGTCGTTGGAAATAAGTTTATGGATGCTTAGTTTTAGATAAACATATTTGAGTATCAAGCAAATCTGTATCACTGAATCTAAAAACAAGGATTTTTTTTTTTTTTTTTTTCAAATTGTCAATGATAGCATTATGGAGATGCAGCAGCCTTGTAATTATGATGACCAAAACAAGTAATGAAAATCCATCACCTGTGAACGTGGAGGGGCCAGCTAAACATTAGCCAATAGATAACAAGGCTACCTTGTTATCTATTGGCTGTTAGGCTGTCAATCAAACTCCCTATGCTTCTAGTGTAACTGACTTGCCGGCGTGGTGGGATTATGTGGTTGACGTACGCCTCTCACACATTCCATAGACCAGGGGTGGGCAAACTTTTTGACTCGTGGGCCACAAAGGGTTCTAAAATTTGACAGAAGGGCCGGACCAGGACCAGGTGGATTTAGTATTTTGGTAAAAACACTCAAAATAACATGGGATATGGAGAAAACATGTGATTTATTTCAATTAAAAATGAACAAAAGCATTTCAACAAAATGTCCATCTTTCAAGTTCCACAGTATTTAGCTATTGAAATGACACTTAAAACACAGAAAATTTAATTAATAAAATACAGCTTTTTTAAAATTACTAACAGTTTCGTTCTTTCGTTGACTGGTTGCTAGCATAGTTAGCATGTTTTAGTTTGCCCATGCCTGCCATAGACAGTCACTGGATTTCTCGTTTCTTGGAAAATCCTCTATACAACCTTTAAGTGTTGCAGGGGAAAACTATGGTAAATGGATTGTAGCTTTTTAACATTTATTGCCTAAATGTAAGATTTTCTGACTAGCTGAGGCATGGAAGAAATGTATGTGACAATTTTTAAGATTATCCAACCAATTCAGAACAAGTAAGTAGATAATAAATCTGAAAACACTTTTTTAAATTTTGGCCAAATTAGAGAAATTCATATTTCTCTGAAATTTCTCATCAGTGACACCAGTGGACACCAGGCTTAACCTTACCCTTACAGTGCACACAGACACAGCACTTGGGTGGGTGGATATCAAGTTCATCACATCTCCGACAGTTGAGCTACTGACGCCATTTTGCACTTTACTGTAGACAGCACGAAACAATTGCTGTATAATAAGACATCTGATAATTCAATCCATTTTTCAGCTTAATATACAGTGGTGCCTCACCTTACGAAATTAATTCGTTCCAGAAGTGGTTTCGTAACGTGAATTTTTCGTAAGTTGAGTAGCTATGTCAATGGAAAAGGCCTGTTTCGTTCCAAGCCCCGTTCTTTCCGTTCCAAGGTTGTTGTTTTTTTATAGTGTAACATTGTGTTCTGCGTCCTGACTAGACCAGGACTAAACATGGACTAAACCAGGTCTACACCAGGTCTAAACCTGGACTGGACCTGGACTAAACCAGGATTAAACCACCACGTGCCGTGCGGCTGGTTTGTGGCTCGGGCTCCAGAGGACGCAGTCCGGGCGCCGCGGTTCTATCGCGTGCTCGCAGACCCAGTGCCGGTCGTGCAGACCAGGACTAGGGATGCGTGCTCCTCGCGCGCGGTGCTCCTCGGTGCGCGCAGTGCTCCTTGTCTGCGGTGCTCCTCGGTGCGCGCGAGGTGCTCCTCGATGCGTGTCGCGCGGTGCTCCTCGCGGGCGGTGCTCCTGTCTCCACGCTGCTTCCGGAGCCGTGTCTCCCCCCACGCTTCACTATTTAATACATTTTGTTGAAAATCTATGAAAGTTTGAGTGTTTAAACTAGAGACAAATGTGAGAAAAGAAACGTGAGAAGTCTGAGAAAAGTGTATAATGTGTGTGGTGAGGCATTTACAGCCTTAAAACGTGTAGAATAATTGTAAAATATAAAGTTTTCCTACTTCCCAGTTTTCTCTTATTGCGGGTTATTTCTGGAACCTAACCCCGTGTGTGTTGATAAAGTGTATTTACGTTTCGGGGCTGGCATCTGAGCGCGCATTATTTGAATTTTTGAGATCTCGCGTTTCGTAACTTGAATTTTCTTTCGTATCTAGAGACAAAAATTTAACGTGAAGGCGTTTCGTAACTTGGATTTTTCGTTTGTAGGGTCTTTCGTAAGGTGAGGTACCACTGTATCATTGAAAACAGGCAATTACTGTCTCTTTTTAACATAGTTCACTGTACTGTGGTCAGTAAAGTGCAGTATTTTGAGACCGATATGACCCTATAACCTTAAATGCAGTGGTGAGAATGTTGTACTACAAGCACTTTTAAATTCTTGCATGTCATAGAGTGTAATTGTGAAGTATTGCTGGAAATGCTAAAAATGTTGACCAGTCATTGGGTGTAATTACAAGGGACACGTTGTTTATTATCGTCGTTGATGCGAAACCTGTTTAAAATGTTGATCTGACTTGCGCAACATGGACCCCATAGGGCCTCTGTAATTGGCTGGAGGTTATTTCGACTGGGTTGGTCCACTGCAAAACAAGAAGTGTCCGCTGCTAATTGGTCCGCAGAGGCACTGAGTCACCACTACACGTTAGTTCGACACTTGACTCTTACATAATGAGGAAGCATGTAAAAGTAATAAACGTACATGCATTTTTAGGTACAATAACGCCCTTTCAAAGCTGCAAGTTGCATAATTTTGTCTTTTCCTTCTGTGAGTTGTTTTGCGTCACCATGGCAGCAATTAAGGAGGTGAGAATACACAAACAAGGAATTTGTTGTTATCTAGAGCATAATAAAACACTACAGGCTACACCCTACTTCCTCTTCCTGTTTTGGGTGCTAACGGGAATGCCATTTCCGGCATCTGCATATTTGTGTTAAACAGGCAAATGTCATTATTTAAAAAGTCAAGTAAGCACTTTATATTTATGTATTTATATGTATTGATTCTTCTGAGTCCGTGTTAACTCAAGCAGTTAGCATAGCATAACATCTCATTTTTACTAAAATCTAGAAAATTACCCAATCCAAAGCTTTTTAAAACCATAAGATAGTTAATGAAAAACATCTCTGCTGTGACCGAGTTTGCATCTCCACAAACCTGACTCGGACTGTTCATGCTTATCTCCATGGAAACTGTGTTCTTTTGGCTATAATCTTCCATAAAACATCTATCTCCATGCATGGTGAATGTTCCGAAGTATTTTTTTTTTTAAACATTTCCATAAAATCATACAGATGGCATGCCACAAACTTTAAACAGCTGTCTGCTTTTCAACAAGGTAAAAACAACTGTTACTTTATAGCAGACCTGGGCATTTCAAGGCCCGGGGGCCAAATACGGCCCACGAGCCCACTCTGACGGGCCCGCGAAACGTTGCTTGGAATTAAGAAAATAAAACCTACTTTCAAAATTGTACATAATGCATTTGTACTGATGCATTTGTACTGATGATCATCTGTGGGACTTCACATCTCCACCTCAAACATGAACCTGACTTTGATGCACTTGTTAAAGCTCAACAGAGGCGACATTTCTCTCACTGATCAAGAAAAAAACACTAAAACATGCTAACTTTGACTTTTTCTACACAGTTTGGCAGTTGGACAAAAATGTTGTGACATTTCTTGTATTATATTATTTGACAAACAAAGACATTGTGGTGTCTTAATACAAAGTTAAGAAAGTTAAACTCAGAAAACATTGTGGGATTAATGTGACTGAAAGAGTTACAAATGTTTCACGTTTACCATTGTTTTGAATTGTTACCATTGTATTTTACTGAATAAATTCAGTTTTTGTAAAACCTCACTCTCTCATTACTTAATAATAACACAGAACTTATTAAAGATCAAAGATCAATGTCAGCTTTATTGTCAATTCTGCCATATGTGTTCAACAGTGAATGGAAATTTCGTTTCTCTCTGGCCAAGCTTAGTGCAATAAGAGAGTGTACAAAATACAATATAAAAACTAAACTAAACAAAACAAAAATATCTACAACAGAATTAATAAATACCTATTTACAGATGTCCAGCTTCTGTAAACAATGCTATTTACTGATTTAAAATAGAAATAAAATTGATAACCAGAGTAGGCATGAAATTTTCACTTTCTGAGGTTTTTGAACGTTAATGTGAGCTCCCCTACCCTGTTTAGCCCCCCCCCCATGGTTAAAAGTTGCGAAATGTCTAAACTGAGCATTTGCGATCCTTTTCTGCGTTAGAAAAAATCAGAGCTCAAACGGGCGATTTTGAACAAGGAAACTTATTGACGTCAGCTCGAAAAAAGAAATGCAAATGCAGTTCCACCCCCGTCTGTCTGTACTCAGCGTCTCTGTAAATCACGCCCAGAGAGTTTGGACTGCGGAGGAGCTACGCAATGCGAAATGCGTTTTTTTATTTGCCTGGAGGAACTTGCGAGTGTTTCTAGGCTCGGAAGTCCTTTATCTGAGCCTGTGGATATCTGAAACAGCAGTGGTTTAATTTTATTTTCTGTGGAAATGTGTTTATTTTTCAATGGAACGCTTCTCATCTCTCCCTCTGCGCAAAAACACGGAAGTGGGTCAGAGCGCACAGGGCACAGCTGAAAAGGAAAGAGTGGAGAGTTTGGCCACGCCCCCACCCACTACTATAGGCCATCTCTGTCCTCCTCATTTGCATTCAAGCAACAACGCCCATAATGGACTGTTCAGAGTGACATTTATGAAATGCGTTTTTTTATTTGCCTGGAGGCACGTCCGAGTGTTTCTAGGCTCGGAAGTCCTTTATCTGAGCCTCTGGACCTTTGAACAGCAGTGGTTTAATTTTATTTTCTGTGGAAATGTGTTTATTTTTCAATGGAACGCTTCAATTCTCTCCCCCCGTGCAAAAACAAGGAAATGGATCAGCTGAGAGCTACAGCGGAGACCGAAGCGTTTGGCCACGCCCCCACCCTCTACTATTGGCCAGCTTTTTTCTCCTCATTTGCATTCAATCAACAACTCCCATATGACCTGTTCTGAGGGAGGAAAAAATACTCTTTCTCATCTTATCTCTGTTTCTCATGCACTGAGTGTTGATTTTGAAGAAGGATTCATTTACAGTATTAGGGAACCATTAAGGAGCCATATAAAAGCATCAAGAAGTACCATGTCATGGGACCTTTAATTTAGAAGACAAATTTCATGTTTTTGAATTTGTCTCCTTCTTTGCTCAAGTGGCATTTTGAAGGAACCCAAGACACATTTTGCCTCTGGCCACCACAAAGCTAGAAACAGCCCTGTCTTATGAGAAGATAATCTCAGCAGTGTCGCTCTAGTCGTGTGTTGTGTAAGTAGCTGGTCTCCTGGTCTACTGGTATGCTGGGCTTTTACAGTGTGCAAACTTAACACCCCGAGATCAAGTTGAACCAGAGTAATTCATCGGTGTTATTTGTGACACTGGTAGAGGAATGTGTTGCCTTTGACTGGCGTATTTGTTATTAGGAGAAGTGTAATGTTTAGATTATTTTTTATGGCTGCAGGGGAAAAAAAAAAAGCTTACAGCGCATTGAAATCAGGTATTTTCAAATTACGACATACCAGAGAAGCCCCACATCTTGGCTTGGATTCAAATGGATTGGATTCAGTACATGATACTCCATCCCCTTTATAACATCTAAATAAATCATTCGACATGAAATCAATATGAAATCAAATGAGTGATGAGGATGTCATGTCGTGTCATAAGGAAACCGAGGTACTCAAATTTTTCTTTTCTAGACATTGATGAGCTTGGTGCAAAATCAAAATCACTTGATCAATGTCCATGCTACTGAAAATATTCTCAACAAAAACACATTTCTGGGTTACTGGCTGCAAGTTAGTTTGGCTAAAAGCCTTATGACACATGCACCATTGGATTGCAGTACTTTTGTTTTGTTCGTGTCTCTGTGGAGATGACATTGTTTTGTTTTGAATGTTCCAGAGTATGGCATTAAAGGTACAGTGTGTAGGATTTGTGGTGCATAGGTGGTGTAGGTACCATGCACTTCCTCTTTTGGCTACGGCAGACCTCGAGGGTCACCCGGGCGCGCCGTAACGCGGACAACTCGCGTACCAGCGCGCACCCGGCGCTGTGCGAGCCCTCGCCGACAACTACGGTATAAATAAAACGCGGCCCCGTTCACCTTTTTTTTTTCTTTTTGCATGAAAACACACATTCCCGATCATGTACCATGACAATCTACACATCAAATGAAACCTTACAGTCTCCTCTTTTTGACTATGCAATTCATTTCCCTGCACAACAATCACTGCCCAAGCACATGGGGCTTTTATACGGAAAAGCACAAAAAGAGGTTTGTTACTTAGCTTACCTTAGAATGCTTTGCACAGGTCAAACTCTGTATTTCACCATAAACTTGCTCTCAATTTGTCCGTAAGGATCCAGCGAATAAAATCCAGTAAAACAATTTAGTCCAAAACACGTGTTAGATCCATTACGACGTCTGATCCGGCAGCATGCTTGTGTTGTTTACCCAAAACCACGAGCCTTGCCGAAGGCGAAGGCGGAGCCCAAATGTCCTTCTGCGGCTCTCGTATTCAAAATGGCTGCCTCTGCATGGGGAAGATCCCCCTTTTATGTGACGATATCTAAGTCCAAAAGAATACTTTGATTTCATGATGGAAGTGAAAAGGCTTGGAAAACAATGTATTTTTGAATGGGTATCTTCAATTTCGGTAATTAACGGGTAAAAATCTTACACACTGTCCCTTTAAGCATATCTGTCTCCGTGGACTACTACATATTTTTGAGCAATAAAATGGATTCAGCCAGTGGAAACTAAAGACTATTTCCCATATCACTAAAATTGATTAAGAAAAATAACTGCATCTCCTGTTTTCTTTCATTTGTGTTTGTGTCTGTCTGGATATACAGCTCTGGAAAAAACAAAACAAAACATGAGACCACTGCAAAATGATCCGTTTTTCTGATTTTACTACTTATAGGTATGTGTTTGGGCAAAAGGAACATTTTAGTTTGAGTCTATAAACTACTGACAACATTTCCCCCAAATTCCAAATCAAAATATTATCATTTAGAGCATTTATTTGCAGAAAATGACAAATGGTCAAAATAACGAAAAAGAGACATGTTTTCAGACGTCAAACAATGCAAAGAAACAAGATCAAATTCATTTTAAAACAACATAATACTAATGTTTACACTTAAAGGAAAAGTAACGTTTTTTTACAATCTGAGCCTTATTTCGGTAATAAAACAAGTTGTTTTACTTACCCATAGCACTTTGGTGTCATATGGAGCACTTCCAGAGATGTTTTAGATTTGCGATCTCCATCATGTGAGTTCTCGGGGCACATGTTTGCGGTCTCCAAATAACACAAACTTTAGCACTTTTAAAATCACAGAAGCTCGATGTCTTAGTCTACGATTTCGTTTGGTCAAAAGTGGCCTGTAATCCGAGATTTAGCCATAGCTTCGAGTAGATTAGGAGGACAGTGCGCATGTGCGGAGTCACAGCTTATTTCGCTCTCAGCTCCCGGGACCCAAACATGAAATGCAAAGCTGTAAACTATGGCTAATTCTCGGATTACAGGCCACTTTTGACCCAAATGAAAGTGTAGACTAAGACGTCGAGCTTCTATGATTTGAAAAGTGCTAAAGTTTGTGTTATTTGGAGACCGCACGGGGCATATTACATGCTCGGGGAATATATTATATGCCCCGAGCTATGGCTAGAAGTTGCGCTAGGCTAACCGCAAATCTAAAACATCTCTGGAAGTGCTCCATATGACACCAAAGTGCTATGGGTGAGTAAAACAACTTGTTTTATTACCGAAATAAGGCTCAAATTGTAAAAAACTTTACTTTTCCTTTAAGAAGAGTTCACAAATCAATATTTGGTGCAATAACCCTTATTTTTAATCACAGCTTTCGTGTGTCTTGGCATGCTCTCCACAAGTCTTTCACATTGTTCTTGGGTGACTTTATTCCACTCCTGGTGCAAGAACTGAAGTAGCTCAGCTTTGTGTTTGTGTTGGAATTCAACAGACGCTGGAATGGAATGGCTGTAATACATGTAGAGATGCTGATTTCAGAAAATAAATGCAGTGGTCTCTTATTTTTTTTCCAGAGCTGTATGGGAAGCATCTTTGAGTGTCATGAAAAGCGCTGTACAAGTGCTATATTATTATTATTATTATTATTGTTATTAATAGGAGCTCTTAAATGATCACGAAGAGTCTGGGAGTTTTGGAGTTTTGGAGATTGCGATGGACTAAATATGCAGATTATGAAAACACGGGGAAAAGAATCGCGTCACAAAGCTATTCTGAAAAAAATTCACATACATGACAAAACATAAAAACAGTTATCAGCAGCTTTAAAGAAAACCTCCCCGATAGGCAGTGTCATCGCTGTGTTCTGTGTGAAATCCTCTGTCCGGTCTTGTTAATCCTGCTGTAGGTGTGTCCACTGTCCCTCGAGTCCTCTATCACACGGGACACATCTGACCTCCATAAGTACACTGCAGCGAAGAGTGTGTGCATGTTGTTGAAGCCGTGTGGGTGTATCTGCGGAGAGTTGAGGCCGGGTGGGGTTGGCTCACCGGGACAGCGCCATGGCAATGTCCCAAAAAGACAGGAAGCCACAGGGAGGGTTATGAACTGTTTGTCCATATCGTGAGAACAAGGGTGTCAAAGATAAACTTTTGGGTTTGTTTATAATGAAACTAGCAAAATATGCAAGAGTAGCTTTATTAGCACTATAGGACTCCCAGAAATGTCTCACAACCATAGAGGCATGTCAGGTGTGGTCAGGGTTTGCTAACAGATTATTAATAGCCTTGACATTACCTAATCTTCTCAAAAACAATGATGAATAAATAAACCTGGAATTGTAATATAAACATGTCCAAAGCCTGGGGTGAATGCATGTGTCTTAAAATATCTTCACAACTAATGGAGCTGTCACTGGGAGGAAACTACAGGAAAAGGGAGAGGTATTTGTTACTGAAATTGACTAGCCATGGTATCTAAATTTGAGTCATGCAACCATTCTGTTTGGCTCTGTGGAGATATTGCTTTGCCTGGAATGTAGCACTGTATCTATGTTGCATTTATTCAGCGTGTGGTTTTATTACAAGTGAGATAACTGCCCAGAACTGCATTGTTACTGTGAGTTGAGAGTCCTCTCCTCTCCACAGATGTGACCTGTAACTTGATAACACATTGGGCAATACCTCTGTGCTTCTATCCTTAAGTTCACAGCATTAGAGCGAGCGAGAGATAGCGCTGCCCCGACAATCAGGGTGGAGAGGAAACGGAAAATAAAGGGATTGACTCCAAGTGAACCAGAGAGAGGGAGAGTGTGTGTGTGTGTCTGTGGGTGGGTGTGTGGGTGGGTGAGTGTGTGGGTGGGTGTGGGAGGTGGTAAGCACTTTACCAAGACGTTTGTTTCATAATCGTATTCAGCTACATGCACATACACCTCTAAATACTCATACATTTAAGGGCCCATTATGCGATTTTCTAATCTGTGTTTTAATGTTTCCTCATCAAAAACATGCCCGTAGTTGTGTTTTTTTTTCCATTCGCACATGTTTTACACAAAAATCCTGCATATTTAGGCTGAGTTCTTCTCAGAAACAACTTGTGATGTCATGCCGTAATACAGGAAGGGCTCCACTGTGTTTAAACTTCACTAGAATTTGGATAATTTAAGCGTCTGAATTGCAATCTGTAGTGAACAAAAGCTAAAATGCAGATGTTAACTTGAAAACTACAGCTTCATGACATCACAACTTGGAACAGAGCGTTTTAAAGGGTTTTTTTTTTGGAGATGACAGACTAGTAAACCAGGATTACTCAGATATATGTGAATGAAACTACACAACTCCAAGTATGTTTAGGGGACAGCGTTGTAACATGGGTAAAAGCTCCCAAGAGTGTGTTTTCTGCAATATAATACCTATGCATTTTAATTTGAAAAAAAGAGGAGGGGAGAGAATGAGAGAAAGAGGGAGGGGGAGAGAAAAAGAGAGGGAAAATCAGAGCGAGAGAGGCTGGGAACAGTAGCTCACCGAAGCTCAAGTTCCAGCTGACAAAGAGCAGCTCAGAGCAGTGCGCACAGAGCAGAGGAGGAGGCAAGACGAACGACGGACTACAGGGAGAGCAGGTGGATTTCTGGAGGAATATATATATACAAAGGAATACTGAGAGTGGAGTAGTCTGAGAGGTTGGAGCCCCACTACCAGCTGGTGTTACGTTTCAGAAGGTATACTCATTTTTTGTGTATGTTGTTTACTGCTGTTGATAGAATAGTTACTTCATAAAATCTCTTTTTCTTGTCATATTTTGCTGATTTGAGTGTGTTAGACTTGGACTTTATTGATCCACAAGGGAAATTACTTGGGCACAGTAGGTCACACATCACATTATAATAACAAAGAGAAAAATATAAGATGTTATTTGGGGAATTTTGCAAAAACTAAGTTCTCAGTTCTCTGTTTACATCTAAAACTTGTTTCATTCTGCCCTATGATTTTCACAGGATAACAAATGCCTGGTATTACCTGTTTATAATAATTGGAGGAAGTTTGGGGCAAATCTGGAACAATGTCTAAACCAGATCATGTTAGAATGCTACCAAAACATGAATAATTATGTATTTATTTATTTCCCAAAATATTAATCCTTTGTGTTACAGGCAGATAACCCTGGTCCACAAGCAAAAGTAGTGAAATTTTTCTTGGTTTAGGTCACTAATACAGAAAAAGTAAGTCAGAAGTGCTGATTGGCTATAGTTTCCAAGATATAGTATTGGGTCAAAATAGGAAATTTATGCAAAATAAGGCAAAAACTGTAGTTTATCAGAAGGTACAGTGTGTCTACAAGCAACAGTTCTATCTGAAAGCCTGTCTGCACATTCACATACATTCATTTAATATGTCTACAGTTTTAACATCAAATATTTTTTGATTTCACATAAGAGATGCCTCGAAATTGTGTGCACCTGATGTCTTAAGATATTTCTTGTCTGTTTCTTGATGGATAAAGAAGTGTAAGTTAAATATTTTCAAAATATAAATATTATTTTTAAGCAAAAATGCCTACATCTATTGTATAAACATGTGATTTTGATGTAAAACAATATCATTACATATCTTGAATACATGAGCTAACCAGCACAGTTATCAATTGATTTTCAGTTCATCTTATTACATAATATAAATTAGATTTAGCCACTTTTATCTCGGAAGCAGATCGAGTCCAAACATTTGTAGACCAGTTATAAGACAGTTGGAATGTCGTTAAAGGGATATGCCACCCCCAGGTCAAACTTGGGCATCTCCCCACAGTCCAGAGACTAAAATAAGTGGTGGAAAGCGTTTTCCTGGTCACCCAGCCATTGTCCGAGTCTGTCAGCACTGACCGCCACGGTATCTGCAGCTACTCCGCGTTAGACTGGAGTCTAATGTCGCCAGAGAACGATTTCGGCCAAAAGGAATTAATTTGCTCGATGTGTTTCCCAATTACTTTCTGTGCTGCGTAACAGGGGAACTCCCTTCCTGGTGCGTAACAGGGATTCCCCTGTCAGCGTGGTGTGTGCTTCGGCTTTCTTTTTCCGCACTGAAAAATAGTTCCCACCCAAAATGACCAAGTCAAGCTCTACGTGTTGATTTGCTCATTTATTTGCACTCGATATGAATGCGCACTACACAGAAAGTAATTGGGAAACGCATCGAGCAAATTAATTCCTTTTGGCCGAAATCTTTCTCTGGCGACGTTAGACTCCAGTCTAACGCGGAGGAGCAGCAGATACCGCGGTGGTCAGTGCTGACAGACCTGGACAATGGCTGCGTCACCAGAAAAACGCTTTCCACCACTTATTTTAGTCTCTGGACTGTGGGGAGATGCCCAAGTTTGACCTGGGGGTGGCATATCCCTTTAACTTGATATCTTATGTGTATTTATCTGTATTTTTAAGAAACTTAAATCATATATGTACCGGTACCTGCACTGTGTTTGTGTGCTTATTATTTGACTGTGTATTGACTTACATTGAATTAATCTGTGATCAAGGCTATAGCCCCAATCCCTAGCGCTAATCCTTAATCGAATGAGGGAGTCATATTTTAACCAAAAAAACCATGCAATACTGATCAGGTATTAGTCAGGTAAAGTATTAGTAGTAGTAGTACTAGTTGTTGTTAAACTGTACTGTGTTTTATGTTGTGTAGGACAACCTGAGTGCTTTCCTGCGCGGCTGTGAGGACTTAGGACTGAAAGGATCTCAGCTGTTTGACCCTGGAGACCTACAAGACACGTCAACTCCCCAAACGAACAAGTAAGATGAAAGAATACCACACTGCTGTTTGTATTTGCATCTATTATCAGGGGTGGTCAAGCAGATTTTTACAGTATGAATGAATAAATCTTTATCTTTACTTCAAAAGATAAAGATTTATCCGTTCATGTATTTGACAGGGATATTGCAGTATAAATATATTGCACAGACCAAAGTTGGATATAAGGGCCCGTTTACACGAGAACGCTTAAGGGTAAAAACGACAAAATATTTTATCGGAAGTGCCTTTCGTTTACACGGTGACGGCGTTTTTGGGACCTAAAAACGCAAAAATCTGAAACCACCCTCCAGAGTGGAAAAGTTAAATACGCTCCGCTGTAGCGTCTCCGTGTAAACTGCCCAAGACGCAAAACTGGTCAGATCTGCTCACGTCGCGTACGCATTTACGTCACATAGATGCGGCATACCTTGATACCACGGATGTTCAAGCTGCGCTAGCAGCTCTAGTGAACATACAAGAGTCATTTCAACAATTGTATAAATCGCACCCACACACGTCTACGGTGTACAAGTCTTTCTCACACTCTCACAGCCACAGACGCCAAGACAAGCGACTTCCGCATGAGGCACTTCAAATGTAAAACCCCATGTGATTTTATATTTTCTAATTCACTGTAATCCTCCTGTAATGTCACTATTTTCAGTACAATATTCAAAAACATGTAAAGAAAAGTACAAGTCACTGAAATGTTTGGAGCGGAACTTAACAACTCATTTAAAACGCAACTAGAACATTTTATTTTGAAGTTTTACCTTTCTCTTTTCCGGTACAGTCGTGGTTAGAAATGTAACTTGACGCTGTTGTGGTGTTTTTTGTTTTTTTTTTCAGTCCAGCGCCTCCCTTCGCTGGCTTTTGCGTCCACTTTTGCGTCTTCGTATAAACGCGGATAAAAAATTGAAGACGAGACGCCACTTTTGCGTCTTCTGTTTTGATCGTCGCCGTATAAACATAGCATAAGATGGCTGCATGAAAACCAACCATAGGGTCAGCGTCTGTTATTGTTTTGTTAGTTTAGCTTCCAAAAACAATGTATTTTACGTCCACCTGATTTATTTTAAAATATGTCATTCAATTAACAGATGCAAGACTTTTCATATCACAATTATAAATGATGTAATAGTATTGCATAGTTATGATTAAATGTTGTTTTGTTTTGTTTTGCCATGGCCCATGAGATGTATTTATAAAACTATTATTTTGTCACGCGTTTTAGTTGTACCAGTCACAATTGTACTAATAGTGGTAGTAGTTTCAATAATTATATGGTGCCAAACTATGCAGCAGGTTTAGTACAGTGTTTTTGATAATTCATTGTAATTATTCTATCAAGAACAAGCCATGCAGGGTGTCATTAGCTCGTCACTCTGTAAGCCTGTGCCAGTGAGTGACAACCTTGTGATTCTCCGCTCCACAGACAATCAGCGCACTTCACTGCCAATACAAATAACTGAATGGAAGTTTATACAGGCCCGAGTCCTTAGAGCAACAATAGCATATTTGTCCAACACAACAGGCCCCTGTCCAAGCCTTGCCTCAGTCACTCAACCACTTTGTTGCTCGGTAACGGCCGATATTGAACAGTATAGTTGTTATCAATGTGTGCGTGTCTACGAGTCAGTTCTGTGTGGTGGTAGAATGATTGCTTTGTTGAATCATTCATAATAACAGCTAAACTTTAGCAAACAAAGAATTTGGGGGATGGGGGTTCACAGTAACGAATAACCAAAGTGTGATTTTGGGGCAGAAAATATTGCAATAAACAATAACAGTAAAAGAAACCCATAAAAGACACATAAGATACATTTTGAGCCAACGTAATTTTCTTCATTTGTGATTTATTGAAAAACAAGTTGCTGTAGTTTTACTTTGACAAGGGTGGTCAAAAGTAAAAATCAGATTCTAATCAATACTAAAACTAGATACAAGTATTGGTACTGAAAAAAAATCACATTCACAGGACTTTCCTGAATAGTTTTAGAATGATTTTGAGCTGTAGCAATTTAAAGGAAAAGTAAAGTTTTTTTTTACAATTTGAGCCTTATTTCGGTAATAAAACAAGTTGTTTTACTCACCCATAGCACTTTGGTGTCATATGGAGCATTTTTGGAGATGTTTTAGATGAGCGTTAGGCTAACGCCGTTAGCCTAGCGCGACTTATAGCCATAGCTCGGGGCATTCCCCGAGCATGTAACATGCCCCGTGCGGGCTCCAAATAACACAAACTTTAGCACTTTTCAAATCATAGAAGCTCGATGTCTTTAGTCTACGATTTCGTGTGGTCAAAAGTGGCCTGTAATCCGAGATTTAGCCATAGTTTTGAGTAGATGAGGACACCAGTGCGCATGTGCGGACTGTGCTCTCAGCTCCCGGGACCCAAACATGGAACGCAAAGCTGTAAACTATGGATAAATCTCGGATTACAGGCCACTTTTGCTTCAAACGAAATCGTAGAGTAAGACATCGAGCTTCTATGATTTGAAAAGTGCTAAAGTTTGTGTTATTTGGAGCCCGCACGGGGCATATTACAAGCTCGGGGAATGCCCCGAGCTATGGCTATAATTCGCGCTAGGCTAACGGCGTTAGCCTAACGCTAATCTAAAACATCTCCGGAAATGCTCCATATGACACCAAAGTGCTACGGGTGAGTAAAACAACTTGTTTTATTACCGAAATAAGGCTCAAATTGTAAAAAACGTTACTTTTCCTTTAAGACCACAGACACATGAACAGGTTTACACAGATATAAAACCTCACAATATAAAAGAAAAAGCTATTATTTATCGTTGAAAAGTCCATTCTACTGTCTAGATAAAGAGTGTACTCCTTAATATTGATTAATTTTAGTATTGTGGCATTAATTATTCATTTCAGAACATGCTGTAGAGTTTTGACCTGTTGAATACCTTACGCTATATGAAGAAGTACTTGCACAATAGCAGCTTTTGTGGTTTGGAAATGTTCCTATTTCAAGTTACAGCTTCAGGTCTTATGGAAATATAAAAGAAAGAATACATGGCTGATCTGGGCAAGTTGGAGCACGTTTAACAATACCGTTATAGGTTCCTCCATGTGCCTGAGTCAGAGCTGCAGGATGTTTAATCAGACTGCTTTGGTTTACCTCCTGCGAGATCTGATCTACCAGATGTTTGCTTTACACAAACAGTGAACTTACTAAGAAGGTTAACTTAGATAATTCTAATTTAAAAACTGAAGGAGATGCATGAATTGGTTTAAAATTTTCACACTTAACAATTAGGCATGTGACAATAACTGAAATATCATGATATTCTGTCAGGTATATCAGGTCTCAATAATATCGTGAGCTTGATTTACAAACGTCTTTGCTGAAGTGTATTGTTTTATAGTAACAGCTAATAAACAGGGAAATACATACTAGAAGATCATGAGCTTATCTGCAATTCTGTTAGCCTCTTCAAAATATCCAATAAATATTGTAACATGAGATGAATACTGTGATCTTTTACTGTGAGGTTTGGATATGGCCACATCTCTAGTAACAATGGTAACAATCTGTACCTAAATAATTAACTATATCTCAAATTTTTTCTCAATTACTCCAATATTTTCTTTCAAATAGCACATTAGGTGATTTGCTGTATAAACCTAAGCAAAAAATGTGTTCAAAATTGATCATTTGTATAACTGACCCAGCTGTTTTTACTTCAAGTGTAGTTGAAATTAGGGATGTCAACAATTAATCGACTTACTTGTCGATCAAGACGTTGGTCGAACAAAATGCATTAATTGCAATTAATCGCTAATCGCGGACACCCGCACCCGCGTGGTCACGAAACAAGGCAACCGCGCTGCGCCAAGGTCGACTCACAGCCGGCCGCAGGCGCCAACGGCACTGTACACCGGGGCTGCTGAGCACGAGATCGAACAGTGGCGCCCGGAATGCGTAGTCTCAGCCCGCGCCACAAACCAGCCGCACGAAACCAGCAGCGCCACATGTTGGTTTAATCCTGGTCTAGACCTGGTCCAGTCCTGGTTTAGTCCAGGCCCAGTCCAGGTTTAGACCTGGTTTAGACCTGGTTTAGTTCTGTCTAGACCTGGTTTAGTCCACGTTTAGTCCTGGTCTAGTCTCTTAGCCAATCAGGACAGAACACAATGTTACACTATAAAAAAATGTTACACTATAAAAAAAATAAATTGAAAAAAAATAAATAAATCCACAAACCTCGATAGATCGAGGGATTACTGTATTTTGTTATTCAGCATCAATACATTTGTCTGCTTTTTACTAAGGAATAATTAATTGAGGAATATACAATATAATAATACTATGATATATTTTTGACTCAGTGTTATGTTACTATAGCTTATATTCTTAAAGACCCTATTGAAACACTCAAATTCAGGTGAAAAACGCTGCTTATCAATTAATCGTAAGTCGATCGATAAGGTCAATCAACTATAGATTAATGAATTAATCGATAATTTGCATCCCTAGTTGAAATACATTTTAAATCCAGTGAGTTGTTTTTTCAACCATACTTCTGAAGAGCATAAAACACTTGCCTGATGAAATATTTCCCAGACTGAATTTGAAATTGTGCCGTAACTAATATGAAAAATGATTCTTATTTTGGTCAATGACCCAGAGAGGAAACACTGGAGGCATTGTTGTATACTGTTTCGGGTGGTTATGTAAGATCTGTCTGGTACTCTCTCGTGCTGGGGATGAGTGAAGTGAATGGACTGGTTCTCCACCTCTGAAGACTTCATTCAAACTCATGACAGCTTTTAGTTCAGTGTAAACTAAGGTAACATTTAGGGAGTAACAAGTTTTACCATATTTTTACTTTATTAACTTTTTCAATTCATAGTTTAACCTTGTGTTGCAGAATTACAAGATCACCTAATTATTTTTACAAAAACAAGCCTGTATTTTTGTTTTGTTTTTCGTATTTAGATAATGAACGGGTCACAGCGTTATTGGATAAAAGACATTTTTATTGGTACTTTGCAGTGAATAACACAGAGGGGGTGTTCTGCTTGTATCTCTATGCCAAAACACTGTCAAAATTAGATTAGATTAGATTAGCCGTTATTGTTTCCAGAAGGAGAAATTATTTTTGGACATCAAGGGCATCACAACATCAATACAACACACACAAGCGTCCAACCTCAAATCAACCAAAGTGACACATTACAGGGAATAAATATTGCACATTTCATACAATGTTCACTGCTCAGAATCAAAGACATTTATTGTGCAACGTTCCTGTGCCTTTTAACCTTACAGTGTTGTGTTTTTTAGTTGATTGTACATACTTATTATTATTATTTATCTTAATTTTGATGCATGCTCATATTTTCCTACTGTTTCTGAAACTTGCGTTGTGACACTGCAATTTCCCCATTGTGGGACAAATAAAGGATTATCTTATCTTATCTTATCTTATCTTATAAACATCAGCAAGAATTACATTAGCCCTACTGGCCCTAAAGTGCACCAGCTATTGCATCTTGCCCTAAAGTGCAGTTTCTATTGCACTCTACCCTTAAAGGGACAGTGTGTAAGATTTTTACCCGTTAATTACCGAAATTGAAGATACCCATTCAAAAATACATTGTTTTCCAAGCCTTTTCACTTCCATCATGAAATCAAAGTATTCTTTTGAACTTAGATATAGTCACATAAAAGGGGGATCTTCCCCATGCAGAGGCAGCCATTTTGAATACGAGAGCCGCAGAAGGACATTTGGGCTCCGCCTTCGCCTTCGGAAAGGCTCGTGGTTTTGGGTAAACAACACAAGCATGCTGCCGGATCAGACTCGTAATGGATCTAACACGTGTTTTGGACTAAATTGTTTTACTGGATTTTATTCGCTGGATCCTTACGGACAGATTGAGACCAAGTTTATGGTGAAATGCTGAGTTTGACCTGTCCAGAGCCTTCAAAGGTAAGCTAAGTAACAAACCTCGTATTGTGCTTTTCCGTATAAAAGCCCCATGTGCTCGGGGAGTGATTGTTGTGCCGGGAAATGAATTGCATAGTCAAAAAGAGGAGACTGTAAGGTTTCATTTGATGTGTAGATTGTCATGGTACATGATTGGGAATGTGTGTTTTCATGCGAAAAGAAAAAAAAAACAGTGAACGGGACCGTGTTTTGTCGTCGAGGGCTCGCAAAGCCCGGGTGCGCGCTGGTGCGCGAGCTGTCTGCGATACGGCGCGCCCGGGTGACCCTCGACGTCTGCCATAGCCAAAAGAGGAAGTGGAATAGCTACCATCCACCTATGCGCCACGAATCCTACACACTGGACCTTTAAAGTGCACTTCAAAAATGAAAAATAGTTTTCATTTTGTCTGAAAAAGTAGAAAATGGATTTAAAGAACACAAGAGCCTGTGATCAATAAGTGTCCTGTTTGGGTTTTTGATTTTCAACAAAAAAGCTGAGAATGACCATCTAAAAAAGTGTTTATATATGTGAGAGATGTGTTTAACAGCACAAATCAGCTCACCTGTTGTAGTTCTGACTCAGTTCTTTATGGTCTGGTTATGTTAAAATATAGCTCAGATTAAAGTCTAACAAAGCCTCAGACAGAGCAGCGCCTACAATTAGTATTTCACCCTCAGGGTATGTTGATGACATAAGTTGCAAAGTATCAGTAGGTCTGGTTATATGGCCATAACTCAAAACTACTATGCAAGTTTTGAGGTGGTGGATCCGAAACGATCTCAACGGAGACCAGCAGATGACTCATAGAAGTCATTTTTAAAAGTTACTTTGTGCACCTCGATACATTCCTCAACCCAAATCTCTCACAAACTCTGGCTCAAATCTCCACTTTTTCTTATTTTGTTTAATTATCCAATATATTTTATCTCTGTTTGAGTCATTTGGCTGCATAAAGATTAAAACGGCATGTTATAATTTCTGTCTACTTTATTTTATAGCACTTCAGCACTTATTTTATAGCACTTATTTTAGAGTACTTCATGTTATATTTTGAGAAACTATACATGCATGGTTCCACCCTTTATAGTGCACATTCACCTTGCAGTTCAAATGTTCCTAGTCGGCAGTTGAGCTAAAGAAAGAACAGAACTTTTATTAACTTGAATACCACATTTTGAAACGACCTGTCAGGTACTGGCAATTCACAGATATGAATGCATTAATAATAACGGATTATAATCTTAGAACAGAATGACATCAACGATACCTGACGACACAAAAAAAGCTGACACTTCTGACAGTTTCCCACTCGCTCGCCCCCTGAATATGACCTAATACAGGTGGAATCTGTCATATCCGTCTGTCAGTTTGGGCTGCTGTCGTCCGCAGTGGAAAGAGCGCTGTGTTTATTCAGTCTGACAGAGGAGGAGAGGGGGAGCGAAAGTGTTAGAGGAAGAGCAAGAGAGAGAAAAAGAGGGGGAGAGGACCAGTTTACATAGCACCCCCTCACTTCAGCAACTCATCACATTGAAAAGCTGTCATGTTAAGCCACTACTGCCGTCTGTGTGTCACTAGTGTGTGCGCGAGAGAGATGGAGGGAGAGGGGGATAGAGAGAAAGAGGATGACCCCAGGGTTTGGAAGGGAATTGAGCAAGTCAAGTGTTTCTCTCATATGTCTCCTACATACAGCAGCTACATAAACAAAAACACAAACGCACATTTGGTCGTTTGCAGTAGTTATGTTGTCTTGAATCTTGGCCCTTAGAACAAAATACATATAAAGTACAAGGGGCATTCGAAAAGTTCTAAGACAAATGCCATAAATTCAAAATGAGTCGAACTAGTTCAACAAAATGACCTTGAATCGTACCACTGATGACTTATAAACACATTTGACAAGTTTCGGCATTCTAGATTTGTTATTCAATTAATAGTGACCCACGAACACATGCAAGAGCCAGGTCTAGACCAGGTCTAGAGCAGGTCTAGACCATGCGTTCGTGGGTCTCGTTCATGCGCTCAGACTGCGTGCGGTCCTCCAGCTGAGGCGAGCAGCGGCTCGCCTCAGCTGTGACTCGAAACGAAACAAGGAAATAGACCTTTAATCCACCTGGTCTAGTCCTGGTTTAGTCCTGGTTTAGTCCAGGTCTAGACTGGCAGCACATGATAGCGCACATGACCCGGCGCGGTCATGTGCGCTCACACGTGTCAGAGCGCAGTTTTCTGCCCCCTCCCCCCTCCCCCCACACTTCACCATTAATAATTTTGTTGAAAATCTATGAAAGTTTGAGTGTTTAAACGAGAGACAAATGTGAGAAAAGTTTAAATCCAGTCTGAGAAACCAATCAGGACGCAGAACACAATGTTACACTATAAAAAAAGTTACACTATAAAAAATAAAACTTGGATTAATTTCGTAAGGTGAGGTACCACTGTATTGATTTCTGAACTCTTCTTAAGTGTAAACATTAGTATTATGTTGTTTTAAAATGAATTTGATCTTGTTTCTTTGCATTGTTTGAGCTCTGAAAACATGTATCTTTTTTGTTATTTTGACCATTTGTCTTTTTCTGCAAATAAATGCTCTAAACGATAATATTTTTATTTGGAATTTGGGGGAAATGTTGTCAGTAGTTTATAGACTCAAACAAAAATGTTCCTTTTGTCCAAACACAAACCTATAAGTAGTAAAATCAGAAAAACTGATTATTTTGCAGTGGTCTCTTATTTTTTCCAGAGCTATAGAAGTGCATGTATATTATGTTTCATGCATACTTCATACTTTTGCAAAACTGGCAGCAGTACTTTTAATTCATTACATTTAACTGTACGTTTACTTGAGTACAACATCTCAGAACCACTGCCAAAAATACTGTGTTTGTTTATTCATGGTCATTCAGTGGTCCATTCCAAAATCCACCCACGGATGAGTACCGTATTTTCACGACCATAGGGCGCACCGTGTTATAGGGCGCAGCTTCAGTTACGGGTGTCTTTTTGGTATTTAACACATACAAAAGGCGCACCGGGCTATAGGGCGCGGGCGCGGGCACGATAAAACGTACCGGTAAAGTCCTGGTTCAGAGCGCACGTGCACTTCCTCATTGCGTGCGCTGACGGCTCGTGCTCTTCTTATGCGCTGATGCGCTGTATTGAAGTTCAGAATGTGTTTAGTTGGTGGATTTAATTACATAAACTTTCCACACGAACAAAATCATATGTGTGTTATTAATAAGCCTAAGAAAATAGTGTGATTTGAATTGTGTTTTATTAAAAAAAGCAGCGGGAGCAAATATGAGTTCGGTTGTGCTTTATTTGAGTGCGTAATAAATACCGTATTTAGCATAGTGCTCACATTATTTTTACAATCATTCTATCAAATCAAATCAATCATCAAATCCATCAAAGTCCTCATCTTCTGTATCTGATAAGAACAACTGGGCTAGAGTACAGTCAAACACGCCAGGTTCTCTCTCGTCACAGTCAGAGTCTGTCTCGTTGCCGTCCGTCTCCTCGTGAAAGATGCCGGCTTTTGCAAAAGCCCGAACAACAGTACAAGTAGACACATTAGCCCAAGCATCTACAATCCATTCACAAATTGTGGCGTAACTCGCTCGGCGTTGCCTCCCAGTCTTCGTAAAGCTGTGTTCGCCATCTGTCATCCATCGCTCCCACGCCGTTCGCAGCCTTACTTTGAACGCCCTGTTCACGCCAATGTCCAGCGGCTGGAGTTCCTTTGTCAAGCCTCCCGGAATGACAGCGAGCTCAGAGTTCATTTGCTTCACCTGTTTTTTGACACCGTCCGTGAGATGAGCGCGCATGGAGTCACAGATCAACAGGGACGGTGACGCGTGGAAAAAACCGCCTGGTCTCTTCACATACACCTCATTCAGCCACTCTTTCATTTTGTCCTCATCCATCCAGCCCTTTTCGTTAGCCTTAACGATTACTCCAGCTGGAAATTTCTCTTTAGGCAGAGTCTTCCTCTTAAAAATCACCATAGGTGGCAGTTTCTGTCCATTAGCATGGCAGCCAAGCACAACAGTAAAAGCTGATTTTTCGTGTCCCGTTGTGCGTATCGCTACCGTGCTAGTCCCCTTCTTCTCAACAGTGTGACTCACCGGGATGTCAAAAGTGAGCGGCACTTCGTCCATGTTGGTTATGTGACTGGGCTGGATGTGTTTGTCGGCAATCTTCTTACTACAGTAAGAGCGGAAGATGGACAGCTTTTCTTTGTAATCCACTGGGAGTTGCTGCGCCACCGTAGTCCTTGCCCGGATGGAAAGATTGCGGCGTTTCATAAAACGAAAACACCAAGACGGAGCTCCTTGAAAATGTTCAATGTTCAATGGGTTGTCAAAACAATGTTCCGCATACCGCGCATACCTGCCCATTTGTACTATTCGGGGTCTGTCTTCGCTCACGTCCGCACGTTCACGCCACGCCCCTTGTCTTCTATTACGTCCGCGTCTCACAACAACACAATAGGCGCACCGCACCATAGGGCGCGGCGTGCATTTTGAAGAAAATTTAAGACTTTTAGGTGCGCCTTATGGTCGTGAAAATACGGTAATCATATTTTGGAAGGATCAACAAGGAACAACATTTGGACAATTATTGAAAGAAGAGAAAGGAAACGGGAAATCTGTGGTTCCAGCGACGATGACCTGAGAAAGCCATATAATAAAACTATGTATACAGTTTGAAGTAAAACAAACGCGGCAATACTAACCCCACGTATTATTTCATACGTGTACACATTCCTGACGATCATAAAGTTGCTTTCACATCACATTGAAGATTTGACTATAGCTTCATTTGCAGCACAAAACATTCCCACACATTACTCACTGGAGGTCTGCATTTTCAGCTCATTTTCTGTTTAATAACATTGCCAAATTCAGTGCTTAAAATGTGTTAATTTTTTAACTATGCATAAATTGCAACTAGACAACCAATGCAAATACTGATATCCGATACTGATACTGATACTGATACTGATATCTGATATTAATGATGCTGATATCGGTTGATACTGATATTAGCTGATACCGATATTTATTTATTTTTAATTCTGAGATAACATTTTATACAGACTGAAAATCATGCAAAATGAAATAGATGGGGGACGCGGGGGGGGACCGGGACCAAACTGGAACTAAACCAGGATCAGACCGGGACTAGACCAGAACTAAACACAGACTAAACCAGGTCTAGACCAGGTCTAAACCTGGACTGGACCAGAACTAGACCTGGACTAAACCAG
Organism: Paratrypauchen microcephalus; assembly: GCA_036785185.1. Taxonomy (NCBI): domain Eukaryota; kingdom Metazoa; phylum Chordata; class Actinopteri; order Gobiiformes; family Gobiidae; genus Paratrypauchen; species Paratrypauchen microcephalus. The sequence goes on along the minus strand of JAVJIX010000053.1, from coordinate 2,198,658 downwards.
GACTAGACCAGGTCAAAACCAGGATTAAACCACCGCGTGCGGTTCTTTGCCTGGTGCTCTTTGCCTGGTGCTTGGACTGCGTGCCTCCCCTCGGGACCGCAGTCATGAACGAACACAAGAGCCGCACGAAACCAGGCAAAGAGCCGCACGCGGTGGTTTAATCCTGGTTTAGACCTGGTCTAGAGGAGGCACAGTTTGGGCACGGGTCTCGAGCTCGCAGCCCCGGGTGGGATGCGCGGTCTCACGCCGGTCATGCTGCGCTATCACGGATTTGAGCACAATGAGCGCACATGTCCGCGCGTACACTCCCCCCCAACACACACACGCTTCACTATTAATACATTAAACATTTGTTTACGCTTGTTTATGTCAATTGTTGTCGCCTCTGTAGACGTAACAGCCAGGTGACACAAACGGCAATTGAGTGGCGTCCCATTTCTTAGGGGAACATTCGTACCCCAAGCCCTCTCAGCTCAGTATCGAGGGGCAAGACGAAGACGTAGATAAAGGGGAAGAGGAAGGGGTAAGACAGAGAAATGGGACGCAGCCTAATACAGGAAGGTAAGGTAGTTTCCAATGATTAATCCAAAGGAGGTCAAAAACATTATTCAACATATACTGAAACTGGACTCTCCGGGTGGGTGGAGAGTCCTTGCCTCAAGTGGAGGAGTTAAAGTATCTCGGGGTCTTGTTCACGAGTGAGGGGAGGATGGAGCGTGAGATTGACAGGCGGATCGGTGCAGCGTCGGCAGTGATGCGGTCGTTGTACCGGACCGTTGTGGTGAAGAGGGAGCTGAGCCAAAAGGCGAAGCTCTCAATTTACCGGTCAATCTACGTTCCTACCCTCACCTATGGCCATGAGCTTTGGGTAATGACCGAAAGGACGAGATTGCGGATACAAGCAGCCGAAATTAGTTTCCTCCGCAGAGTGGCTGGGCGCTCCCTTAGAGATAGGGTGAGGAGCTCAGTCACATGGGAGGAGCTCGGAGTAGAGCCGCTGCTTCTCCACGTTGAGAGGAGCCAGCTGAGGTGGCTCGGGCATCTGTTCCGGACGCCTCCTGGTCGCCTCCCTCAGGAGGTGTTGCGGGCATGTCCCACCAGGAGGAGGCCCCGGGGAAGACCCAGGACACGCTGGAGGGACTATGTCTCCCGGTTGGCCTGGGAACGCCTTAGGGTCCCCCCGGAGGAGCTGGCGGAAGTGTCCGGGGTGAAGGAGGTCTGGGCATCCCTGCTTAGACTGTTGTTCCCGCGACCCGGCCCCGGATAAGCGGAAGAAAATGGATGGATGGATGAAACTGCAAAGGGCCTTGTATACCACCTGGGACAGCCCACATACCACAGTTTTGCTTTATACAATATTAGTATTTAATATCTTATTTAAAAAAAAAACACCACACTATCTGGACTCATATTTTTGTGTAAATTAAAATCCTTTTAAAAATCATACTGAATAGTGAGATCTAGCAGCTGTTCCATTCATCTCCCTCTTTATAGAATCCCCTGGTTAACCACAGGTTCCAGATCTTTTCACTTTGGCAGCGTGCACACGGCTAAGTGGTCTCCATGTGGTCTGAATCCACACTGGCTTCCATAGGACTTGGCAGGATAGCCCATTGGCTTACACTGCTCTGGCCTTGGTCAGTTTATGGGAAGTTGTTAAATGTTTTGTTTTTTTTGTAGCTGCTGTAATGATATTTTGATTGCGCCCAAATATTGTTGAAATAGTGGTCAGTAATAAAAGCAAATCAGTACTGCAGAATATTACACTTCTATATAGATTATAGTATGAATTTAGTATTTTATTTTACTTTGAAGAGGCTTGTGCTGACTTTTGCCAGCTTGTGTTTAAACTATTGACAGTTTGTCATAACATCACACAGACCCAACCGATTATTGCTGTCATGTGCCTTGTATCTTGTATCAAACAAAGAAAATGCACGTGATTCCCATAGCCAAATAAGTTCAAATAAGATTTTAACTTGTGCATTATCTTTTAAATACAAACATAATACCATCACTGACTGTAACTCTTCTTTTTTTGTCTCAGGGGAAGCGACTCCGGCCGAAAACTCAAGAATGTAAGTACAGCTTTTGCATTGGCCCTGTGATAACTCTAAATGTATACTAGCTAGTGCGGAAGCTATTATTATATCGCAGTTTGTCACTTTAACGCTCCATGTCTCTTCAAGTCTGTCACACTCTTAACTTATTATGTTGTTTTCATGTCTGTGGTTCAGCTGCACACCTTGCATGTTAAAGATTATCACTGGTCTACAAGCAAAATGCTTCCGGAACAAAAGTAGTGACATTTTTCTTGGTTTAGGTCACTAATAAAGAAAAAGTAAGTCAGAAGTGCTGATTGGCTATAGTTTCCAAGATATAGAATTGGGTCAAAATAGGAAATTTATGCAAAATAAGGCAAAAACAGTAGTTTATCAGAAGGTACAGTGTGTCTACAAGCAACAGTTCTATCTGAAAGTCTGTCTGCACATTCACATACATTTATTTTAATATGTCTAGAGTTTTAACATCAAATATTTTTTGATTTCACATAAGAGAGATGCCTCGAAATTGTGTGCACCTGATGTCTTAAAGGTCCCATGACATGAAATTTTCACTGAGGTTTTTGAACGTTAATGTGAGCTCCCCTGCCCTGTTTAGGCCCCCCCCCCCCATGGTTAAAAGTTGCGAAATGTCTAAACTGAGCATTTGCGATCCTTTTCTGCGTTAGAAAAAATCGGAGCTCAAACGGGCGATTTTGAACAAGGAAACTTATTGACGTCAGATCGAAAAAATAAATGCAAATGCAGTTCCACCCCCGTCTGTCTGTACTCAGCGTCTCTGTAAATCACGCCCAGAGAGTTTGGACCATGAAATGCGTTTTTTTATTTGCCTGGAGGCACGTCCGAGTGTTTCTAGGCTCGGAAGTCCTTTATCTGAGCCTCTGGACCTTTGAACAGTAGTGGTTTAATTTTATTTTCTGTGGAAATGTGTTTATTTTTCAATGGAACGCTTCAAATCTCTCCCCCCGTGCAAAAACAAGGAAATGGATCAGCTGAGAGCCGAGAGCGGATAGTTTGGCCACGCCCCCACCCTCTACTATAGGCCATCTCTTTTCTCCTCATTTGCATTCAAGCAACAACCCCCATAATGGAGTGTTCAGAGAGAGAAAAATTACTCTTTCTCATCTTATCTCTGTTTCTCATGCACTGAGTGTTGATTTTGAAGAAGGATTCATTTACAGTATTAGGGAACCATTAAGGAGCCATATAAAAGCATCAAGAAGTACCATGTCATGGGACCTTTAAGATATTTCTTGTTTATTTCTTGATGGATAAAGAAGTGCAAGTTAAAAATGTCAAAATATAAATATTATTTTTAAACAAAAATGCCTAAATCTATTGTATAAACAGATGCGATTTTGATGTAAAACACAGTTATCAATTGATTTTCAGTTCATCTTATCAATATAAGATAAGATAAGACTTTACTGATCTCACATAGGAGAAATTTACTTGCCACAGCAGCTCCAGGCAGAGACAGTATGAGCAAGAAAGAAAAGTGCATGTAGGCAAGAATAAAATAAATAAAAATAAGTAATAATAAAACAAATAATAATAGTAAAACAGCAACAAAACAGTAATTAGGAGAGTATAGAAATGAGATTTAGCCACTTTTATCTCGGAAACAGATCGAGTCCAAAAAATTGTAGACCAGTGTTATGCAAAATTGGCTCTTGTGAGCTTTTAGTCATGTTAAAATGTTGTTACTTCATCAAAATCATACCCATAGTTGTGTTTTGTTTCATTCACACATGTTTGAAAAGCACTTTATTACTGTATTAGTCTGTCTATATCTCCAAAGCTCAAAATGCTCTGTTCCACATTTTCATGTCATGAAGCAGTAGTTTTCAACTTAATAGCTACTTTTTACCTTTTGTTCAGTAATTCTAGGGCTGAAATGATTATTATTAATATTATAATGATTCTAGTGAAGTTGTATGAAGTTTAAAAACACTGGAGCACTTTCTGTAATACAACATGACATCACAAGGTGGACCAGACCAGACCAGTTTTCTGTTTGAGAAGATCTCAGCCTAAATATGCAGGATCTGTGTGTAAAAACAACTCCAGATACACAGATAAAGAAATAATGTAATATGGGCCCTTTAAACTACATTTTACTTCAAATATGAATTAGAATTTTACATTTTGAGAATGTGTACTGTCATAAAAATAGTTTTGCAAAGCTTCCCACAGACAGAAATGCTTTTGTAAACAAATGCCGTTAAGAGAGTATTATGTCAGATCTGGCACAGATTGTGTGTAGATAGTGTTACGGTCTTTTGTTTGTGTGTTGTGTTGACATGTTGATGGTGGAGTCTGTTACATTGTTGTAACATTGGATTGTACAAGTTGGAAGAGTTAGTAAGTCAGTACTGTAGTTGCTCTTCTAAAATCACAGCCTTTAGAGTTTAAAGTTTCTGTATTCTGCTGTTTTCTGATCTGTGTTATAATGTTTCCTCATCAGAAACATACGTGGAGTTGTGTTTTGTTTCTTTCACACGTTTAGCACACAAATTCTGCATATTTAGACTGTGTTCTTCTCTCGATTCCACTTTGTGATGTCATGTTATAATACAGGAAGTGCGACTCTGTGTTTTTTTGTTTTGTTTGTTTGTTTATTTCATTCGTAAAGTATAAAAAGACATCAACATTTGTGATAACAATACAAAATATTGAATGAAAGGGAGCAGAAAGAAGAGTTATCTTATGTTATCTGCCCCCTCTTCCCTTTTCCAAACACCAACACCGATAGTGACTGTAAAACCTTTCCTCATTACATTCCATTTCAATCACAATTATTAATCAATTGTAAACATAAAGCTTCATTTTCAAGTGTAACAATTTAGTTTTCTTTTTCATACATACACATTACATTGGATTTTATGTATTTTTAAAATGTCATTATTGTACTTGATTCTTTGATTTCTTTGTCAAGATTATTCCATAAATTAACTCCTTTCACAGCGACGCTTCGCTCCATAACCTTGGTTCTGAATTTAGGTTTTTTAAACATGTAGGTTCCCTTTAAATTGTATTGGCTTGTTCTCATCTCAAACAGTCTTTGAATATTTACAGGAAACACTCTGCACTTTGCTTTATAAATGACTTTGAGGATACTTAATTCAACAATATCACACATTTTCAACACTTTAAGTTTAACAAATAATGGGTTGGATGGCTCTCTATAATGACTGTTGGTGATCATTCTCAAAGCCTTTTTCTGTAAAATAAATAATGGCTGTAGGTAAGTTTTACATGTCGGCCCCCAAATTTCCACACAGTACATCAGATATGGTGCGATTATGGAGTTATACAAGATTAATAATGCTGCACTGTTTAGTGAGAACTTTACTTTATGCATCACCGCAATTGCTTTAGCTATTTTGCTTTTTGTGTAATTTATATGAGATCTCCAGTTTAGTCCTTCATCAATCATGACTCCTAAAAATGTTGTTTCACTTACTCTCTTAATCTGTATCCCATCTATTTCTGATGAAATGTCGTCTTTTTTATTTTTATCATTAAATAAAAATAAAAAAGACCACATATCATTAGAAATAGATTTTTAAACCTCTAACACCTATTATTTGGATTATTTCAACCCTGGAATGACCCATCTTTACTGAACTAAAGATAAATGGCAACTGTTTTTCATGAGGTAACAACATTCCCTAACATGGAGCTGATTTCACATAATATAGGACCTTTGAAATGGTACATTTGCACTGTTTCTGTATTTATGAGATTACGTTGCGATTTTCACCAAGTTTATTTTAAACAAAGGGAAGTTTTACATGCACATTTTAAAGGCCCTGCACCCAGTTTTCTTCCCCATTTGAGCAAAATTTGTATAATATTGTATGAACAGCTCTTGAGGTCAAAATACGTCTGCATCAAATTATTTTCCACTAATCAGGAAGTGTGTAGAATCCCTCAGTCGTCCAGGTAGAATCCAAGGCAAAAGGTGAAATTCAATTTGTCAACTGGACAAAACTTTATTTTAATTTACTAAGTTTACTTTTGTCCACTTGACAAATTGAATTTCTCCTTTTGCCACTAACCAGGAAGTGGAGATTAGCATGCTAGTTGTTGTTAGCTTTACCGTAGTGGCAAAAGTCCACCTGTGACTTGTGAAAAAATGTTTAGAAACTCATCATGGTGAATAATTATGGTCGATATGCATAAGGTAAGAGAGGAATAACTTTAAACCACTGCAAACGGTTTAAGGAGAATTAACGTTTTTTTACAATCTGAGCCTTATTTCGGTAATAAAACAAGTTGTTTTACTCACCCATAGCACTTTGGTGTCATATGGAGCATTTCCGGAGATGTTTTAGTTAGCGATATCCATAATGTGCAGTCTCCAAATAACACAAACTTTAGCTCTTTTCAAATCATAGAAGCTCAATGTCTTAGTCTACGCTTTCGTTTGAGTCAAAAGTGGCCTGTAATCCGAGATTTAGCCATAGTTTCGAGTAGATGAGGACAGGGCGCATGTGCGGAGTCACAGCTTTTTTCGCTCTCAGCTCTCGGGACCCAAACATGAAACGCAAAGCTGTAAATTATGGATAAATCTCGGATTACAGGCCACTTTTGACTCAAACAAAAGTGTAGACTAAGACATTGAGCTTCTATGATTTGAAAAGTGCTAAAGTTTGTGTTATTTGGAGACCGCAAACATGTGCCCCGAGAACTCGCGTTACGGATATCGCTAAACTAAAACATCTCCGGAAATGCTCCAAATGACACCAAAGTGCTATGGGTGAGTAAAACAACTTGTTTTATTACCAAAACAAGGCTCAGATTGTAAAAAAACGTTAATTCTCCTTTAAAATGAGCTGGTTCTGTTCTTTATGTTTTTGACACAGTAAAAATCCGGTACAGTGCCTTTAAACAAATCAATTTGTTTCACGGACTCAGGAAGTGCATTTCAAAAATTCATATATTTTCAAGTTTCCGAACACCACCAACTTGTAAACTTGTCAATCCTAAGGATGTTTGAATAGTTCTGACCTGTTGTTTCATTCACACATTTTTTCACCTTTCATATTTCGTTTGGGCAGCTCCTATTTTCTCTATTCACATTGAACGCCCTTTAACAACCGGGCTCCTCTCAGAAGTGGACCAGTGACTAGCCCTGCCCACTCTGCAGCTCCAGCCTCACTCCATCTCTCTCCCTCCTCCTCCCCTCTCACTGATGCTGCCGGCTGCACAGTACCGGCTGATGGAACGCGCTACTCTATCATTTCGCTGACTCTACGAGCACTACCGCTGTAGCCTAAGCAGCAGCCGTGCCAAATTAGCATGCAACTTCTTCCCGTCTTACCGCTTTTGCTTGCACTTTATGCACTAGCTCTGGATTAGCTTTGCCTTAGCGTCCCTTTTCTGCAGCGCGTTCAAGGGAGACTGCACCTTGAAGAATCTGCTGATGTGGTAACTATGGTGATCTCTCTAAACGATCACAGATTGAAGCGATGATGATGATGTTTTTAAGAGCTTTTGCTTGCAGGAAAAATGCTAATATGCACATTGTGTTGCCTGTTAGTGGTTTTTCAAAGCTATGGGTGCCTGCATGGGAGTTCTTTAGTACGTTGTGCAGTGTGTTTGTAGTACACGCATGCCCTTAACCTTAGGTCATTCAAACAAAGAAGTGATTGTTGTTGTACCACGCAACTTCCAGAACTGGTCTGTGCACAAACTTTGCCTGTTACTTAATGCCATACATAACGTACACACACAAGGCGTAATTCAGGAGTCTGATTTTGTATTTGAGAATTGCTGCTGGTTTGTGAAAGTTGAAAGTGTGGCTGGCTGGGCGGTTTGTTTGTGGTTGATCAGGTCTTGCGTGTGGAGCGAAGGGGGCCGGTCTGTCAATGAGGTCAATAAGAGAGGACCATAGTAGTAGCAGAGAGTGAACGTGCATGTGCAAAGTACTGACCCACTTTAAAGGGCACGGAAAAAGATCTGATGATTAGATTGAATATAAGAATGGGTATAGGCCTGTCACAATAATTACGATATTGACTTATCGTTCAATATACAGTTTTGGAAAAAAAAATAAGAGACCACTGTATTTTTTTCTGAAATCAGCATCTCTACATGTATTACAGCCATTCCATTCCAGCGTCTGTTGAATTCCAACACAAACACAAAGCTGAGCTACTTCAGTTCTTGCACCAGGAGTGGAATAAAGTCACCCAAGAACAATGTGAAAGACTGACAGGTCTGAACCAGGACTAAAGCAGGTCTAAACTAGGGCTAAACCAGGTTTGAACCAAGACTAAACCAGGATGAACCAGAACTAAACCAGGTTAAAAAGGGGACTAAACCAGGACTAAACTAATTTTGGACTGAACCAGGTCTAAACTAGGACTAAACCAGGTCTAAACTAGGACTAAATCAGGGATGAACCAGGACTAAACCACGTTAAAAATGGGACTAAACCAGGACTAAATTAAGACTAAACCCGGTCTGAACCAAGACTAAAGCAGGTCTAAACTAGGACTAAACCAGGTCTGAACCAAGACTAAACCAGGTCTAAACTAGGACTAAACCAGGTCTGAACCAAGACTAAACCAGGTCTAAACTAGGACTAAACCAGGTCTGAACCAAGACTAAATCAGTTCTAAACTAGGACCCAACAACAATGTGAAAGACTTGTGGAGAGCATGCGAAGACACATGAAAGCTGTGATTAAAAATAAGGGTTATTGCACCAAATATTGATTTCTGAACTCTTCTTAAGTGTAAACATTAGTATTATGTTGTTTTAAAATGAATTTGATCTTGTTTCTTTGCATTGTTTGAGCTCTGAAAACATGGATCTTCTATCTGTTATTTTGACCATTTGTCATTTTCTGCAAATAAATGCTCTACACGATAATATTTTTATTTGGAATTTGGGGGAAATGTTGTCAGTAGTTTATAGACTCAAACAAAAATGTTCCTTTTGTCCAAACACATACCTATAAGTAGTAAAATCAGTGAAACTGATAATTTTGCAGTGGTCTCTTATTTTTTTCCAGAGCTGTATTTGGGGGTCAGTATTTATCATGAGCGTATTTTTGTTGCAATAGTGGGGAGTTTTCTGCTATTTTTTTATATAATGTGGTCAGATTTAAGCTGTAGAAGGATGAAAAAGTAACTTTGAGAATTAATTATTTGTTCATACTGTAAATTAATTTGTTGTAGCTCATGATTTTTAATAATACGAATGGTTTCCTGGGATTATTCTTTTAATTGTGTCAGTAGCATAAAGTTATTTAGCAATATCTGCTTCAAAGCGAACCACTTATTACCAAGGCTTATTACACTTTTTTCCGTGCAAAACACAACACACTCTAGGCTACCATACTTTCTATATACCCTTTTGTGTAAATACATGTCTGCTTTTAAATACACGTCTACTGTGAATGAGGCTCTGTTCTGAGAGGTCTGAAATAAACCCATTAATCCGCGCTTTGTTACAGCGATCCCCCAGAGAGGCTGTTGACATGGGCGCAGTAAATATAGCAGAACAGGTTGGCAGTGCTGCTAAAGGTGTAATTGCCGCTGATCTGTTATCTGATCTGTACGTAATCGGTCTGAACTCAAGGCATTTATCATGTAACTCAGCCTGATGGGCCATGTCATCTGAAATGGAGAAAGTTATAATTTCAGTAAAAAAAATACATCTCCATCAGAGTACATGTGACATTTTCTTTTACATTGAATATTTTCAGCAGCCACTAGTCTAGTGCTAGTACTAACACTCTGTTGGTACTATTAAATGTACTAGATCTCTTGTGTTACTACGACTACTATTACTACTATAGCTATGCTCAGTTTGTTGGGGTCACCTCAAACCAAGTTGTCTATCTAAATCATACCTGAATTATTGCCAATACTATGAAGCGTAAGCGTAAGCTGTGTCCCAATTCGAGGGCTGCAGCCTCCGCTGCTTTTTCAGCGGCTCTGAAGGCTGCAAAAGCTGCAGCCCTCGAATTAATCTCCGTGGACCGCAAGGCCGGAGCCGCTCGCAGCGCCCAGACACGCTGCTAATTCTAATGCTAACAACATGCACCATGCAAATTACGCACACGGATCAATAACCCTCGAACTGGGACACGGCTACAGTGTGTGTTGAGCAGTGAACAACATGGACGTTGTTGTTAGAAACAGGAATTTATACTGAAAAAAGGAGCCGTGTCAGTTGTGTACTTCGGCTTTAAAAAATCTGGTGCTGATCAAACAAACATTTACAGGGCTAAAGTTGTAGCGACTCAGACGTCACTCAAAGATGCGTTTGCTAAGGGGACTACCTATGACAAGAAAAGCAAACGGTGGAACAATATTACCAACGCTGTTACTATCACCAAGACATGGTTCCACTTAGTCCTGTTGAGAAAGGAGCTTCAAGGAGATGAAAAAGCTCTGGACCCAGATATGTTTTACCAAGTCAGATTTACTCCAGTAATTATTCTCTAAATTATTAGGAAATGGGGTTAAGACTGAGTCTTGCATGAAATTTTTTTTTTAAATACCGCCAAATACCGTGATTTTGAAAAATACCGTGATATAAATTTTTGGTCATATCACCCAGCTCTATCCTGAGCATCCATAAACTGGAAACTCTTGTTACTAATGTTCACTAGGTTTATTTTGCTAATCACCAATAATTTGGTGGTTTATCACAAGAGTTTGGTGAGAAAAAAAACAATTGAAACATGGCTTACTGTACTGCTAATGTTGGTTACAGTGCTTTTTTTGTTTCACTAAGCACCTACAAATTACTTGAGTCACAATATTTAAATATATTTTGTTCAGAAATGTTTGATGTAGCAGACTTTTCCCCAGTATACATTACCGTCTTATTTCCTCGGTCTATGTGCGCCACTAAAATGGATCTGGCCTGGTTTTATATGCGGTGCCATCAATCAGTGTGTAGTGAACAGGATGCCTTACTGCTGATAGTAGAAGTGCCCTAGCCGGGGTAGGGACACAATAGCCACTTCTTGTCTTATTTGTACAGGGCCCTAATGCTAACATGTCACCCTTCAGAACAGTGGATTGATTCAAGTAGGCAGGAAAGAATCACGTATTGAATGTTGCCTAAGGGGATAGGAAAAACACTTTTTTATTGTGTGGAAACTTTCCGACTATACAACTGCTTATAAGAATAGACTTACTAATTAAGGATTTGAGAAGACTTCAGGGAAAGGTTTATAGTACTCAAGACAGGCTTTGCAAATTAGAAATAACATCACATGTTTGAAATCAAGGTCATGGGGTTTATTTTACCAAAGCAAGGCATGCAGTCCACGGTACTAAGTTTATTTTAGCTCATTTCATATCCTGGATGTGCTAAAATATCAGTATATATATAATTTGATGATAGAGTATCGCTGTCACAGTCTGCTGTTGCCAAAACTATTTCTTGGTATAGTGATAACTTCGATAAATTTGACATATTTACTGGCTTGATGACGTTTGGGCAAGTAGTGGTTTAACACTTTAACACTTAACAAAAATTGTGATCAATCCATAGACTAATCTTCCAGGCACCATGCTCCAAATAAGAAGTAAGCATGGGCACGTTTCCGGCTCCATCAACTTAGGATCCAGTTCACTTTAAATTGAAAAATCATCGCCCCTCTTTCTGTAACCATATCTGGTTATTTTGGTCTTAAAGGAGAATTAACGTTTTTTTACAATCTGAGCCTTATTTCGGTAATAAAACAAGTTGTTTTACTCACCCATAGCACTTTGGTGTCATATGGAGCATTTCCGGAGATGTTTTAGATTAGCGATATCCGTTAACGTGAGTGCTCGGGGCACGACGTAAAAGTCACCAAAATAACAAACTTTAGCACTTTTCAAATCATAGAAGCTCAATGTCTTAGTCTACACTTTCGTTTGAGTCAAAAGTGGCCTGTAATCCGAGATTTAGCCATAGTTTCGAGTAGATGAAAAGGACAGTGCGCATGTGCTCAGTCACAGCTGATTTCGCTCTCAGCTCTCGGGACCCAAACATGAAAGGCAAAGCTGTAAGACGTTTCAAATCAAATCAAATCAAACAATATTTATAAGGTGCTTTTCATACAAAATTGTAGCACAAAGCGCCTTACAGTGGTCAAGGATTAGAAGATTGACCTTCATTGATCTCGCACAGGAGAAGTTGTTTCTATATTTGACCCGGGGACCATCCCCATGATTTTGTTTTGTTATTTAGTCTTGGTCAGGCCCTAAGATGGAGGATTTTACCTATGGCGCATGTTTGGGTTGGTGGGGTAAACCGGAGTGCCCGGAGGAAACCCACCCAGACACGGGGAGAACATGCAAACTCCACACAGAAAGGCAACCGAACCTTCTTGCTGTGAAGCATGAGTGCTAACCACTCAGCCACCGTGCTGCCAGAGGGAAAAAAAAAAAAAAAAAAAAAGAGACGAACAGACAAACAAGCAGACGAACAAACAAGAAACAGATAGACAAGCAAACAGACGACTGAAGTCAATAGTTTGGACCATCGTGTTTGCAGTACCCACTTCAGTCAGGACGATTTTTTTACCAGCAAAGGAAAAGAAATAAGGCCAGCGGATTCAGCGCACGATTCTGAGAAGTAATGCGATACCGATGGCTGTTCTCTGCTGCTCCTAAAACTGTCTCCGCTTCATTCTTTGCGTATCCATTCTGTCTCCTCATCCGTATACTCCTCTTCAGTCCTCAGTCCTCCATCCTCCATCCTCAGTCCTCCAAACAAATACCTATAAGCAGTAAAATCAGAAAAACGGATAATTTTGCAGTGGTCTCTTATTTTTTTCCAGAGCTGTATGTGGTCCTATCCTAATATATTTGCTTGTTCCTTATGCAGGTTCTGATCACTCTCTACTGGCTGGGTCGTGCTGCCAACTGCTGTACCTCCTACAACGGGCCCACGCTGGACCTGGCACAGTTTGAAGGCCTGCTGTCACAGATGCGAAAGGTTGGCTCATATCATCTTCTCTTAGCTGCATCGAGCTTCACACAAAATGACATTAAGCCATTACTGCTCAAATAATCAGCATTGGTACTTTTGTGTCCGAAACCGTGGGCGCACCATATGATATAGTTGTATGTTTGCATGAAAAACAGATTTGAATCAACTGCATGGCTAAGCATTTCTAAATGTTTTATCAGAGTTAAATATGGATCTTGATGAGGATACAAGATTAAAAATACTTTAGTCTTGCAGAGAGGAGGGCTGTTTGTTAGATTATTGCTTTATGCACTCTACTGCTCGTTAACCTAAAATAGAGATAGCTGGGCCAAACTGAAAATATTCTACTTAGCACTTTCACATGTGTTTTTAAGAGAGAGATTGTGAAATTGAGTTGGAACTAAGACCTAGTCTATCTGGAAATCTACAAAATTGTATTACAGATTCCAATATCAGTATATGACTGAATGCACATTGTACACTGAGATAAAGATCCCATGACATGGTACTTCTTGATGCTTTTATATGGCGCCTTAATGGTTCCCTAATACTGTAAATGAATCCTTCTTCAAAATCAAGACTCAGTGCATGAGAAAGAGAGATAAGATGAGAAAGAGTCATAAATATCTCTCTGGAACACTCCATTATGGGCGTTGTTGCTTGAATGCAAATGAGGAGGACAGAGATAGGCCAGAGCAGCAGGTGGGGGCGTGGCCAAACTCTCCACTCTTTCCTCTCTAGCAGTGCGCTGTGCGCTGGCTCCACTTCCGTGTGTGTAAGCGCGAAGAAAGAAAGGAGAGCCGTTTCAATGAAAAAAACACATTTTCACAGAAAATAAAATTAAACCACTGCTTTTTCAGAGGTCCAGAGGCTCAGATAAAGGACATCCGAGCCTGGAAACACTCTAATGTGCCTCCAGGCAAATAAAAAAACGCATCTCGCATTGCGTAGCTCATTCGCGGTCCAAACTCTCCGTGTGACGTCAGAAAGTTTCCTTGTTCAGAATCGCCCGTTTGAGCTGTCTTTTTTTCAAACGCAGAAAAGGATCGCAAATGCTCAGTTTAAACATTTCACAACTTTTAGCCATGGGAAGGGGGGGCTAAACAGGGTAGGGGAGCTCACATTAACGTTCAAAAACCTCAGAAAGTGAAAATTTCATGCCATGGGACCTTTAAAGCAATCAAAACAAAAACTATATGAATCTACGTAAACATTGGGACAAAACACAGAATTAAACCTGGATTAAATCAGGACTTGAGCAAGATTAAACTAAGTCTACACAAAGACTAAAATGGGTTTAAATTAGAAGCAAGGACAAACCAAGGATCAATTGCTAAATGATCTAGCTCTACGCCAAACATACTCTTGTGAGCTTTAATCTGTGTTAGAATGTTGTTACCTCATCAAACATTAAACGTCCCCGGAGTTGTGTTTTGTTTCATCCACACATGTTTGAGTAATCCGGGTTTATAGGTGTGTTTACATCTCCAAAGCTCAAAATGATCTACTCCACCGTGTGACGTAATGAAGCAGTAGTTTTCAAGTTAGCTACTACATTAATTTTACCTTTTGTTTAGTAGAAATTGGCTGAAATTATCCAAATGATTCTAGTAATCTGAACTCTACCCCCTGGCTGAACCTCCATGTTCCCTTACTATGCCACCACTCTGTCCCCCTCCCTCTTCACCTCTCCATCTCTCCCAATGTCAATGAACTCCACCCAATCCCCGCATCCATCTGTATTTCTCTGTGTTATAGTTTATCCGGTACATATCTTGTACATATTCAAGATTCAAGATTGTTTATTGTCACTATGCAAGCATACCAAAATTTTGGCTACAGAAGTATAAAAATACAACAAGCATAAAGATAAAAAAGTATCATGAATAGATAAAAAAGCATCAAGTGTGCGCGCAGACACCTGCACCCGCTGATCGTGGTCAAATCCATAGAGCAACATGACCGGCGTCCCACCAGGAGCTGCGAGCACGGGACCGAGGCAGTGTCCGGACCATGCCTTCCCCTCGAGAAAATGCACAAGAGCCGCACGAAACAAGGCGAAGAGTGGTTTAGTCCAGGTTTAGACTTGGCTTAGACCTGGTTTAGTCCTGGTTTAGACCTGGTCTAGTCCTGGTTTAGTCCAGGTTTAGACCTGGTTTAGACCTGGTTTAGTCCTGGTTTAGACCTGGTCTAGTCCTGATTTAGTCCAGGTTTAGACCTGGTTTAGTCCTGGTTTAGACCTGGTCTAGTTCCGGTCTGGTCCCGGTCTGGTCCCAGTCTGGTCCTCATGTCTTAGTCCCGGTCTGGACTTCCTACAGATCCAGTGACTCATGTCTGGGCTCCTCGTGCATCCAGCGGGACTCCCGGAGCCCCCCCGGGTCCCCCCTCTATAACATCTATATAAATGTGTCAAACTGAACACATTCTGTACTGTACAGGAGACACGGAGGAGAAGACAATCAGGACGCACAACACAATGTTGATACACTATAAAAAAAAAAAAATTGAAATTAAAAAAATAAATAAATAAATAAAAATCTGCGAAACAGCGAGGCCGCGAAAAGTGAACCGCGATAGAGCGAGGGACCACTGTATATCGCACTTGCTGCTTCTTGCACTTCTGATTGGACGCTAAACCTCATTCCGTTACCTGTATTTATACATGTGTAATGACAATAAAGTTGAATCTAATCTAATCTAATCTAAAGGTGCATGGAGTTTAAAAACACAGTGGAGCACTTCCTGTACTACCACATGACATCACAAGGTGGAGTGTTTTCTGTTTGATAAAAGAACTCAGCCTAAATATGCAGGATTTGTGTGTTAAACTCCAGGTTACGTTTTTATAACATAGCTCAGAGAAAAGCATAATATGGGCCCTTAAAATATTTTAATAACAAAATAATAAAGGATTAATGAATTGCTAGAAGCGTTCCTGCATATTTTTGCTCACTGCCTCCTCGACACCTCCCAGCACATGCCTCTGTCCTGTCATCCCTGCTTTGTTCTACCTTTTAGACAGCAATGTACAAACTGCAGAAATCAGCGCTGGCATTCCTCCAACGCACACAAACACTACCCATGACAACCGGCCTAAACATGATATCGCCTCTTTGATATTAACCTGAGTTTTCCAACAAACTCAGCTAAAAAAAAAAAAAAAATTCCCCAGATGTTGAAACCTGAAGCTGAATATAAAATATATTGTAGATAGTGTGACAAAAGATAGAGCAGGTAGGTCTGGGTGGAGGTCAAAAGAATAGTGACAAAGAAATCCCATTGTAGCCAAGCGGGAGTCTAAACAATATTTCATCGTTGCATAAGAGGGGTCCAGATCAGGAAGCTATTCTGTAGACAGGAAAAGACCTTACCCCACCTTGTATTAGTTATAAGCATGTGCTCCAACCACAGAGAGGGTCAATGTGGTCAATGTGGTCAAAGGAGCAGAAAATAAATCTTACCGTAGGAGCCTGTTTTCATAGGGTTTATATGGGGAGGTTTTTAAGAATGGAGTTATGAATGGTAGTGTGTGAGAGGTTTAGAGGGGCTTTGAGTTAAATGTGTTGAAAGTATGGCCTGAGGAGGGAGGATTGTCTAAAGAGTACATTTCATAGGTTATAAGAAGCAGAAAGGAAATTGTGCGTATTCGCTCAGAGCATGCTGGTTCTTTAGATATCTTTATTATTACATACTAGATTATGACTTTTTCCAACATGTGTTTTGGAAAAATGTGCACAATTTCTACAATATTTCTACAATATCGGCAATTTATCCTCCTGACACCCGGCCCGTTCATTTGTGTCCTTTATAGTGGACATAGAGTTAACCAGTCTTATCTTTTAATGATGATTTTTTTTTATGATTAAAAAAAAAATAATGAATATAATATAATAATAAATAAGTAATTAAAAATAAATCAAATAAAAAGTAAAAGAGTTAAAAAAAAAAAGTAAAAAATATTTAAATAAAAAAAATGAATTAAAAAATAAAAAAGTAAATAAAATAATAAATAAATAAATACAAATTAGAAATTAAAAGGGAGTCTAAAATTTTTTGAGGCAACTGTAGAAGCTTGTCAGAAATGTTGGTCATCAAAAAAAAAAAAGTTTTTGTTAGGTTGTTAATTTCACGTGGATTTAACACTATTACAGTCCATTACAGAGGACATGTTGCAACTTAAATAAAATAAAAATAAAATGAACAAAATGTAAATGCTGAGGTGTTCATTTACCTCCAAATAGAAAATCACAAAAAACAAACAAACAAACAAACAAAACAAAACACTTTTTTTCTTCGGGTCCCAAGAGGTTATTTATAATCAACAAAGCTTAACTGGTTACAGTTTAAGGCTACAATCAGACTGCAGCCATGAAGTGACCCAAATCCGATTTTTTTTTTTTTTTGCCTCTATGTGACCTGTATCTGAGCTTCTAATGACAATCTGAACGACACAGATTCAATGTTTTTCAAATGCGACCCAGGTCACTTGGATATGTGGTCCTAAAACCGATACATATCCGATCTTTTGACATGCGACTTCAGTCTGAACGGCCAGGTCGCGTTCATCACCACGTCATCACCAAGTGAGAGTGGTACAAGTAGGCGCTCACAAATGTACACAAACGTTCTTCTCGTCATACGAAAATTGTGTATGAAGTCCATGTCAGTGAAGCAGCAAAGCACATAGCATGTGCGAGTGAGTTTTTTTCCGCTGAAAACGGCACGATGCCTGCATAACTGAGCCAGACTGACCGATTTTCTTGGCACAGAAGCACTGTGAGCAGTGGCTAGAGTTTTGAACAACTTACCAAAATTTCAGCGTGAGAAATACCATGTGTGGCGTGTGAGCGTGTGAACATGTTGAATTGCGTGTCACACTCAAAGCGTGAGACTTGAGAGCTCTGGCGTGCATATTAGCTGTATTAGCCTGTTAACTTTTAGCGGAAGTGTACGGCAGATGCGGCCCGCCGTAAGGGGAAGTTTACAAGTGAACAGGAAACCCATACAGATTAACATTAAAAAAAAAACGCACTATCCCTTTAAATTCGCCAGGGGCTCAATGCTAGTGTCCATGTTTAGGCGACTTCCATAAACACTGAGCACCTTATCGTGTCCTCCAAGGCGCATGCGACACACTTTTGGGGCATTTAAAGTTCACACTGGAGATCACATACAAGTCGCATTTAATTGGAAATGTGAACGACCGCGCAAAAAAAATTGGATTTCACAAAAAAAATCCAAATTGAGCTTTAAGCCCTGCAGTCTGAACATAGCCTAAGTCTACAAACTGTATTTGATTATGGTTTCTGTGTGGTCACATATTTCAGGTAAACAAACGTGACAACAGGTTTAGCAGGGTTAAAGGCCCTTCACTGTTGCTTGCATTGGTGTAACTGACTCTTGGTGACAGACAAACTGCTAAGGTTGGCCTGACCGTAGTGCTTATGCATGATTTATTTTCTTCACAGATCATTCAGATCGTTGAAAGATCTGCGCTCATTTATGTTCAAATTTGTCATGTGTGATATAAACTCTGCCCTTCTTTCAAAGAAGACATACGAAAAAGTTTGGACACACCTTCTCATTCAATGTTTTCTTTTTTCCTTCTGTTTACTAATTACTATATTTTATACATAGGTAATACATCCAATATATGAAGCAAGATGGATAGAATTATGTAGCAAACAGCAAAATATAACTCATTTTTATTATATTTTTAAAATTCACTCCACAGGTGTGCCTTGCCAGGGATCTACAAGTTAATCAGTTAAGTGCAGTTAATCGATTATTGGAATAATTAACTAAAATATAATTAAAATAATAACTAATTTGGTAATCAGATAATCACTAACTGGTGTATACAGATTTCAAAACATACCATGTGCTGAGAGGAGCAATTACACAAGAAATTTGTAAATTTATGGGGTTTTATTGAAAAATTGTTTTCTCTTTAGCTTTATCTGGGTCAAATTTACTAAACTTTCTATGTTCAGGGGCCTTTCACGTTAATCTAATTGATTAATCGAAAGAATATGATTAATTTAATAACAAAATAATCGTTAGCTGAAGCCCTAAAATTTCCCTACAGGGGGGCAGTAACCTTAAAGATCCCATGACATGGTACTTCTTGATGCTTTTATATGGCGCATTAGTGGTTCCCTAATACTGTAAATGAATCCTTCTTCAAAATCAACACTCAGTGCATGAGATATGACTCTGACTGTCTTCATGAGGCTAAATATGTCTCTGAAACACTTTATTCTGGGCGTTGTTGCTTGAATGCAAATGAGGAGGACAGAGACAGGCCAGTGCAGCAGGTGGGGGTGTGGCCAAATGCTACGCTTTTTCCTGGATTAGCGGTGCGCTGGTGCGCTGGCCCCACTTCCGTGTTTTAAGAGTGGAGGAAGATATGATACGCTTTCCATAAAAAAACCAAGTCAAAAACAGACAAAGAAACATTAGGGCAGACGACCTCCAGGACACCATGGAGCGCATGCAGAGGTCTTGCCAGCATCTCATGTTGGCTCTGGAATAGAGAGGCTAAACTAGACGCCAGAGTAATTTGAAAAACAAAGAGACAGATTAGTTGAGATAGTTTCAGAACTATGAGTCTTACGTGCTGCTGAGGAAGAGCTGGACCGGCTAGAGAAGTATAAGGACCTCATTGAACGTTACCAGATCAGGAAGAAGGAGCAGCCAGAGCAGAGGAAGGAGTGGGGGGCGTTCTATAGCAAACTGTGAAGTGAATATGGTGAGAGCTCGGACCAGGCTGCAGATGGTGAGGGCCAGAGGGTAGAGGGTCTGGTCCGGCAACAGGAACTAGACAGGACCCTCAGAGAAGCTCAAGCCAACCTGCAAAAGGAGAAGCTATGACTCCGCTGTTTTTCAGTGCAATAAAAGCGCACATAACTGAACCAGGGCTTTTAGTCAATACTTTGAATGTTACATGGTGGGGCTTTATATGTTGTTTTAGTGTTGGAATAGCGTCATCAAACATTATTGAATTTCCAATTAGTGTTAAACCAATTAGGATTTTGACATTTTCTGACACTAAATTTTGATGAATGTATTCAGTACTGACCCAGCAGTTTATATATTATATAAATATTTTGGTAATGCAGCTCTACAAAACATTTTATCCCCTTGATGAAGACTATTAAGCTGAAACATGTTTGGGGCATGCCATAATTAATAAAGGCATTCTAAACTTATAAGTGAGTATTTGGTTTTGATTTGGTTTTGATTTATTTTACATTGACGGTCCCTTTACCAAAGACAACCTCTTTTACTGTTTGTATTATTTGTTACACTTGACTGGTATTTTTATTGCCAACAAGGGATGCATTTGTACTGTCAGTGGGTTTAGTCTCTCCACAGATCTGATGTCAGCATGTCTCCATTGAGATACATCCATTTTGTGGAACACAAACTCACAAAAGTTACGTTGTCCACCTTTACTTTAAGTTATTGAACCTTTAAAATGATTGAAATAGATTCTATGTTGGTTACCAGAAAAACAAATCATGGTTACTTGGTCAAGAATCTGTATCCTCTGCACAGTTTTCTGCATAGTTTTCTACTAATTCTATGTTATTTGGCTGTTTGTCTGTTTTTCTTCCATCATTTAAAATTTGCCATGACATAAATGTATGTGTGTCCACAGGAGGCAGAGGAGGCTGACAGCCCCGGACGCAGCATCAGGGACAGTGGCTACATCGACAGCTGGGACTCGGAGCGCAGTGACTCTCTGTCTCCTCCTGCACACGGCCGAGAGGACTCACTCGACAGCCTGGACTCCCTCGGCTCTCGCTCCAGACAAACGCCGTCCCCTGACGCCCTGGGGCCCCGCGCCAACAGCGATGGTATGGCCTTGACACACACTTTATGTTTAGGTAGTACTGTTGGTTTTCAGGCATCACCATATTATAGTGCAAGGGTCGGCAACCTTTACCACTCAAAGAGCCATTTGGACCCGTTTCACACAGTAAAGAAAACACTGGGAGCCACAAAACCCTTTTGAAATTTAAAATGAAATAACACTGCAAATAACGGCTTTTTTGCCTTTGTGCCATACATTTTGAAAATGAATGAACTAAAATAAAATACATTTTAATTAAATACAGTGGTCCCTCGCTTCGCAGATTTTTTTTATTCCAATTTTTTTTATAGTGTATCAACGCACATTTCTGCGTCCTGATTGGCTAAGGGACTGTAGACCTTTGCTGATTCGTCAGTTATTCTCCTCCATGTCTCCTGTACAGAATGTGTTCAGTTTGCCAGATTTATATAAATGTTGGATCGCAGTGTGACTCTGAAGTGCTGTATGTTTGCAAGTTTTCTCCCCGACAAAACCCGCCACGAAGCGGTCATAAGAACTGTGAAATGCACATGAAATACACTTTGGTTTCATTCTCTAATACTGTGCTTTTTTGTTGAAAATCTACGATCCTTTGAGTGTTTAAACAAGAGAGAAATGTGAGAAAATGTTAATTCCAGTGTGAGAAAAGTGTAGAATGTGTGTGGTGAGGCGTTTACAGCCTTAAAACATGGAGAATAATTGTAAAATATAAAGCTGACGACTTCGCAAATTTCGCTTGTCATGGGTTATTTTTAAAACATAACCCACGTGATAAACGAGGGACCGCTGTACTGTATCCGGCTGGTTAGCTCAACTGGTAAGTCACTGACTTTCCCCGGTGGGATGTGGGTTCAAATCCCCCCCGGCAATGAGCAAACCAGTGTGGGTCCTTGGGCAAGACCCTTCACGGTACTGCCCGGGCGCCGAAAGATGGCTGCTCACTGCTCCTGAGCAGCTGATTATACAGACTATAAAACAAATTCAAAAAGAACTATATTTGGCTTGAAACAGAATAAAATGTATCACATTTCCTGTAAACAGTCCAGAATAAATTGATTACAAAGTTTGGTTGGAAATGGGCTTCTTGCGCACTCTTGTTATGACTGTGAAAGGATGATCATAGTTTTTGTTACTCACTCTTTCCATATACATATTACACAATGTGACTCTAAAACTCACTTAAATGATTTTCATCCTGCAGTATTGTTGTTTTTGTCAAACTGCTGATCGCTGCCCTATCCCACAGTGCTATTACTTCTCCAGTCTAGTATGAAGAAGTTAAAATGAGAGGTTAGCAGACACATGCACTTTGTGTGACAGGAGTCAGTGTGGGTTACATGATCCAGATGAAAGAGGCGCATTGTGGACGGTGCTACTGCAGAGCGCTGCTGCTGTGGACGAGACTGCCCAGGGCCTGTCAAACACAATACAGGCTACTATATCTGTACCGTCTCATGTGGAAAACTGTGATCTGGGTATGGCTATGGCTATATCCCCCTTTTTTTTAACTATACTATACTTTAACTACATTTTGGTTCTAATATTTGTATGGGTGATATTGTGAATGGTCTCATATATGAGTTTAAAGCTGTATTACCCCATTGTTGCTTGTATTTACAGTGGTCTCTTGCTCTATCATGGTTCACTGTTCGCGGCCTTGCTGTTTCACTTTTTTTTTTTTATATATATAGTGTAACTTTTTTTATAGTGTAACATTGTGTTCTGCGTCCTGCTGATGGATAGACCGACAGGTAAGATCAGACAAACCAGGTCTAAACCAGGTCTAAACCAGGTCTAAACCAGGTCTAAACCAGGTCTAAACCAGGTCTAAACCAGGTCTAAACCAGGTCTAAATCAGGTCTAAATCAGGTCTAAACCAGGTCTAAACGTGGACTGGTCCTGGACTAAACCAGGATTGGACCTTGCCTGGTTTACACCTGACCATATCACAAGTGAGATATGGACTTGAAGCCACCTACTAAATATCTCGTAGTGGAGGTGTGGTTTACGATCGCCAACGGCCGTTTATTGGGCGTTATGTCATTTGGCGTATACGTCACCCATAGCTAATCATGTCAGTTGTCAGTTAAAACTACAAGCTTCCATTTGTCACGTAGTACGCGTCACCGTCTTTCCACCCCTCCCCGCTCTGATTGGCTCCCAGAATCAGGAGAGCTCGCTTTCCATAGTCGCCAGGCTGTCTTTCAGATCGGAAAGAACGAAAGCAGCCTGGGATTTCCCAGGTTAGACTGGACCAGTTTCTAGACCTGGACTAAACCGGGACTAGACCAGGTCTAAACCAGGTCTAAACCTGGACTGGTCCTGGACTAAACCAGGACTGGACCAGGTCTAGACCTGGACTAAACCAGGACTAGACCAGGTCTAAATCAGGATTAAATCACCCCGTGCAGCTCTTTGTTGGTTTGCGTTCGTTTGTGCGTGTTCGGTTTGTTCGGAGGCATGGTCCGGGCGCCGCAGTTTGATCTCGTGCTCGCAGTCCCGGCCTCGCGCCGGTCGTGCTGCTCTGTCACGGATTTGACCACAATGAGCAGGTGGACGTGTCGCGCACTTCTCCAAGGGGTTGCTGCGCATCGCGCGTTGGTGACTCATGTCTCTGCTCCCCTCGTGCGTCCGGCGGGGCTCCCGGCGGAGCCCCCACACTTCACTATTAATACATTTTGTTGAAATTCTACGAAAGTTTGAGTGTTTAAACGAGAGAGAAATGTGAGAAAACGTTAATTCCAGTGTTTTAAGGCGTTTACAGCCTTAAAACATGTATAATAATTGTAAAATATAAAGTCGTCCTACTTCGCGGACTTCACTCATTATGGGTTATTTCTGGAACCTAACCCCCGCAATAAACAAGGGACCACTGTAAATCTATCTGACTAACTCTTTTGCACATTGTTAATACACACATGAATTTTGGAATGTGAAAATGGCTTCATAAATGCTTTTTTTTTCAGAAGGCAAAATGAAACTGCGGTGAGTGCAGTCAGTCCTAGGTCTGCTTATGACTCTTAAGGGTTTGCAATAAAGATACAATCCTTCAGTATTAGATTTAAATGTAATAATTTTCACAAATAAAACTGTCTTTTAACTACAACTTCACTTCAGTTGATTTTAAATTGTTGATATTGTGCAGATTTTGGATGAAGGAACTGTAGAACCTAGAAAAACCCATAAGTAGAGTACGCAAACAACACCAGAAAGGCCCTTGGTCCTGTTTGTCATACTTGAATTCTTGGTTTGATTGCATAATGATGCGATGAATACGGTTACTCAATATTGCGCAATTCCAAGCTCTTTTTCATATTCAGGAAATTTCTTTAAAACAACACAATACAAAAACTACACTGAAAGCACAGCTCATTCTTACAACACTTTTTGTCTGTACTTGTGTCTGTTTCATCAGAGCCAAGCAAGCATGAAGTCTACTGCAGAAACACGTGCCCTTTAAATACCAGCGCGTTCATAACAAACAATGCAACCAACCTACCGTTACTGCATCACCAGCCTATAGGAGCCACAATCCTTACAAGCTAACGTCATATAATTCTACATTATATTTTCCACACCTCTTGTTTTCATTGCATAATTGCTCTTGTATGACTTATTTCCATATTGCGTGTTGTGATCCCGCTGGTGAGTTGTATATGACGTTTACGATACAGCACGTGTCTCTGCGCTTTGTACAAATATACAGTGCCGTGAAAAAGTATTTGCCCCCTTCCTGATTTCTGTGTTTTTTGCATATTTATCACTCAAAACATTGTCAGATCATCAAACCAATTTTAATATCACACAGAAACAACCCAAGGAAAGACAAAATTCAGTTTTTGAATGATGATTCCATTTATTAGTGCACAAAAAAAATCTAAACCTATCTGGCCCTATGTGAAAAAGTAATTGCCCCCCCTTGTTAAATCACAAACTAACTGTGACTAACCACAGTTTTGAGAAAACTTAGTTCAGTTCTACATGCCACACCCACACCTGATTGTCACCACCTGTGTTGAATCAAGAAATCACTTAAATAGTTCCTGTCAAACAAAGTGAAGTTGGCTACAACATCTCAAGAACAAACACATCATGCCACGATCCAAAGAAATTCAAGAACAAATGAGAAAAAAAGTGATAGAAGTCTATAATTCAGGAAAAGGTTACAAAGCCATTCCCAAAGCTCTGGGGCTCCAGCGAACCACTGTCAGAGCCATTATTCAAAAATGGAGGAAACTGGGAACAGTTGCAACCCTTCCCAGGAGTGGTCGACCAACTAAGATTACTCCAAGAGTGCGACGACGGCTCATTCAGGAAGTCACAAAAGAACCTAGACGCACATCGAAAGAACTACAGGCCTCGTTGGCCTCAGTTAAGGTCAGTGTTCATGACTCCACCATTAGAAAAACACTGGCCAAAAATGGCATCCATGGAAGAGTTCCCAGGAGAAAACCACTGCTTTCACAAAAGAACACAAAGGCTCGTCTCACCTTTGCCAAAAAGCACCTTGATGACCCTCAAGACTTTTGGAGAAACATTTTGTGGACCGATGAGTCTAAAATTGAACTTTTTGGAAGGTCTGCAGCCCGTTTCATCTGGCGTAAAAATGGCACAGCATTTGATAAAAAGAACATGGTGCCCACAGTAAAGCATGGTGGTGGCAGTGTGATGGTCTGGGCCTGCTTTGCTGCCTCAGGACCAGGACAACTTGCTGTGATTGACGGAAAAATGAATTCTGCTGTTTACCAGAAGATCCTGAAGGAGAATGTCCGGCCATCAGTTCGTGCCCTCAAACTCAAGCGCTCTTGGATCATGCAACAGGACAATGATCCAAAACACACCAGCAAGTCCACCTCTGAATGGCTCAAAGAAAACAAAATTAAGGTTTTGGAGTGGCCAAGTCAAAGTCCGGATTTAAATCCGATTGAGATGCTGTGGTGTGACCTTAAACGGGCAGTTCATACAAGAAAACCCTCCAATATGGCAGAATTGAAACAATTCTGCATAGAAGAGTGGGCCAAAATCCCTCCCCAGCGGTGTGAAAGACTCATCACCAATTATCGCAAACGTTTGGTTACAGTTATTGCTGTCAAAGGAGGCTCAACTGGCTATTAGATTAAGGGGGCAATTACTTTTTCACATAGGGCCAGATAGGTTTAGATTTTTTTTGTGCACTAATAAATGGAATCATCATTCAAAAACTGAATTTTGTCTTTCCTTGGGTTGTTTCTGTGTGATATTAAAATTGGTTTGATGATCTGACAATGTTTTGAGTGATAAATATGCAAAAAACACAGAAATCAGGAAGGGGGCAAATACTTTTTCACGGCACTGTAAATAGATGGTATCACCACTTTGTCACTTCAGCGTCATAGTGTTTGTTGTAACTTTTCAATGAGGATTTCCACACAAAAGCAGCTCTGTGCATGCTTTAAGCTTCTGTAGCTAACAGCGAGTTTTAAGGTAGTGTTGATGGAATTGACTGACAACAGCTAGAGGCGGATTAAGTCATTACGTAAGACGCTTTTTGCGGTTGTTTGAACAGAGTTGACGCTGATTGATGTGAGGGTAACGGAAACTAAATACCTCGGCGGTAAACAAAGTGATAAACAAGTTGTGAAAAAATGTGTTGGGGAAGCTTTCCAATTTGTTTTCTAGCTATTTTGAGTAACATCGGTTACTGTAAGTGAGTGTGTTACTCAATTAGCCCAAAACCAAAATGAAACCACAAATGCAAACCACACGCTCTTGATGTTTATAATTTGTTAAAAACTGATGACAAATGACAAATTGTTGGTATTTTGTTACATGCAGTGGTCAATTTGAAAGCAGACCTGTTCTACAAAATCAACTTTTCAGATTTTATAATTGTTTTCCTTTCTCATTTACACTCTCGGGGTTGTTTTGGGAGTGTTTTGTGCATGTTTAAGCAATCTTTAGTCACTTGTTTTCAATACGCCATATTGCCAATCAGCCCCTGTTTTCATGACCACCGGCTTGTACCTACTTAGTTTTTTCAATTTTATTTTCTCAATTGGTGATACACGTTTTGTTGTAATGGCAACGTGTGTTCCCTTTTGCCAGGGGTGTCCAAACTTTTTTCATCAAGGGCCACATATGTAAACACAGATGAAGCAGAGGGCCGATCGAGGGCCATAGACTGGTGTTCAGAACAGTCAATAATTGAAATATCTGCATGTTTAACACGTTAGAATGCGCTATCAGTCCTTTATTCGTGCTAAGAGCCTCAAAACCACACAATAAATATTAAATATTGTCTTATCAAGGTAGATTTTTTTTAAAAAGTAGTCAAACGTTCTGCTCAAGGTAGTTTGGGCCAATTCACCTGGAAGCCTGGGAGCCAAGAAAAAGTTGTCTGAGAGCCATATTTGGCCCACGGGGCATAGTTTAGACATGCCTCCATTAGGCAATGCAGTTTATTTTTTTTTGTTTTGTTTTGTTTTGTTTTTTAGCATTACATTTAAATCAGAAAATAACCAAATCTTTAAACGTTTGACCAAGTGGTCAATAACACTCACCAAAACTGTGGAAACTTTCCAAACCCTTTACAAACAATGCACCTGTGTGACCTCTTGATGATATTCTTCTCGGCTCTTCTCTTGCTCTATGCAGTACAGACATGTCAATAAAGTCTGCAGGATTTTTGTCTTTGAACACAACAGGAGCGAGTTCGTGCAGCCGGCCAGCCCGCACTAGGGCCCGCACTAGGGCCAGGGAAGTATCATCTCCGGGTGGGAAAAGTGGGCGTGCCTGTGTAGAAAAAGTCTAGCGCTCTGCATCTGAACCACACAAAAGCAGCTCTGTGCATGCTTTAAGGTTCTTTAGCTAACAGCGAGTTTTAAGGTAGTGATGGAATTGACTGACAACAGCTGGAGGTGGATTAAGTCATTGCGTGACTTTTTGTGGTTGTTTGAACAATGATGGGGTCACTGAGTTGACACTGACTGATTTGAGAAACTAAATACCTCGGTGTCTATGGTAAACAAAGTGATGTAAACAAGTTGTGAAGAAATGTGTTGTGAACGTTTCCAATTTGTTTTCTAGCTATTTTGAGTAACATAGTTTACTGTAAGTGAGTTTCTCAATTAGCCCAAAACCAAAATGAAACCACAATTGCAAAGCACACGCTCTTCTCCTGCTCAATGCAGTACAGACATGTCAATAAAGTATGCAGTATTTTTCGCTCCTGTACACAACAGGAGCAAGTTCGTGCAGCCGACGAGCCCGCGCTTAGCACTAGGGCCAGGGAAGTATCACCTCTGGGTAGGAAAGGTGGGGCGTGGCTGTTTACAAAAAGTCTAGCGCTCTGCATCTGAACCGTCTGAACGTGCATGTTTCTAAAGGGTTATAGTGTAGACATTTATTTTAATAGAATAAACAATCGCTCTCTATGGACCATATGTTCCGGATGTTACCTGATATTTGTTGTTCTTCTGAATACAATATTAACGTTTCACATGGGCCCCAGGTGGTACAGTCCAGAGAGGTGAGAGTCCTAGAACAATGCAGTTATCAGTCAATCTCTGCTCCTTATAATACCAGAACAATACCTCCATTTACAAATATGCACATTGCCAACTGGAC
This sequence comes from Paratrypauchen microcephalus, assembly GCA_036785185.1. Classification (NCBI taxonomy): domain Eukaryota; kingdom Metazoa; phylum Chordata; class Actinopteri; order Gobiiformes; family Gobiidae; genus Paratrypauchen; species Paratrypauchen microcephalus. The sequence continues at coordinate 2,170,176 of JAVJIX010000053.1, read as the reverse complement.
TCTCCCTCCCTGACCTTTGAACAAGCTCTTTCACTATTCTGCCTTGTCTGCCTTCACCCCAGCCGCAATTAGGGGACAGAGGAGCAGTTTAATCCAATCTGAGAAAGAAACCCAATATCGGCATTGCTCTTTTGTTTGGCCTGAGTTTTGCAGATAGATACGGTGTTGATAAATGAGCCTATACAAAGTCTGTTCTCTCAGTTTTCAGTAGATCCCGGACCACGCCTCACTGCCGGCTGCAGGCCAAAACCAGAAAGAATGATATCATACACATGGGTATATTTGGACCACAGCTTTGTAGGATTTCCGACTACTATTATAGCTTTGTTTTTGTTTCTGGTTCTTCAGTAACCTACTCACCCACGTGAAATAAATCTGTTTACATTAGATTTAGAATTAATTCAGTTCATGAATGCACAATAGAGACAGATTTTATTGATCATCTTTATGGCAGTAGTACTTAATGGGCATTTTCTGTGAAGCAAATACATTTTATAAACACTGGAAATGGGAATTGGTGTGGTGAAGACCTGTTAGTAAAATACATTTGTGTGTACAGTAGTAGCCAGTATCATGGTCAACTGTCACCCATAGATAATTTTCAAGTTAAATATTGCAGAAAACATATGGTTGCATTTTTATACAGCGTTTTTCCATCTTCAAGGCGCTCAAAGGAACCAGTCATTCACACACCAGTGTACACAGACTCTGGGGGGGGCTCGGGGGTTAAGTGTCTTGTTCGTGGAAACAACACCACTATTCATCTGTGGTTAGTGGATCTGACCGCTCAACCAACGATGCTTTATGTCGAGAGCAGGATTCGAACCACCAACCTATATGTTACCCGTATGTTGTTCACTTTGTACCCAAAGTGTTATTGTATTATTGTTTTGAAGGGTTGAAATAAGCACAGTTCCTGTAGAGCAGGGGTGCTCAATGCGTCAATCGCGATCGACCGGTAGCTCGGGGGCCAAGTGTCAGTCGATCGTCAGGGCTTAAAGGGATATGCCACCCCCAGGTCAAATTTGGGCATCTCCCCACAGTCCAGAGACTAAAATAAGTGGTGGAAAGCGTTTTCCTGCTCACCCAGCCATTGTCCGAGTCTGTCGCCACTGACCGCCGCGGTATCTGGTGCTCCTCCGCCTTAGACTGGAGTCTAACGTCGCCAGAGAAAGATTTCGGCCAAAAGGAATTAATTTGCTCGATGCGTTTCCCAATTACTTTCTGTGTAGTGCGCATTCATATCGAGTGCAAATAAATGTGCAAATCAACACGGAGAGCTTGCCTTGGTCATTTTGGGTGGGAACTATTTTCCAGTGTGTAAGAATACAGCCGTATCACGCACCACGTTGTGCAACAGGGGAACTCCCTTCCCGGTGCGTAACTGGGATTCCCCCGGCAGCGTGCTGCGTGATTACATTTATTTGCACTCGATATGAATGCGCACTACACACAAAGTAATTGGGAAACGCATCGAGCAAATTAATTCCTTTTGGCCGAAATCTTTCTCTGGTGACGTTAGACTCCAGTCTAAGGCGGAGGAGCTGCAGATACCGCGGCGGTCAGTGCTGACAGACCTGGACAATGGCTGGGTCACCAGAAAAACGCTTTCCACCACTTAGGCCTAAAAAAAATAAATCTAAGTTTCCGGTTGCCGACCGACCCTGTTGATTTGCATGCGACCCAAATTATTTTATTGGACTTAATAAAATAAAATAAATTTGATACTCAAATTAATTTTACAAGCTTCGGTTAAAAAAGAAAGAAAACTAATAGCCTACTGTATTTTTCAATTTCCGCGGGGCAATGTGTACGGGGGTCCTCGGGTTACGACGGTAAAAAAATTTTTTTAAAAATTACGCGTCATTCCGTCTTACGCGGTTTAGCGTGGTAAGCAACGTAAACAAACGCGAACGGCGCACGGCGGAAGAATACGCTTTGTTGTGGTTGTAGGGCGAAGTCTTAAGAACGGATCAACTTAGGGTGACCATACGTCCTCTTTTGCCCGGACATGTCCTCTTTTCAGAGGCTGTCCGGGCTGTCCGGCCGGAGTTTATAAAATCCTTCAAATGTCCGGGTTTTTGATTCCGTTGGAAACGCGCTCCAGTTCGAGTCGAACCCCGGAACGTGTATTCATTCATTCACAAACAAGCGCGCCACGCCACGCTCCACACACACACACACACGCACACACGCACACGCACGCACGCTCGCTCGCTCGCTCACTCACACACACACACACACACGCGCACGCACGCACGCGCGCACGCGCGCGCGCACGCACGCTCGCTCACTCACACACACACACACGCAGGCTGACAGGCAGGTAGGCGCACTGCGAAGACACAGAAAATGCCGAAACGCAAATGCAGTTTCACGGATGAATTGCAAAAAAAGTACCCCTGTTTTCGCCCGGGGCGTGACAAGTGGGAGGCAGAATGCACAGTGTGCAAAGCTGGGACTTGCGTCTCTGTGGCGAATAAGGGGTCCAACGATCTGAAAGCTCATATCGCCACAACAAAACACAAAATAGCTGTGCAGGGTGAGAGCTCGAGTTCAAAACTCACAACATACTTTGTGCGACCTGGAAAAAATGAAGATATGGTGAATGCAAGCGAGGGTGCTCTATTATTTGTATATTTTTTTTCATTAGCCATTAGACACATTATTTTGAAGAATGGGCTTACTGAACATTGAAGAATAGGCTAACTCTTTTTCTTTTTGTTTTTTCTTTTTTCTTAACTAAGGTGTAAGTGTCAGCCTTAAGATTGCTTATATTAATAAATATATTATTTATAAAGCAACTGTTTGTGAGTGTTTTGGGCTATTTTTCAGTATATCCAGGTAAAGTGTTCTTTTCTGGGGAATTCAGAAGCACAGTAAGCCCCCGACCCACATAAAACCCCTAAAAATGGGGGAAAAAACTCTAAAAAAATATATATTTTGCGCGCGAGCTGGAAGTGTGTTCTCTTTTCAGTGAAATACAATATGGTCACCCTAATCAACATTGTAACCCGAGGACCCCCCTGTAATGTGCTTCTGTTTTTCTGTGATCTGTAAAATTCTCTGTCTGTACCCATAAAAACAATGGCGACGGCATCGCTGGACATATGCGTGGTCACGGTGAATTGTTAAGATTATGCAGTGCCAGTTTTAAGTTGACCAACGTCAACACCGTGTTAAATAAATGTAGTATTCAAAATTGTTTACTGCTTCTAAATTTAATGACTGCCATTTGAAAGAAGAACAGAAAAAACAATACAAAATCAGCATGTATTTTTGTAACATTGTAAGATATATTCTACATGTACTCTGGTACAGTCAACGACCTGGTTTCGCATGGCATGTTGGAGCTTCGTTCGACTATACTTAAGTATAGAATATGCCCTTAGCATTGAGATAGCTTTGGGAAATTATGCCAATTTCAATTATAGTCTTTATTGAAATAGTACTGCTGCGGAAGGAAATAAAATAAAATAAAATTTCAAAATGTCCATATTCCCACAGGAAAAAAAATAAAAAATAAAAATAAAATAAATTCCCTACCTACCCATGTCTAGAACTGTCAACAAATCGGAAACCAACATTTATTTTTTTTAGGCCTTATTTTAGTCTATGGACTGAGGGGAGATGCCCAAATTTGACCTGGGGGTGGCATATCCCTTTAATGCTCAATTCCGATTTTTTTGTGAAATCCGTTTTTGTTTTTTTTTGCACATGCAACAACACGACGCAGCGAGCGTGCTCAATGTTTACGGAAGTCACCGCTGATACGTTCGGGATATGTCCCTTTCTCCGGAGCTCCGGATAATTAAGGTCTGTGGATATACAGCGCGATACACGTGGATACACAAACTATCGACAACACGGCAAACTGCTACTACGGAGCTGACGCGTTCTTACGGGGTGAGTCATATTATTGTGTTATTTCTGCATCAAAGGGACAGATTAGCTGACAGCAGGGGCCCGGGACTAAACCGGGATTAAACCAGGTCTAAACCAGGTCTAAACCAGGTCTAAACCAGGTCTAAACCAGGACTGATCCGGGACTAAACCAGGACTAAACCAGGTCTAAACCAGGTCTAAACCAGGACTGATCCGGGACTAAACCAGGACTAAACCAGGTCTAAACCAGGTCTAAACCAGGACTGATCCGGGACTAAACCAGGACTAAACCAGGTCTAAACCAGGACTAAACCAGGTCTAAACCAGGTCTGAACCAGGACTAAACCAGGACTAAACCAAGACTAAACCAGGTCTAAACCAGGACTAAACCTGAACCAGGACTAAGGTGTGTGTGTGTTTTGAGCACCCCTGCTGTAGAGCGTTTACACGTGACATCATAATCTGGAAGTCGGCCATGTTGGAGATATTCAAAACAAAGCGAACATTGCACTTATGCTGCAAAGTTTTTAAAAAAAGCAAAATTGTCAACTATTGTCGAGTCCTCGGCGTCACAATAGACCGGACAGAGAAAAACACCTTCAGTTCTGTCGTTTAACTAAAGTAGTGACCGACCAGGGTGAACAGACAGGGCATTTATCAAAGGAAAGGAGGCGATTGTGGATTGCCAGTCTCAAACACAACTTGGATGGGAAAAATCATAACAACATTCGCATATTCTCAGCTCATTTCGCAGCCGGTAGGTATTTTATACTGTGCATTGTGACTGCTATCGTCATTTTTCTATTTTTCTTTTTTTTTGGTCCATGCATCAGTAACTTATTAGACTTTGTTAGTTGTAAATACTTGTACCTGTACATGTTCATTTGCTTCATTAGCCCCTACAGTAAATTGTATTGCAATGTCAATATGTTAATCTTTCCAAAACGTAATAAATAATAAGCGTAATAATAAAAAGCTATATACTAGTACTTAAACATGTTACACATGTGGGTCTACAGTGAACCCTCGCTCTATCGCGGTTCACTATTCGCGGCCTCACTGTTTCGCGGATTTTTTTTTTTTCAATTTTTTTCAATTTTCTTTTTTTCATTTTTTATAGTGTAACTTTTTTTTTATAGTGTAACAATGTGTTCTGCTTCCTGATTGGCTAAGAGACTAGACCAGGACTTAACGTGGACTAAACCAGGTCTAGACCAGAACTAAACCAGGTCTAAACCTGGACTGGCCCAGGACTAAACCAGGACTGGACCAGGTCTAGACCTGGACTAAACCGGGACTAGACCAGGTCTGAACCAGGATTAAATCACTCCGTGCGGCTTTTGCGTTCGTTTGTGCGTGTTCGGTTTGTGGCTCGGGTTGAAAGCACGTGGTCCGGGCGCCGCTGCTCTGTCACGGATTTGTCCACGATAAACCCCGTGACAGAGCAGCACGTGTCGCGCACTTCTCCAAGGGGTTGGTGCGCATCTCGTCCCGGGACGTGGCAGTGCTCCTCGCGCGTCCGGCGGGGCTTCCGGAGCTGTGTCTCCCCCCACGCGTTACTATTAATACATTTGAAAATCTATGAAAGTTTGTTTAAACGAGAGAGAAATGTGAGAAAATGTTAATTCCAGTCTGAGAAAAGTGTATAATGTGTGTGGTGAGGCGTTTACAGCCTTAAAACATGTAGAATAATTGTAAAATATAAAGTTGTTCTACTTCGCGGATTTCTCTTATTGCGGGTTATTTCTGGAACCTAACCCCCGCGATAAACGAGGGATTACTGTACTAGATCCAGGTATGCTGACCTTTGCCATCACAATACGCTTGTCTCCAATTTTCCGCACTTTGCGCTCTCTGGTGGTTGCCTCCAGACCTTTAGAGCTCTGAAGGTCTTGTGCTGTTTAAGGGCTTGGGGAGAAGACCAGGTCGTTCACAATATCGGGAGAGCTTACAGCAGCAGAATCCATCTCATACGGATCTTTTTGCACAATTAATTTGAGTTTGTTCATATAACGCTCCTTTTCTTTGGCATCCAACTTATCTCTATACAATGGGTCAACTGTATCAGAAGATTTGAATTCCGTTGTGGAAGGTTTATCGTGAGTTGAGTTTTTCTGCATGGTTGCTTTATAAGCAAATCCAGGTCATCGTCACGATTTTCCATGTTCGTAAAAACGCTCTATTCAGAGTTTTGCTGATGTTGTGCTGCACTACATGCTACACAGCTTTGTCAGCTTTGTTTTTACTACAAAATAAATAGGTTTTGTTCACACCTGTTTTGAGTCAGGTTTAGTCCCAATATAGACTTGGTTTGGTCCTGTTCTAGTCGTGGTCTAATCCAGATTTGTATGGGATGATTTTTTATTTATTTTTTTTCTATTTATTTAATAGGGACAGTGCATATTAGTGAACATCTGCAGCATTGCAGTGTAAATATGCCAGATTATAGCAAGAATGCAAATTTCCATCTGCAGTCCCTGGGCAGGTGACACCACAGCAAAAACAATAAAAACAATGACATCTGACAATAACACCAACATTAAAACATTAAAACATTAAGCATTAAAACATTAAAGCATTAAAAGTGTTCACAAGTCTGGTTTTCCTTTAGCTGCTGTTTCAAGTGTGATCTGAAAGTGTCCAGTGTTGGAGTCGCTCTTATTGATGATGGGAGAAAGTTCCAGAACTTAGAGCCTGTGACTGAGAGCACAGTTTGTCCAAACGAAGTGCGTCTGAGCAGGACCTCACAGTTCCTCCGGGCCGTGGTCCTAGTTCTCATCCCACTGACAGTCTTTGTCTTGATAAAATCCTGCAGTGGAGGAGGAGCAAGTCCATGTAAAACTTTATATATAAAACAACTGTATTTAAAATGAACAAAATTATTAAAATTTCTTTCTTCTTTATTAGTTTATTTGACAGGGACAATGTGCAAAAACATTAAAGATGCTTTACACCAGATTATAGCTGAAGCTAGTTTCCATCTGTAGTCCCTGAGCAGGTGAGAAATACAATATAAAACATAAACAATATAATCAATACACACTCACACACTACAAATTACCAAATATTACACAATAAAATATTACAATAAAATCTCACTCAGATTATAACATACCAGTTCTCATTCTTAATGCTGACACTGCTGATTCTCTAATAATAATTTCTTAACGTTAAATGAAAGTTTTTCATGTCAGAGGAAAGTTTCAAACTTTGTGGCAATTTATTCCATTCTTTGATGTCTTTGAAAGAAAAATCTGTCTGTGCAAAGGCCGAGCTCCGTTTAGGTACTCTGCAGTCACCTGGAGGTCCTGGCTGTTTGTTCAGAGCTGTACAAATGTTTTCAATGGAGGAGGCGCTGTGTTATTTAAGATTTTAAAGACTAATCGCACATTTGAATAGGTGATTAAATTGTCAAAGTTTAGCATTTTATGTTGTGCAAATATTGGACAATGATGATATTGCAGTGGCTTTTTGTCCAGTATCTTAACAGCCTGATTATATAAGGACTTTAAGGGTTTTGTTGTTGTCTCACATGTTTGAGACCAACAAGTTATACAATAATTAATATGTGAGGTAATCATTGCATCCAGATAAACCTTTGCAGCATCATTGTTAAATTTGTTTTGATTGTGTCTAAACACAGACAGACTAAAATTGAGCAAGTTGTACTTGTCTAAAATTATGCATTCGGGGACTGAGAATGGTTTCTTGTCTAATATTTTCACAGCTATTTAAAAGTGATTCAACTGGTTTGAGTGTTGTGCCAGCAGCAAGTGACCATGTGGTTCTGCAGTACTCTATATGAGACATGATAAAGCAGTACTTGATACCTTAATACCTGTTCTTTGGTACTTTTTCTGCAGCTTTTCATCATTCTCTAGATCATCATGTACCATCATTGTCTGTTAGTTCCATTTGATGCCATGTATTTGATTTGTAGTGACTAATAGTATAGTAAAAGTTTTCAAGTAGTACATTAACCTTTTTGTTGTTGTTTGTACTGTACTAATAATGAACTGAAAAGAATAGACAGAAAGACTTAGACTTAATCAAACTTTACTGATCTGCAAGGGAAATTGTTTTGGGTACAGTAGCTCACTCATCAAATATAATATATAACAGAGGGTAACAGAAAATAGATGGAATAGCAACCAAAGAGCAATAGACCAGTGTCAGATGAGACATAATTATAAAAAAAAAAAGATAATAAATGTATATGTACAAATCAGAATTGAATAGAAAAGTAAGTAGTAAAGTGCGTGAAAAGTCCCTCAGTCGTCCAGGTAGAATCCATGATAAAAGCAGAAGTTCAATTTGTCAACTGGACAAAGTTTGTTTGGTTGAAAACGTTTCGCCGCTCATCTGAGAGGCTTTGTCAGCTCTGGTAGTGAAGTGGTAGTGTAGACACTGCTGTATATCTCGCTGCAGGGAGGCGCGTCCTACACTGAAAAAGCTCTGAAAACGATCCACTTCACAAGAGGATGTACCAACACAGACGGGCGTGCCAGAGTGGACCGTCATCTGCCGTACATCTTCACCTAGAAGCCACGGGCCATTCGTTTGAGGACAGTGAGGTTCAGATCTTAGCCAGGGAAAAGAACTGGTTTGAGAGGGGAGTTAAAGAGGCAATTTTTGTCAAAAAAAGAGAATCTGTCGTTAAACAGAAATGGGGGAGTTAGAGATAACTTGTCTCCCATTTATAATTCGATTCTTAAACCAAGTCAAAACAGACAAAGAAACATTAGGGCAGATGATCCAGGGCAGAGGGGTGGAGAGGGTCGTTAGGCTTGAATAGGGGGACGAAACTAGTCGCCAGAGTAATTTGAAAAACAAAGAGACAGATTAGTGGGGATAGTTTCAGAGCTATTTCAGTGTAGGTAGCTCCTCCCTGCAGCTAGATATAAACAGGGTCTAACCAGCACAAGGACCAGAGCTGACGAAGCCTCTCGGATGAGCGGCGAAACGTTTTCAACCAAACAAACTTTGTCCAGTTGACAAATTGAACTTCTCCTTTTATCTCAGAAAAGTAAGTAGTAAAGTGTAAAATACAATATCGAATAAGATGTCCAATCCCAGCTATATACAGTTGGGATTGGACGTCTTATTTGATATTGTATATGGAATTGAAAGGGTGTACTTGATATATTTGCCGTAACATGCCATTTCTGTAGACGTGATTCAAACATGCTGGATCCCCTTAGACTCCCTCCACTCTTAAGCCACTTTAAGTCACAGTCAAATTGTGCACTGATGCTTTTGACTTTGCGATACCATAAAGTCTCTCCATGACCTCTGATGAAAAGTGGAGTCTTAAACTTCACTGCTCCCATATGTGCACTGGGAGCACACTGCACCACACTCACTCGTGTTTTCAATTGATGGGTTAAAATATCCATCATTCTATACCTCAAGGCCGAGTCTAGTCCTTCAGCTGACAATCATTTCCACTTTGTATCTATTTTGGGATTCAAAAGTTCAAATCCTCCATTGCGTCTTGTAGCTTCTTTCTAGGGAAAAGCTTTAGGTCTGTTTAAAATTGTGGGTTGCGCTTGGAAAGATATACATTAGGTCATAAACTCGTCGGATTTACCTGCAGTGGAGGAAAGAAAGGGGGATTCCAGTAGCACACGTGTGGACCATCTTGCATAGGAATTTTTAAAGACCTTGACGAAAACCAAGACAAGAAAATATGGCCAAGAACATAGTTTGAAGATCATTGATGTTGAGATAAACATAGCGTATCAGTGTGTCTTGTAAAGGGGAGCGCACTGCAGTGGAATTTAAGAGGCACAGAGGGGAAAGTCCTTGAGATGTGCACTTTGGCAGAACCAGGTGTTGCTTTTGCAATTGTAGAGCTCAGAGTGTGTGGAAGATTTGATACAGACACAGTGGCCTCCCCAGTGAATTCCTCCATATCGTAGGCTAGAATTTAAATAAATCCACTCCTGACTTATGACTTGTTCCATAAAATCAAGTTATTATCTCTTTATGGTTTATGGAAAGTATGTTGCTTTAATGTTTTGAAGTTATTTTATTGTCTTGTCTGTAGTAAAGGTTCAGCATACCCCTTGGACTTCAGCATATAAAACAAAGAGTCTTAACTTAATCTGGGCTTTGGCCTCACAGCAAGAAGGTCCTGGGTTAGACTTCCAGGTGTAATGGACTAGACCAGGGTTGTCAAAGGGGCCGGATCAGAAAAATCATGGCAAATATACCCTAAAAAATAGCAGTAAGTCCAAATATTTGTGCAGAGAAACACAAATCTATTACAGACTGCTGTTTCTTCAGTCCCAGCAATAATTTGTTTATCTTCTCTCTTCTCAATTCTCCGTTCAAGTTATTGTATTGTTCGAAATGCCTTGTCTCGTAGTGGCGTTTATATTCCTTGACCACCACAACTTGCTGCAAACACACCAAACATACAGGTTTCCCGTTCACCTCCGTAATAGGAATAAATTTTTCTTGGAAAATCCTGCACTCGGCGTCCACTTTTCTCATTTTTGACATTTTGCTGATGAAGGTGTCACGGTCAACAGTCAAAACGATGGTCCTTTAAGAGCGTTTGGAAAGAGGCGAGTCTTCATTTGTGCTGCTCTGGTGGGAGGGGCCATGCACAGAGGCGCTGGAGACGCTGCTATGCTAAACTGCGCAGAAAAGAGGCGCAGAAAAGTGGCCCATAAAATAACAGATATTTTAATAGACAATTAAAATATAATTAAAATATTGTAATAGAAAATCAGCCGAGGGCCAGATTAAAGGTCTTGGAGGGCCGGCTCTGGCCCCCGGGTTGCATGTTTGACATCCCTGGACTAGACTGTTATTTGGGTTACCAGCACATCCAGATTTACAGTGACTTGGTTATTGCAGCGCTAAATTAATTTGTTTTCATTCTTTCCTTTTCTTTCTTTTATTTTTCCTTGTTATATTGGAGTTATCAAAGGTTTTTTTTAGGGGGTTTTAACTGTGTTTGTCTCTCTCGTCCCATGCAGGCCGCGGCAGTGACTCAGAGTCGGACGGCCCGTTTCACAGGAGGATGCCGGACGTACGTAAAGACGACATGTTGGCGCGGCGGACCTCCGTGAGCGAGCCCAAAGCCGCCATGCCCTTTAACCAGTACCTGCCCAATAAGAGCAACCAGAGCGGCTACGTGCCACTCCCCCTGCGCAAGAAGAGGAGCGACAGCAGCGACGGCAGCCGCAAGAGCTGGAGTACTGCCACCTCGCCTGTAGGGGGAGACAGACCACTCAGGTGAGAGGCAGCATCCCCAGTTATAACCTTTTTACATGAGTTACTAGGAGACGCTTTGTGCCTTATGTTTTACGTTGTAGCAGTTCTTTGGTAATTAATCAGTGGCAAATGTTGATGACTGTATTTTCATGCTGAAGATCAGTTGTTATTTTATTCAGTACTACAGTGTTGTTTGAACATACCCACCCTCTACAACTGCAGTACTCTTCATATGGATCAAGGACATATCCTGGAGATTGGTCACTTTTTTCACCTACTTGCCTTTTAACAGAAAAGTTTATTCTGTGTTAATTTGTCAAAGTTTTAAGAAAGTTTTTATCCCTCAATTGGGAGTGATTTAAAAGCTTCTCCAAGTTGCAGAGTTAACTTTGTCTGTTTCGTTCAAAAGTGATGTCATTATCATGTCTACTATTGGGATACTAACAATTTTTTATGGGCCTCAGATACACATTTTTGCTTGTATGGATCGGGGGCTCTGATTGATGGGCAAAAACTGTAACACAATGTATGTGAAAAGCAGTATAATATTTTAGATACAGTATTTTATCAAAGAGCTATTGGTCATTGCCACAAACATACATTATTTTAACCTAACTGTTATTTCTAAGTTGCCACCTGAAGTAAATAACTTATAATTGTTTCCTCTCTTAGGAACAATGTATTCTGTTATCAAAATTACACATACATTTGTTTTACCGGATGAAGAAAATCCTGCCTGAACAAACCAGCTGCAAGTATTCACCCACCTCCTCATTCAGAGGGCTCTTCCACATTTATGTAACAATACAAATGTTATATCATTCACACTTTTGCCTGCTCATTTCTCTTAATGCGTAACTTTTGGACTTAAAGGAAAAATATTTTGTATTAGTATTGTCGACCTTTACTTTGATAGCTCATATTTTAGAGCATAAAATAATGGCTATCTTCAGACAGTTTACGCCTTGTTTCTGCAGACGTGCCCCCTACAACATGATAACAGAAGTGTGTAGTAGTAATGAATGTGATTTAATGGTAAAAACGCCTACAACAAGTCTAGCGATGATTTATGGTCTAGAACAGGGGTCGGCAACCCGCGACTCCGGAGCCACATGCGGCTCTTTGATCCCTGTGATGCGGCTCAGTACAGCGGTCCCTCGTTTATCGCCGTGGTTACGTTCTAAAAATAACCCACGATAAGCAAAATCCGTGAAGTCGTCAGCTTTATATTTTACAATTATTCTCCATGTTTTAAGGCTGTAAACGCCTCACCACACACATTCTACACTTTTCTCACACTGGAATTAACGTTTTCTCACATTTCTCTCTTGTTTAAACACTCAAACTTTCGGAGATTTTCACCAAAAAAGCACAGTATTAGAGAACGAAACCAAAGTGTATTTCGTGTGTATTTCACAGTTCTTATGACCGCTTCGCTGTGGCGGGTTTTGTCGGGGAGAAAACTTGCAAACATACAGCACTTCAGAGTCACACTGCGATCCAACATTTATATAAATCTGGCAAACTGAACACATTCTGTACAGGAGACACGGAGGAGAATGACTGACGAATCGGCAAAGGTCTACAGTCCCTTAGCCAATCAGGACGCAGAAATGCGCGTTGATACACTATAAAAAAAAATTTGGAATAAAAAATCCGCGAAACAGCGAGGCCACGAAAAGTGAACCACGATATAGCGAGGGACCACTGTGTTTAATTCAAATGTATTTTATTTTAGTTCATTCATTTTCAAAATGTAATTCTATGGCACAAAGCAAAACAAAACATTATATGCAGTGTTATTTCATTTTTACAAAAGGGTTTTGTGGCTCCCAGTGTTTTCTTTACTGTGCGAAACGGGTCCAAACGGCTCTTTGAGTGATAAAGGTTGCCGACCCCTGGTCTAGGAAATTCAAAATCATTTGTTATTTGAGAAAGATAAGCATGAATTAAGCAAAAATGCAACTTCAGCTACGTTTTTGGTAAGGGAACAGTCTTACCACATGATTAAAGGCTTAAAAAAGTCAGTTTTACATGTGTCCTTTAAGCCTCAGGGTCGGGTCTATATTCCTTACAGTAGTTCATTGTGTATAGAGAGACAATGTTGGTGAATAGGCCTCCTGCTGCTTCTCCTCCTCAGTGCAGTACTGTACCAGGGGAGGTTCTGATAGGGCCCAGATGTTAGTCCACACTAACGGAAGACAAACGTGTGAAATATACTGTGCGGGGAAAAAACAAAGCAGATTTATAAAGAGAGGTCAAAGATCATTGTGCTTGGGCTTTCAACACTCCTGCCTCCTCCACATGAGCATGAAATCTGTGCTCCTGGGGATTTTCAAGGATCAGTCATATACAATAGTTATTCTGTGATTTCATGAGCCAGAGTATATAAGTAATCAAGAAAATATTATTATTGCCCCAGGTGGAGATTTAAAAATAAATTATGTTGTTGATGTTGGACTGTTGTGCAACCCTGTTGGAAAAGAAAGGGGACAGTGTGTTTTCTATGATAGTATACTACCAATTTACTGATATTTCTCTGCACAGATTCTGTTAAAAATGTACTTTTAAATGTCCAATTTGCATGCATTAACATTACTGGTACATTATCTGGATAATGTACCTGGATAATAATAATAATAGCTTTTGCACAAATTTTGACATCTTATACAGCTTTACTTTACAGCTCTGGAAAAAAATTAGAGACCACTGCAAAATGATCAGTTTTTCTGATTTTACTACTTATAGGTATGTGTTTGGGCAAAAGGAACATTTTTGTTTGAGTCTATAAACTACTGACAACATTTCCCCCAAATTCTAAATAAAAAATATTATAATTTAGAGCATTTATTTGCAGAAAATGACAAATGGTCAAAATAACAAAAAAAGATCCATGTTTTCAGAGCTCAAACAATGCAAAGAAACAAGATCAAATTCATTTTAAAACAACATAAGACTAATGTTTACACTTAAGAAGAGTTCACAAATCAATATTTGGTGCAATAACCCTTATTTTTAATCACAGTTTTCATGCGTCTTGGCATGCTCTCCACAAGTCTTTCACATACTCCTACTTTAAACCTGGTTTAGTCCTAGTTTAGTTCCAGTTTAGTCCTGGTTTAGTCCCCTTTTTTAACCTGGTTTAGTCCTGGTTTAGGCCTGATTTAATCCTGGTTTAGTCGTAGTTTAGACCTGGTTTAGTCCTAGTTCAGTCCTGGTTTAAGCCTGATTTAATCCTAGTTTAGTCCTGGTTTAGTCTTGGTTCAGATCTGGTTTAGTCCTAGTTTAGTCCTGGTTTAGTCCTTGTTCAGATCTGGTTTAGTCCTAGTTTAGACCTGCTTTAGTCTTGGTTCAGATCTGGTTTAGTCCTAGTTTAGACCTGCTTTAGTCTTGGTTCAGATCTGGTTTAGTCCTAGTTTAGACCTGCTTTAGTCTTGGTTCAGACCTGGTTTAGTCCCAGTTTTTCTCATTGTTCTTGGGTGACTTTATTCCACTCCTGGTGCAAGAACTGAAGTAGCTCAGCTTTGTGTTTGTGTTGGAATTCAACAGACGCTGGAATGGAATGGCTGTAATACATGTAGAGATGCTGATTTCAGAAATAAAATGCAGTGGTCTCTTATATTTTTTTCCAGCGCTGTAGGTTTTCCTTTAGTTAAAATATTTTATTCATTCCATATTTCATGTTTTGTTCACTAACCCATGTTCATTTACTTCATCAGACCAGTTTACATTAGATGTTTTCTCTCTTTTTTGACTCCCCTAACCTCTCATACTCTTCCATACTACCTTATAGTCCATACGAGCCCCCTAGTTTAGCGCTCCCATTCAGAAACAGCCCCACTGCATCCCCTATCCTGCCCTCCAAACTAAAGCTCCAGACAGGGTGGGAGCAGTGCAGCGACATGCCCAGAGAGGATGATCCGAGCTGGGCTAGACCGAGCGGTGTGCACCCTCCACACACCCAGACCCCCAGAGAGACATCCATCATTCATCTGACTGTCACCTCTGACACAAGGTCTATATTCAGGACTAGTGATAGTCACTGATAGAAAACCATAGTATTAGTTTGTAGATTAGTGTGCAGATTTGCTCATGAGTTTTGAAGTCGTGAAACTATTTATTTATAGAAAGAGGAACAATCTAAAGGCACTGTACCTAACTTTTACTGCCTTAAAAACTTGAAAAACATCAGTTCAACAGTTTGAAGTGGCCCAAAGTTATTTCTCACTTCCCTTATTGCGTCTGAGCATCCTAATTATTCATGCAATGAGTTTAAGCTTGTTTCACATCTCGAGAGGAGAGGAGTTTTGCAGTAAAGATAAAGCTAACAACAACTAGCATGCTAACACACTGCTTATTGGATTACAGAGTGCTTTCTAATCAGATGCAGATCGTATACAGCAGACATATTTAGACCTTAAAGGGATATGCCACCCCCAGGTCAAATTTGGGCATCTCCCCACAGTCCAGAGACTAAAATAAGTGGTGGAAAGCGTTTTCCTGGTCACCCAGCCATTGTCCGAGTCTGGAACTATTTTTCAGTGCGGAACAATAAAGCCGAATCACGCAGCACGCTGCCAGGGGAATCCCTGTTACGCACCAGGAAGGGAGTTCCCCTGTTGCGCAACGTGGTGCGTGCTTCGGCTTTATTGTTCCGCACTGAAAAATAGTTCCCACCCAAAATGACCAAGGCAAGCTCTCCGTTTTGATTTGTACATTTATTTGCACTCGATATGAATGCGCACTACACAGAAAGTAATTGGGAAACGCATCGAGCAAATTAATTCCTTTTGGCCAAAATCTTTCTCTGGCGCCGTTAGACTCCAGTCTAAGGCGGAGGAGCTGCAGATACCGCGGCGGTCAGTGCTGACAGACCTGGACAATGGCTGGGTGACCAGGAAAACGCTTTCCACCACTTATTTTAGTCTCTGGACTGTGGGGAGATGCCCAAATTTGACCTGGGGGTGGCATATCCCTTTAAGATCTGCTTATACAATATATCTGTGCAGGGCAAGACAAATTTTGCTCAAATATATGAAGAAAAACAGGTACATGATAGGATATTAAGAAATTTATTTTTTGGAATATTAGACATTTGCTTGGCTCGACTTCCCATGAAATAAGTGATCAGAGAATGGAGAGTTTTGTAGAAGGTCTGGAACGATGTTCAGTTATATTCTTAGGTCGTTTTCACACCTGCCTTGTTTGGTTTGTTTAAAACGAACCAGAGTTCGTTTGTTCCTTTGATTCGGACCTTTTGGGCTGGTGTGAATAAAAAACAAAAATCTCAATCCGGAGCAAACAAGCGAACCGAGACCACCTAAAAAGCTCGGTCTCGGCACGGTTCCATTCGAACTCTGGTGCGATTCGTTTGAGGTGAGAATGCAGACCGGACTCGATCCAACACAAGTTGGCTTTTTGTACTTAACGAGCTCCCGTCGTATGTCGAGCATTATGAGAAACCGAGGCTGACAAAACGAAACGAAACTTACGAGGCTTACTTACGTTTTGTGTGAAGAGCAAGAGTCAGAACTTGATGCGCACATGAGCTCTGTCCTCTGTAGTCGTCTTGCCCTGTGTCTTCGTCGTTTGTAAATTGATTGTAAAATAGTGTAAACCTCACGATGCTGCTCAAACATTTGTGCGAACTGTAAAAACTGAGCAAACCATATCGATAAGGCTAGATTGAAAACAGCACGTAACACCATTATTCTCCTCCTTCCGTGTTTGGACACGACGTTTGGACACGGCTCATTTCTGTCCAATGTCTGAGCGACCTCAGCACACGTGGTTTTGTTTATAGATGTTGGTTCACTTGGGGAAAAAATGCAGTGTGAAAGCGAACCACACCAAAATAAAAATATTTTTTTTTTTGTCCAGACCAAAGGAAGTGAACTATGGGACTTTCCTGGTGTGAAAACGTCCTTAAATGTGTTCTTTTCATGTACCGTCAGTGGCGCTGTTACTCGTTGTATAGCAGTATAAAACACTTACAATTTTCATTTTTTGTGTAGGTTCATTTGGCAGTACTCTTAGTTGCATTATAGCAGTATTATCATATCATCATGACAAAATGAATAGGATTATTTGTTGAAAAACATTCTCTGGCAACATGTTCTGTTTGAAATATACACTTTATCTCAGCTAATCCTCGACTCGTCTTGCTTTTTGCGTTAGGCTTATACCGGAAAAAATTATTATAATCCATTGATGTTTCCCTGGCACTGGCATTGTTTTGAGTATTGATTTTGTTGTTAACGGCAATAAAGTTATTATCAGATTTGTGCATTGTTCCAGGAAAAGATTCTTTCATCACCGGCTTTGATCAGATGTTACTTTGACTTTCTCCAAGTCGGGGCTCTTGGCAGCTTTTTGTTGCCAGAAGTATATAAAAGTTAATATTATAGTTACTGTATTGGATCAATTTATTTTATTTATTATATTTTAGACAATCCGTTCCTCAGGCTCGCCTCAAAACTCATAAATAAAAAAAGTCCATCTAAAACATAACTTCTTGAGCCAAAATTTGCTGCACCCTCAAGAGATGAAATGTAGATTCAGACAAACACATTTTGTCTTAAACCTACATATACAACCTAGGAGTGTATTTTAAGTGAAGACATTTTAATTTAGTTTTAGACTTGGACAAATTTTATTGATCCACAAGGGAAATTATTTGGGTACAGTAGTCACTCATCATATAGAATATTTAACAGAGGGTAACAAAAAATAGATGGAATAGCAAAAAAAGATAGCAAGAGACCAGTGTCAAATGAGACCCAGTTATAAAAAATAAAAATAATAAGTGTATATGTATAAGTCAAAATAAATAAGTAATAAAATATAAAATAAAATATAAAGTCACTGCTATATACAAGAGACAAGAACGGCAGTACAATAATGTTCTGATTGACAGAGCATATCTGCTTTGGTCATATTTCTAGTTTTAGTCTACAGTAATCCCTCGTTTATCGTGGGGGTTAGGTTCCAGAAATAACCCGCAATAAGAGAAATCCGCGAAGTAGGACAACTTTATATTTTACAATTATTCTACCCGTTTTAAAGGGATATGCCACCCCCAGGTCAAATTTGGGCATCTCCCCACAGTCCAGTCCAGTTTCCATAAGTGGTGGAAAGCGTTTTCCTGGTCACCCAGCCATTGTCCGAGTCTGTCAGCACTGACCGCCGCGGTATCTGCAGCTACTCCGCGTTAGACTGGAGTCTAACGTCGCCAGAGAAAGATTTCGGCCAAAAGGAATTAATTTGCTCGATGCGTTTCCCAATTACTTTGTGTGTAGTGCGCATTCATATCGAGTGCAAATAAATGTACAAATCAACACGGAGAGCTTGCCTTGGTCATTTTGGGTGGGAACAATTTTGTAGACAAATAATACTATTTATAGTCGCGCGCAGGGAGGGGGGCGTGAATTTTTTTCTTCTTACTAGGGGGGGCGTCACACAAAATAATTGAGAAGCACTGGTCTACAATAATCCCTCATTTATCGCGGGGGTTATGTTCCAGAAATAACCCGGATGGAGCTGCAGATACCGCGGCGGTCAGTGCTGACAGACTCGGACAATGGCTGGGTGACCAGGAAAACGCTTTCCACCACTTATTTTAGTCTCTGGACTGTGGGGAGATGCCCAAATTTGACCTGGGGGTGGCATATCCCTTTAAGGCTGTAAATGCCTCACCACACACATTCTACACTTTTCTCAGACTGGAATTCACATTTTCTCACATTTCTCTCTCGTTTAAACACTCAAACTTTCATAGATTTTCAACAAAATGTATTAATAGTGAAGCGTGGGGGGAGACACGGCCCCGGAAGCCCCGCCGGACGTGCGAGGAGCACTGCCACGTCCCGGAACGCGACGCGTACCAACCCCTTGGAGAAGTGCGCGACACGTGCACCCCTCATCGTGGTCAAATCCGTGACAGAGCAGCACGACCGGCGCGAGGCCGCGCGTACACCGGGGCTGCGAGCACGAGATCGAACCACGGCGCACAGTACGCGTGCTCTCAGCCTGAGCCACGAACCGAACACACACAAACGAACTCAAGAGCCGCTCGGAGTGATTTAATCCTGGTTTAGACCTGGTCCAGTCTTGGTTTAGTCCAGGACCAGTCCAGGTTTAGACCTGGTTTAGACCTGGTCTAGACCTGGTTTAGTTCTGGTCTAGACCTGGTTTTGTTCTGGTCTAGACCTGGTTTAGTCCATGTTTAGTCCTGGTCTAGTCTCTTAGCCAATCAGGATGCAGAACACAATGTTGCACTATAAAAAAATGTTACACTATAAAAAAATTGAAAAAAAAAAAATCTGCGAAACAGCGAGGCTGCGAACAGTGAACCGTGATATAGCGAGGGATTACTGTCTTTTTTTTAATTTTTATTTTTTTTAAGACATTTATTCGAAGAAGTCCATAATACTTTAGTCAGCCTGATTTATATTGCATTGAGTTTGTTTATGGGCTGGTTTGGTGCTCTTTTATTTTGTATATTAAATACTATTTATTACTACAATAATAGTTTTAGTGCACAAAAATATCTACTTTTAATCATAGTTTTAGTCACCAAAAACTATTTTAGTAATCGTTTCAGTCTTGTCTCTATGATGACTTTTCATTTAGTTTAAAATATGACCACAAAAACTATGATGAAATATTTTAGTCATCAAAATTGTCATTGTTTATGAGAGAACTGACCTTGTGACACACCCTCAGGATATCAGAAACAAGTCTGACCCTCGGCATGCTGGGACAGTCTGACCTCCCTCTTGTGTGACATGTGTGGGGATTTACAGTGTCATAATAACACAGCTGAAGTATAGCTGTTAATCACTGAATGACAAAAAGCAGAGACTAGGGGAGTGTAGCAGGACGCTTTGGGGATTGTAGGATTTAAGGTTTAGATTTAAGTCCTCTGTACTAGACTCATTCTTCAATGTCACTATAGCAGCCTCAAGAACAGAAAAATAAGGATACTGATCAGGCTTATCTGGATAGTTCCCCACAGTGCATCAAGAGACATGACGGAACTTAAAGGAGAATTAACGTTTTTTACTATCTGAACCTTATTTTTGTAATAAAACAAGTTGTTTTACTCACCCATAGTACTTCGGTGTCATTTGGAGCAGTTTCGTAGATGTTGTAGTTTAGCGATATCCGTTGAACGTGAGTGCCCGGGACAGGCGATTGCAGTCACCAAATAACACAAACTTTATCACTTTTCAAATTACAGAAGCTCAATGTCTTAGTCCACACTTTCGTTTGAGTTAAAAGTGCCTCTAATCCGAGATTTAGCCATAGTTTCGAGTAGATGAGGAGGACAGTGCGTATGTGTGGGGTCACAGCTGATTTGCAGATAAGAAGACGCTAATAGCTTTTCTGTTGCGAGCGACACATGGCAGAAGATTCGGACTTTGAGGCTGAAGAGGACTTATGGAGGACTGAGGACTGAAGAGGAGTATACGGATGAGGAGACAGAATGGATACGGAAAGAATGAAGCGGAGACAGTTTTAGGAGCAGCAGAGAACAGCCATCGGTTTCACATTACTTCTCAGAATCGTGCGCTGAATCCGCTGGCCTTCTTTCTTTTCCTTTGCTGGTAAAAAATCGTCCAGACTGAAGTGGGTACTGCAAACACGATGGTCCAAACGTCTTACAGCTTTGCCTTTCATGTTTGGGTCCCGAGAGCTGAGAGCGAAATCAGCTGTGACTCCGCACATGCGACTGTCCTCCTCATCTACTCCAAACTATGGATAAATCTCAGATTAGAGGCACTTTTGACTCAAACGAAAGTGTAGACTAAGACATTGAGCTTCTATGATTTGAAAAGTGATAAAGTTTGTGTTATTTGGTGACTGCAATCGCCTGCCCCGGGCACTCACGTTATGGATATCGCTACACCACAACATCTACGAAATTGGTCCAAATGACACCAAAGTGCTATGTTTTGTGCTTGTTTTATTACAGAAATAAGGTTCAGATTGTAAAAAAAAAGTTAATATTCCTTTAAATTGGAATCTATTGTTAAATATGTTTTTCTTGAGAGATGCAAATGGTTTTATAATATGATATTTTGTGATTTTACTGTTTTGTATCGTTTTTCTTGGCCAGGTCTCGCTTGAAAAAGATTCTGAATCCCAGTCGGACCTCCTCATTAAATACAAGAAAAATAAAAGAAACTATTAGAACTCTCTACTTTAGCCTTTTTATTCACTGGGTTGCATAATTTCTGGTTAACTTCTGAAAACTTAAGCTCAGAAACTTGAAAACTGAAAACTGTCTTTCATCATTGGCCATTTTCCATTCACAATCTCTGTAGGACAATATCCAGTTGTTTAAAATCCACTGTTTTCATTAGTGTTTGACCGTATTTAACGTTGTTTACCTAAGGATAATTCCTGTGACACTTCAAAATAAATTGCAGTGTAACATCTAAAGCTTTGTGTTTAGTTGTCAAGCAGTTTATCCATAATGCATTGGATTTAGTTAGCGCCTTCCAAGACATTCTGTGGTGATAAGCTGCTATTGTAGCCAAGTCTGCCAATCTCCATAGCCCCTTCTGACCACCACCAATCACTCACTCACCACACTGACAAGTAGAGTGGGTGAAGTGTCTTGCTTAAGGGCATAACAGCATCCACTAGAGCAGGGGTGGGCAAACTTTTTAACTCGTGAGCCACAAAGGGTTCTAAAATTTGACAGAAGGGCCGGACCAGGAGCAGGTGGATTTAGTGTTTTGGTAATCCACCTCATAAGAGCAGAAAATAACATGGGATATGTAGAAAACATGTGCTTTATTTCAATTAAAAATGAACAAAAGCATTACAACAAAATATCCATCTTTCAAGTTCCACAGTATTTAGCTATTTATTGAAATGACTCTTAAAACACATACAATTTCATTAATAAAATACAGCATTTTTTATTACTAACAGTTACTATTTTAAAGCACTGAAAGTTCTCCTTCAGGTTCTTTCGTTCTTTCGTTGACTGCTTGCTAGCATAGTTAACATGTTTTGTGGCAAAGTGACGGCTGATATTATATTCTTTAAAAAACGCTACAGTCTCTTGGCATATCAGGCATACAGCAGCTGATAAGTATTCGGTGAAAAAATATTTACTTGTCCACTCCTTATTAAACATGCGACATTCTCTATCCACTTTTCTTTTCTTAGCTCCGCTCATTTTTACAGGAGGGTTAAAGGAAAAGTAACATTTTTTACAATCTGAGCCTTATTTCGGTAATAAAACAAGTTGTTTTACTCACCCATATCACTTTGGTGTCATATGGAGCATTTCCGGAGATGTTTTAGATTAGCGTTAGGCTAACGCCGTTAGCCTAGCGCGACTTATAGCCATAGCTCGGGGCATTCCCCGAGCATGTAATATGCCCCGTGCGGGGTCCTAATAACACAAACTTTAGCACTTTTCAAATCATGGATAAATCTCGGATTACAGGCCACTTTTGATTCAAACGAAATCGTAGACTAAAGACATCGAGTTTCTATGATTTGAAAAGTGCTAAAGTTTGTGTTATTTGGAGCCCGCACGGGGCATATTACATGCTCGGGGAATGCCCCGAGCTATGGCTATAAGTCGCGCTAGGCTAACGGCGTTAGCCTAACGCTAATCTAAAACATCTCCGGAAATGCTCCATATGACACCAAAGTGATATGGATGAGTAAAACAACTTGTTTTATTACCGAAATAAGGCTCAAATTGTAAAAAACGTTACTTTTCCTTTAAAGAGTAAAGCACAAAGGTGGAGCAAAACGCCGCACCTCAACAAAGGTCGATGTATGTAGTGCGCCAGCTATTGGAAAACGCCACAATTGCAGAGAAATTAAAACATTAAAACATTAACAAGGTTTATTAATATAATTTCTTCAAGTGCGGCGGGCTGGATTAAAAAGCTTAAAGGCCCGCTTATGGCCCCGAGGCCGTAGTTTGCCCATGCATGCACTAGAGCCACTGCTGCCCCACTGTGACAACTGGTATTTTCATTGGTCTCCATCCATGTAACAACCCGACCCAGCTATCTTTAGATACAGAGATCGGGTGAAAGAGGGCATGTTCAATGAAAAATATTTGTGATTTCTATACCGTATTCAGTGCATCATTAAGAATTGACAGTTAAGTCAAAGCAGAATGACTGGATGCAAATCACAAATGCTGCAGGTACCATAATTTCCCCCAGGAACAACAAAATATTCTGTCTTATTCTGCTTGAAAACTGGTGACCTTGTAGTTTAGATCTGCACTAGCATGTTCTGAAATGTGTTTGTCAGTCCATATGTCTTTTTTTTAATCAATTCTCCTGGATGTGTTTAAAATGTGAATCCTGTTATGAAAGCATAAATCTCACGTCTAATCACAACCACAGTGCTTGACGGAAGAATTGCCGTTCGATATTTCTGCCATATTGTGTTTTGTCAGCAGTCGGCAAATCTGTAGTCTGCTTTATCGTCTCCAGTTCTCCAGCTCACTCCTGCTCTGAGGAACTCTTCAAGCGTTCAGCAGTCTCACCAAACGTGTCCTCAAAACCTATCGACATGCCACAAAGCCCCGTCGCTGTTGAGGAGAACCAGCTTACCCCGATCACCAGCATGTCTGTGCCTGCCTCCCTGGCCTCCTCTCCATGTGCTGAACCAGGGCATGGGAAAAACAGGGCCCTGAGCGAAAGTGAGCCAGGAGCTGCTGCTTGGTTGGACAGCAGTCTTCCAACAACGTGAGACATCAGAGCTAGAATTACGGACCGATTCTGCATGAAATGTGCAACTCATGATAGTGCTGCTTGGATGATGAAAGGCTAAAGCTGCAAGGCTACATTTGCTTTTTTCTGTTTATTTGCCAGACCACCATCTTTCAGTTGTTGTTTGTTTGATTTTTGTTATTACTTCCATGGGCTGGATCCTGCTCATCAAATGTCAACACTGACAGTCTAGCAGTGTCAATACAAAAATTTCAAACTTACTAAGGAGTATATTTGATACTCAGTACTGAATGCTGATTCAGAGACTACGACGATAGTAAAAACATGTGGTGTTATAACTATGTAATCCTTCGGTCGTTCAGGTAGGTTCCATAGTGGTCCATCGGCGTATACTAGTCTATGTGGCGTTATGCTTGTTCTGATACAGCTCTAGATCATTCTAAAGACATTCAGGACAGGTTCCAATCCTGACTTTTAGTATTGACATTTATTCAAATAAGTGTCTAGTTTCAATAATAGTTTTAGTATTAATTAGTATCTGATTTTCCTTGCCTCAAGTGGAGGAGTTCAAGTATCTCGGGGTCTTGTTCACGAGTGAGGGGAGGATGGAGCGTGAGATTGACAGGCGGATCGGCGCAGCGTCGGCAGTGATGCTGTCGCTGTACCGGACCGTTGTGGTGAAGAGGGAGCTGAGCCAAAAGGCGAAGCTCTCAATTTACCGGTCAATCTACGTTCCTACTCTCACCTATGGTCATGAGCTTTGGGTAATGACCGAAAGGACGAGATCGCGGATACAAGCGGCCGAAATGAGCTTCCTCCGCAGAGTGGCTGGGCGCTCCCTTAGAGATAGGGTGAGGAGCTCAGTCACACGGGAGGGGCTCGGAGTAGAGCCGCTGCTTCTCCACGTTGAGAGGAGCAGCTGAGGTGGATCGGATGCCTCCTGGACTCCTCCCTCAGGAGGTGTTCCGGGCATGTCCCACCGGGAGGAGGCCCCGGGGAAGACCCAGGACACGCTGGAGGGACTATGTCTCCCGGCTGGCCTGGGAACACCTTGGGGTCCCCTCGGAGGAGCTGGAGGAAGTGTCTGGGGTGAAGGAAGTCTGGGAGTCCCTGCTTAGACTGTTGCCCCCGCGACCCGGCCCCGGATAAGCGGAAGAAAATGGATGGATGGATGGATCTGATTTTCTATATTTTTGACAACTCTACGTTCTAGTATGTCTGTCTATATTACATTTTAGTAATAGTGAATAGAAATTCAAGATTACGTGATTACTATAAGATTAATAGATTATTGGAAATTACTGGAGCAGCTCTTTTGTTTTTTAAATCGTTTTGGCTAAAGTTAACTTTATGAAGTCGGTGTTTGATTTTAACATTTGATCCCATTTGATCTCTTTGGATTAGTATGGAAATGAATATTGAAGATTGTCTTTACACATTTTTATTTATCAACATTGAAAAGTGCAGCGTGTATTTTGATAGAAAGTAATCCAAAACATTTTTCCCGATAGTATTTGGCATTGCATCAGGCAGACAATATATGGTTCTGAAAGTTGATAAATTTGCAAAGTCCAAATGGATATCCTGCCAGTAACTAAGCGTGGCTGAAGTGTCTTGCCTAAGGACACAACAATAGTATGCCTACTGCTCTACTGTGGCACCTGGCATAGCGGAATGGTACTCGTCCTTGCTTATTTTAATATAATATAATAAAATATGAAGGATTCTTGGTGCCTTGTATGCACTTTTCTGTTATCATATTGTGAGATTTAACTCCAAAGAAACCATTTTAAGATGTGTGTGGCAGTAGTAACGCGACAGACTGTATCTCCCCCACAATCTCACAGCATATGGGCAACAGGCTATATGCTGAGACATGTACTCTTCATGTGGGAGCCACCGCAGACCAGGGGCCCCTCACATCACTGGGGCCCCTCACATCACAGGGCCAGGCCTCTGTGCTCAGCCCTCTGCACACACTTTATGTTAACGCCTTGGTGGGGTCTAATTTAAGACACATTTTAATGGATACATGTCAGATTGTGGAGATGACTTCCATATGCTCCTATCCCGTGGAATTATGTTTGTGAGACCTGATGGGACGGAGACATGGGTTCAAATAAAGATGACTGTGCACTTTTAGGTTTTACCGTCTGTGATCCTCTGTGGAAATTCTGCCACCTTGTGTTGAGATTCAAAGCATGACGTAGCAGAACGACACTGTGTTTAAGAGGAGCAATGTTAGAATATAACGTTTGTACTTGATTTAACATGCATCAGCGAAATAAGGAATATCATACAAAATCTTCTAATTTATTCACATTTTTTCATGACTTTTTTTTGTGCCTTAAAGGAAAAGTAACGTTTTTTTTACCATTTGAGCCTTATTTCGGTAATAAAACAAGTTGTTTTACTCACCCATAGCACTTTGGTGTCATATGGAGCACTTCCAGAGATGTTTTAGATTAGCGTTAGCCTAGCGCAACTTCTAGCCATAGCTCGGGGCATATAATATATTCCCCAAGCATGTAATATGCCCCGTGCGGGCTCCAAATAGCTCAAACTTTAGCACTTTTCAAATCATAGAAGCCCGATGTCTTAGTCTACGATTTTGTTTGAAGCAAAGGTGGCCTGTAATCCAAAATTTATCCATAGTTTACAGTTTTGCGTTTCATGTTTGGGTCCCGGGAGCTGAGAGCACACTCCGCACATGCGCACTGGCGTCCTCATCTACTCGAAACTATGGCTAAATCTCGGATTACAGGCCACTTTTGCTTCAAACGAAATCGTAGACTAAGACATCGGGCTTCTATGATTTGAAAAGTGCTAAAGTTTGTGTTATTTGGAGACTGCAATGTAATTCCCCGAGCACTCAAGTTAACGGATACGCTACAACATAACTTCTACGAAACTGCTCAAAATGACACAAACTGCTATGGGTGAGTAAAACTACTTGTTTTATTGCCGAAAGAAGGCTCAGATTGTAAAACAAACGTTACTTTTCCTTTAAACCTGTGATATCTGAAATCTAATTTTAAGTTGTGTAGTGTACAAATATATTGTTATACATCAGTATTAGTATCATTTTGTTACTTGCTTTTTCATTAAAGCTACAGTATGTAACTTTCTGGAGGTGGCACGTCACCTGCATGGAGATAGAAAGTTAAAATTATGGAACATTCTTCAAGGAGATATTTACTTATTATAACGGAGTGTAGCCAAAGGAACAACATTTGAATTGAAACAAACAAAAAGAGGCTTCCAGACCAAGTTAGTCAGGTTTGTATAGATGCAAATCTGCTCAGAGTAAAGAACCATGTTTTTGTTGGTTTTTCAGTGAAATAAACACAACCAAATTAAAATACAGATGCTTTTATCTTCTTTAATCTAAAAAGTGACATACTGTGGCTTTAATAAACATTTAAATTTGTGAGTATACTTTTATTTATTTTTTTCTTTTCTGTTTTCATGCATTCGCAGTACAGTGGTACCTCACCTTACGAAAGACCCAACAAACGAAAATTTCAAGTTACGAAACGCCTTCACGTTAAATTTTGCTCTCTAGATACGAAAGAAAATTCAAGTTACGAAACGCGAAATCTCAAAAATTCAAATAATGCGCGCTCAGCCACACACATTATACGCTTTTCTCAGACTGGATTTAAACTTTTCTCACATTTGTCTCTCGTTTAAACACTCAAACTTTCATAGATTTTCAACAAAATTATTAATAGTGAAGTGTGGGGGGAAGGGGGAGGGGGGAGAAGACTGCGCTCTGACACGTGTGTGATAGCGGCATGTGTGACAGCTGACCCGGCGCTGCCAGCAGGTCTAGACCTGGACTAAATCAGGACTAGACCTGGACTAGACCTGGACTAGACCTGGACTAGACCTGGACTAGACCAGGACTAGACCAGGACTAGACCAGGACTAGACCAGGACTAGACCAGGACTAGACCAGGACTAGACCAGGACTAGACCAGGTGGATTAAAGTGCCGCGCGTGGGTCTATTTCCTGCTTTTGTTTCGAGTCACAGCTGAGGCTGCTCGCATGCAAGAGCCGCGGTCTAGACCTGCTCTCCAGGGCCCCTCCAAGCACGGAGCCCCAGACATCCAGGGACCCAGGGGGACACTGCCTGCCCGCCTTAAGAGCTCCCTAAGCGGGCATGGGTCCGGGCATTGTCCCGGTCACCGGCCTGGAGGTCTTGAAGAGGCCGACCTCACGTCATGCCGCTCTGTGAGCACCTTACGCGGGCAGGTCTAGAGCAGCGGCTCGCCTCAGCTGTGACTCGAAACGAAACCAGGAAATAGACCCACGCGCGGCGCTTTAATCCACCTGGTCTAGTCCTGGTTTAGTCCTGGTCCAGTCCAGGTTTAGTCCAGGTTTAGTCCAGGTTTAGTCCAGGTCTAGTCCTGCTGGCAGCCCCGCGCCGGGTCATGCTGCGCTATCACACGTGTCCGCGCGCAGTTTTCTCCCCCCTCCCCCTTCCGCCCACACTTCACTATTAATAATTTTGTTGAAAATCTATGAAAGTTTGAGTGTTTAAACGAGAGACAAATGTGAGAAAAGGACACAGGAAGCAGAACACAATGTTACACTATAAAAAAAGTTACACTATAAAAAAAAAAACTTGGATCGGGGCCTTGGAACGAATCAGGCTTTTTCCATTGAAATAGCTACTCAACTTACGAATTTTTCACATTACGAAACCACTTCTGGAATGAATTAATTTCGTAAGGTGAGGTACCACTGTATCTAAAATATTAAAACATGTTTTTAAGTTGAGCAAATGGTACTTTTAGCATTATCGTTATTGTTCATTTTCCCATCTTTTTCCACATGTATGTTTTCCCTGTAGATTCAGCCACACAGACATTGTGTCAGATGAGCCCCAGTAAGTCGCCAGTACTGCAAGGCTCAGTCCTGTTTTTAACTCATTTAAAAATAACTATATTAATAACTTTATTTGAATGTTGTATCAGTGTTTCTCACCAATATGTTGCTATACAATATAACAAATCAGTCCAATAGCTCTGCGTAATTGTCAAACTGCTGTATTGATGTAGCTGTTTGTGCGATGCAACAATCACATCTAACCGTAATCAATATGCTGTAGCTTTGCATGAGAGCGCCGTCTGTTTAACATAGATGTGAAATGCTTTGCCACAGTGAATATAGAGATGTAACAATAACTATAACTGCAGTGATACTACAATATTCACAACCAAACATACAGCTCTAGAAAAAATAATACACCACTGCAAAATGATCAGTTTTTCTGATTTTACTACTTATAGGTACGTGTTTTGGGCAAAAGGAACATTTTGGTTTGAGTCTATAAACTACTGACAACATTTCCCCCAAATTCCAAATAAAAATATGATCGTTTAGAGCATTTATTTGCAGAAAATGACAAATGAAAAATGAAAAATAACAAAAAAGATCCATGTTTTCAGAGCTCAAACAATGCAAAGAAACAAGATCAAATTCATTTTAAAACAACATAATACTAATGTTTACACTTAAGAAGAGTTCAGAAATCAATATTTGGTGCAATAACCCTTATTTTTAATCACAGCTTTCATGCGTCTTGGCATGCTCTCCACAAGTCTTTCACATTGTTCTTGGGTCCTAGTTTAGACCTGGTTTAGTCTTGGTTCAGACCTGGTTTAGTCCTAGTTTAGACCTTGTTTAGTCCTAGTTTAGACCTGGTTTAGTCTTGGTTCAGAGCTGATTTAGTCCTAGTTTAGTACTGGTTTAGTCTTGGTTCAGACCTGGTTTAGTCCCATTTTTAACCTGGTTTAGCCCTGGTTCAGTCCAAGTTTAGGTCTGGTTTAATCCTAATTTAGTCCTAGTTTAGTCCCCTTTTTAACCTGGTTTAGTCCTAGTTTAGATCTGCTTTAGTCCTAGTTTAGTCCCCTTTTTAACCTGGTTTAGTCCTAGTTTAGATCTGCTTTAGTCCTAGTTTAGACCTGGTTTAGTCCTGGTTCAGACCTGGTTTAGTCCCAGTCTTTCACATTGTTCTTGGGTGACTTTATTCCACTCCTGGTACAAGAACTGAAGTAGCTCAGCTTTGTGTTTGTGTTGGAATTCAACAGACGCTGGAATGGAATGGCTTTAATACATGTAGAGATGCTGATTTCAGAAAAAAAAAATGCAGTGGTGTCTTATTTTTTTCCAGAGCTGTATGTCATAAATATATTTCAAGATCCTATACTTACGTACATTGCCTGTATTAGGACAATTGTGTATTTCTGAACTTTCATAATGATTACAAGACATACTGGTAATGACAACAAATCAATTTGTCGATATATTAAAGCAAATTTCATCATGTGTAAAGGCAGATTATTGTAAAAATGTAACAATATCACATTAAAAAGCTTTTTCATCAAAATAACCACCTTTGGCCTTAATCACAGCTTTACAAATTCAAGGCATTCTGTCCAACAATTTTTCAACATATCCATCCTCTAGAGTTTTCCAGTCATCCTGAAGACATTTCCACAGGTGTTTAACGTTAGTCGGATTCCCGGAGCGCACTTTAATATCCAAATAATCCCACACTTTTTCGATGGGTGACAGTCATAACCTGCAGTCGATGACGCTGTTCACACGTCTCCAAATGACCCTTACACAGTTTGGACGAGCGCTTTGGGTCATTATCTTCGTCCAGAGTTCAGAAATACACAATCGTCCTAATACTTTTGTCAGGAAGTGTAAGTGCATTGCTCTTTTGCTGCATTAAGTTAAGCAACTGGCTGTAAAGATTGCACTAAAGGCTCATTCTATCATTTTATATGGAGTTTATGTATAATTTATAGTATTAACCACCTCACAATATTGCCTTAGATACCATACAGTGAATGCTGTCATGATATGGACACATCATTTGGATATTGTTGCATTCCTGCTGAAAATATAATAGCACAATTGTAATGATGCATGGAAAGCAGGAACACAAATCAAAAAAGTTTTGTATCTCATGGATTATGAAACGCGATTCTGTAGGTGCCACTACTTACATACCGTAATAAAGAATGAACAAAGACCTAATTCACAATGAACAAATTGTTTATTAGACTTGATTGATTAGTAACTGTTTAATTAAGTGGTTAGGTTTAGAGTTAGGATTATTTAAGTAATTACTAATGAATCAATCTTAATCTAATTTTGCGTATTTGTTCATTATGAATTAAGTCTTTGTTCATACTTTATTAAAAGCTTAGTTATAAAGTGTAATCATTCTGTATATTGCTTTCTAAACACGTATTGTATTGCTTTGCTTATCTGTCTCGTGTTGTTTGCAGTAACACCAGTTTATGTATGTAAATTTCATGTAAACACACTATGTAAATGCCATGCAAACCCTAACCCTAACCCTTACCCTAAGAGTGATTTCCGTCCTGTGTTTTCCAACAGGAGTGTGAGTATGATTGACATGCGGGACGGAGAGGACCCCCACAGCCAGGCCCGCCACGAGCTCATGCACAACCAGTACAACCGCATCAAGGAGGACGAGAGCCACTGGCAGGACGTGAGTAATGTCCTTTTAACATCGCTGTAAAGGGGGATTGCTGCTGTGTTCGTCATAGTACAGATATCAGAATACATGTCATTTGTTTATATCATATTTTTCCAGTCACACAGCAGTAGTACACCTTTACTTGTCGAATATTGTACTAGAAGTGCTTGATTCTAATAAAAAAGTAGATTTTATGTTATTGTAACTGATCTAAATGAAGTCTCACAGCGCAAGACATAATAATGAATAAAAGTATTTATTTTATTTAGGGCTGGGAATATTAACGCGTTAATCGCGATTAATCGCGATAGAGTTTTAATCGCGAACAATTTTTTAAATTGCGATCAGAGTTTGCCAGCATTTTCCGCAATTCTACCATCCATATGCAGCTCATTTGGTTGTATTAATTAAACTCATTGTCGGTTAAACGCGCTATTTTGAGTTTGCTAGTATTTTGTTCCTTCTACGCATCCGTAGGCAGCTCGAGCGGGCTTCAATCATTTATTTACAATTTCTCAAAGTAAGCACTATTACTGGTTCATTGTTAATTTTTCCTTTCTCTGCACTTTTTTGAAATAAAAAAAATGGTGAGAAATACTTTGCATTGTGAGTTTAACTTTAGATTCGAACGGTCTTACTGCAAGATATCAATTTTAAACATGCAAAATAAATCACGATTAATCGCAATTAACTATGAAATTTCTGAGATTAGTTGCGATCAAGAAAATTAATCGTTTGACAGCCCTAATTTTATTATGAGCGTACAGGACCAAAGTAACTTGAAAACGTGCATCCTTACTGTTGGTGGGCTTGCCACACTGCAGACCTAACTTGTAACTTGGCCTGGTAAATGTTATGACTTTAAAACTGATCTATTTCTGTAAAGAATGTTCTAAAGCAGTGTTTCCCAATCAGGGGTACAAGTACCCCTAGGGGTACGCGAGCAGACTGCAGGGGGTACTCGGCAGTGTTGCTGCCAGGTGCAGGGGGAGATTTTTCTGAAATTTTTTAGTTCTAATTTGAGTAAATTTGAGATAAAGAAAAGAGAGAAAATGCCTGAGAATTAAATTTTCAAATTAAGGAGATGAAATAAAATGATTTTCATTTAATTATTCATTGTGTCACGTTCTACTTTTGGAGAATTATCAACACGTATGAGTGAGGGGGTACTCGAGGTATGACAAAACGGTTCAGGGGGTACACAAGACAAAAAAGGTTGGGAAACACTGACATACAGGACCAAAGTAACTTGAAAACGTGCATCCTTACTGTTGGTGGGCTTGCCACTCTGCAGACCTAACTTGTAACTTGGCCTGGTAGATGTTATGACTTTAAAACTGATCTATTTCCGTAAAGAATGTTCTAAAGTGTGGTTTTAACTTTCTATCTCCATGGAGTCACGCAGTTCTGCTTTTAATTTGAAGATGTTTAAATCCACTCTTGTTTAAAGATTGTAAGAAATGGTTTAGAGACCTATTTGCTGTTAACCTGGGAAATCCCAGGCTGCTTTCATTCATTCCGATCTGAAAGACAGCCTGGCAACTAGGCTAAGCGAGCTCTCCTGATTTTGGGAGCCAGTCAGAGAGCGGGGAGGGGTGGAAAAACGGTGACGCGTACTACACGACAAACGGAAACTTGTAGCTTGAACTGACAACTGACATGATTGTCTCTGGGCTACGTATACGCCAAATGATAGACATTCGTAACGCCCAATAAACGGCCATAGGCAATCATAAACCACACTTCCGCTATGAGATATTCAGTAGGTGCTCCCAGACCATATATCACTTGTGATATGGTCTGGTGTAAACCAGGCAAATTTGCTGAGGTCATTTCTTTTGGAACATATTATCTCTACCTTTAGCTTTAACACCAGTGCTACTCTGTATTTTTTCCTTGCTTGTTAAATAGCTTTAGTATGAAGCATCTGTTAGGGTCATATTGAAATTAAAATAAAAATACTTTGCACATTATTTGAAGTAAATTCCAACACCAACAGTGTTTATATTACAATATCATATGCGTACTATGTCCCCAAAGCCACAGCTGAAATGGTCTGTGGGTTGTGATCTTATTAGGACCTTGCACGATGGAAGAACCGCAGGAGGAGCATCTCTCAGGACCTGATCAAGAAAGAGGAGGAGAGGAAGACGATGGAGCAGCTTCTGACCGGAGACCAGGTCATCTCTCACAGGCGCCGCAGCATCAAGACCTACAGGGAGATCGTCCAGGACAAGTGAGGGCCTTTGATTGACTTTGGTCGTCTGTTTGCTTGTCTTTTGTTTGTTCTTTTGTTTGTCCATCTGTTTGTTTGTTTGTCTGCTTGTTCGTCTGTTTGCTTGTTTGTCCGTTTGTTTGTTTGTCTGTTTTCCCTCTGGCAGCACGGTGACTGAGTGGCTAGCACTCATGTTTCACAGCAAGAAGGTTCGGGTTGCCCGGGAGTTTGTGTGTGGAGTTTGCATGTTCTCCCCGTGTCTGGGTGGGTTTCCTCCGGGCACTCCGGTTTCCCCCACCAACTCAAACATGCTCCAGGTAAAATCCTCCAGCTTAGGGCCTGACCAAGACTAAATAACAAAACAAAATTATGGGGATGGTCCCCGGGTCAAATATAGAAACAACTTCTCCTGTGCGAGATCAATAAAGGTCAATCTTCTAATCCTTGACCACTGTAAGGCGCTTTGTGCTACAATTTTGTATGAAAAGCGCTTTATAAATATTGTTTGATTGATTGATTGATTGATTGAAATGTTCAAAAATAATGCCACTGCTGATGCAGTTATTATATTATGCCACTTAATTTTACCACATTTATTATTTAGGCTACAAAAGTTGTATTAATTTAAAGTTCTTGACATTAAAAGGAAACAACACAAATATTACTGTCTTTGCAGTACTGATATTTTCATATATACAATCAAAAGAACTGGAAAAGAACTGGTTTGAGAGGGGAGTTAAAGAGGCTATTTTTATCAAAAAAGAGAATCCGTCGTTAAACAGAAATGGGGGAGTTAGACACAACTTGTCTCCCATCTATAATTCGATTCTCAAACAAAGAATCATTAGGACAGACAAGCCATTGCAGAGGGGTGGAGAGGGTCGTTGTCTTGAATAGGGAATTGGACGCCAGAGAAATTTGAAATACAAAGAGACAGATTAGTTGATAGTTTCAGAGCTATTTCAGTGTAGTGAGCGCCGCCTAGGGCTGATAGATATGCTAATACAAGACGCCAGAGGAATTCGTAAAACAAAAGAGAGTAGCAGGGATAGGTTCAGAGCTTTGTTCAGGGTAATTAGCTCCTCCCTTGCAGCTAGATATAAACAGGGTCTAACCAGCATGAGGGCCAGAGCTGACGAAGCCTCTCGGATGAGCGGCGAAACGTTTTCAACCAAACAAACTTTGTCCAGTTGACAAATTGAACTTCTCATTTGATCATGGATTCTACCTGGACGACTGAGGGACTTTTCACGCACAATCAAAATTGATTGCAAAAAGATTGTAACTCCATAAGTGAATTCTCTATTTGAATTTCCCAGAGAGCGTCGAGAGGAGGAGTTACGTATCGCCTACAAGAATGCCCGGACCCAGGAGGAGGCCTCAGCCATCCTGCAGAGATACGCCCAGCGCTTCTCCATCAGCGAGGCCATACTGGAGCGCCTACAGCTGCCCAAACTGTTGGACTGCAGCGTATCAGCCGACCCCACCTGCCCCTATCCCCTGTCCATCTCCCTGTCCCCCACCTCCCCAGAGCCACCCGACACGGACCCCGACAGCCCCCTGCGGTACCTGCGCCAACAGTCCGCCCCCACGCCCAAGTTCACGTCCACGCTGGAGGCGCGGGTGGAGGAGTATCCCAAAGATCAGTCCCACACGCCTCAGATCAGGTCGCGGTCCTCGGAGCCCCCCTCGTCCAGAATGCTGTCCCCCAAACCTGTGCCTTTGTTGACGCCCAAGCCTTACCTCCAGTCGCGGAGCTCCACTGACCCATGGAGCGGCAAGGTGAGAGGATTTCTTATTACGGTTTAAGCTTGTGTTTTGAGGAAATGTGTTCTCTGCATTTCGCTCATTCTTCAGTGTCCCTAGTGTCAAACTGTAGTAGTAGTAGTAGTAGTAGTAGTAGTAGTAGTAGTAGTAGTAGTAGTAGTAGTAGTAGTAGTAGTAGTAGTAGTAGTAGTAGTAGGCGGCTATTATCCAATATCCAAAAAAGATCTCAAGCTGAAAAAAATATTGTTTTGTTATTAGTAGATTTGTCACAGTGTGAATTGAAAAGAAAAAAAAGTCCCAAATATTTACATATAGTGTACAGTGTGTAGTATTATATAAAAAAATCAATCTTCACATTAGATGTACTGTATCTTTATTTCTTATAGGCAGACTACTTTATTAGTGAGATGTATTTATCTTGACATGTTTTGGCTGCTAACAACAAGTCATCTTCAGAAGTGTCACTGGTCTTGGTGGTGACCTGGCACATACTGTATTAGCTGTTGTTACTTCCCGACTCTTTTCACACTGGTGGAACCTTCCCAGAACTTAATTTAAAATTGACCTCATGCCTTTGGGATATAGCCAGTACTCGAGTTGAGGGGGGATGGGGCAGGGTGGCATCCCACCCTGGGGGAAAAAATAGTCAAAATCATCCCTCTTCTAAAACGGGCATCCCTTCTTCCATCCCTTGTGGCATTTTATCAATCAGGCATGAAAATCCCTCACCTTTTGGCGAAATTCACCATTTTGAAGTCAAAATAGGGGACCTACATGAATCGTGGCCAGTGCCAAGAGCCAATCATAGGCCGAACTGCGCTCCGGCTTCCAATCATGTTGCAGCGTTGTTCTACCGACCGCGCTCCCGCCAATCATGACGATTAGCGTTGTGTTTGCGCCTGTTCGCCGATCAGCTGTGAGCGAGCCCCGTTAATATGTACGCTACGTTAATGCTACGTAAGAAGGAACTCTCGCCTCGGGACTCGGGATAATTATGTCGGTTTCCACGCACATACACGTGGACACGCGAATTATCAGACAACACCACAAACTACGGAGCTGACCGTGTTCTTATGGGGTGAGTTATATTATCATATTATTTCTGCATCAAAGGGACATATTAGCTGACAGCAGGGGCCCGGGACTAAACCAGGACTAAACCAGGTCTAAACCAGGTCTAAACCAGGTCTAAACCAGGATTAAACCAGGTCTAAACCAGGACTAAGGTGTGTGTGGTTTCATTTTACAACTCGACTACTGGATATAGCCCCAGGATCTGCAAAAGGTTCCTACAGTGTCTTAGCATTTGACCCATCCCTCAGTGCCGCTGAAGCAACCTGTCAGGAGCAGTATGTGCCACAGTGCAGCGCCCGGGGATCCATCTTAGACTTAGCCAAACTTTATTGATCCACAAGGGAAATTGTTTTGTGTATAGTAACTCACTCATCAAATATAATATATAACAGAGGGTAAAAAAAAATAGATGGAATAGCAACCAAAGAGCAATAGACCTGTGTCAGATGAGACATAATTATCAAAATAAAAATAATGATAATAAATCTATATGTACAAATCAGAATTAAATAGAAAAGTAGTAATAAAGTATAAAATACAATATCAAATAAGATGTACAATCCCAGCTATATACAGTTGTAGGGATTATTATCTAGGGAGTATTATCTGTTACATAAGGGTGAGTTGTTGTACAGTCGTAGGGAGTATTATCTATTACATAAGGGTTAAGTTGTTGTACAGTTGTAGGGAGTATTATCTCCTCTGTCCCTCTATGGTCTGGTGCAGTGGGTGAGCAGGAGTGTCCATTATGGAGAGCAGTTTGTCCAGTGTCCTCCTGTCCCTCACTGTGACAAATGTGACGCACCACAGACTCCGAGCCCGCAAGTCGGCATTACAGATTCTCAGAAAATGCGTTTTTTTGTGTTTTTTCTGTTTTTTTTTTGTTTTTGTTTTTCAAAATTTGTGATTTTCGTTTTTTTGCATAATGTGCTAGTTGAGATCATGAAGAAGCCTCTCCATGTTTCAGATAACAGCATTAGTGACGTTAAAAACATACATTTTTAATTTCAAATAGGCTTGTTTTGGAGGAAAAGAGAGGAAAGAAACGGGGCGTGTATAAATCAACATATTTTACGCCAAGCCAATCCTGTTGCGAGAAACACTGATGTGTTTTCCCCTGTACGCCGATCAGCTGTGAAGAGCTCGTGCATATGTAAGCGGCACTGCGAGACAATACAGGGGGTCCTCGGTTTACGACGTTGATCCGTTCTTAAGACGCGTCGTAACCCGAATTTCGTCGTAAGTCGGAATTTGATTTTGATCTTCCAACCAAAGCACCAATAACCTTTCCATCTCAATAATTAGACCACTACGCTGCTTGGTTATCACTGTCGCTTTCATAGGAGCAGATCAGAGCCCACATCAGGTACTTCCGCCCACATTGGGCATGCACACGAGGCCGTCTTCTTCACCCTACAATCACAACAAAGCGTATTCTTCCGCTGTGCGCCGCGCGCTGTTCGCGTTTACATCGCTTACCACGCTAAACCGCGTAAAATGGAATGACGCGTAATATTATTATTTTTTCTTTTATGGGGGCGGGTTCGTAACTACGAAACGGTGTAAGTCGAGACCGTCGTAACCCGAGGACCCCCTGTAAGGACATGAAAATGGACTTTTAACTTCTACTTGGACACATGACACATTCGGGAGACCTTCGGGACAGGTTCGGAACACGTCCATTTCTCCGGTGCTCGTGTACAGAGTGCGATTTGGCTCCAGCTCACATCCGATCACGTGACCAGCTTTGTGGATCAATTTGTTTCTTAATCATCTCTTGATTTTGAGCTAGGCATTACATGTTTTTAATTAATGATGGAAACCGGGGACATGGGAAGAATATGCAAACACCACACATAGAGACCCGAGCCGCCTGGGAGTCATACCTGGGACCTTCTTGCTATGAGGCCTCCATCAGCCTCCGTGCCAAACTATTGTGACGTTTATAATAACAATGTATTGTAAAGCCCGTACACCCTAATAACAAGTGTTTATTACGTGTAGATCGAGCCTAGATCCATGAGCTCTTGTCCACTTTGCATATGGACTTTCCTGTGGCAGCCTCCCTCACTCTCTCCCTCCTCTCTCCACCCTCGCAGACGTCATGGGTAAATCTTCTCTCCTCACTGGCATTTACATTCAAATGCCGCTCTACACCATGGTGATGAGTAGGATTCTTTACGCTCCAAACATAAGACTTCCTCTTAACCAGTGTTTAATTTAACCCTGAGTGCTCTTCAAAGGCTTTGTCTTCAGTGGAAATTCAGACAAATGGGAAAACGGTTGATGTGATTGTATGTTTTGGCAAGGAGTGGGTGGGATGTAAGAACAGATGCAGGATTAAAACTATACTAGGATGAAATCAGCTAAAACAGGACTAAATTAGAACTCGGCCAGCACTAAACTTGCACTTAAAAGTACTGAACATGTGAACTAAACCAATACAATTGATAAAACCATGACTAAATAAGAACTAAACCTCATTTAGTCCTAAAATTCTCATCAAAATTATATCATGACATCTGAACTAAACTGGATTAAACCAACAGGAAAAAAAACTAAAATAGACAAAAGAAATGCCACACAGATTTCACTTAATAAAACAATTATGTCATATTTATGTCAAAGAAGTGTTAATCAATGAGAGATCTTGCTTGTACAAACAATACAATACAATATGTACAAACAATAAGTGGTCATTAAAGGAGAATTAACGTTTTTTACAATCTGAGCCTTATTTCGGTAATAAAACAAGTTGTTTTACTCACCCATAGCACTTTGGTGTCATATGGAGCACTTCCAGAGATGTTTTAGATTAGCGATATCCATAATGCGAGTTCTTGAGCATGTAATATATGCCCCGACTTTAGCACTTTTGAAATCATAGAAGCTCAATGTCTTAGTCTACACTTTCGTTTGAGTCAAAAGTGGCCTCTAATCCGAGATTTATCCATAATTTACAGCTTTACGTTTCATGTTTGGGTCCCGGGAGCTGAGAGTGAAATAAGCGGTGACTCCGCACATGCGCACTGGCCTCATCTACTCGAAACTATGGATAAATCTCGGATTACAGGCCACTTTTGACTCAAACGAAAGCGTAGACTAAGACATTGAGCTTCTATGATTTGAAAAGTGCTAAAGTTTGTGTTATTTGGAGACCGCAAACATGTGCTCCGAGAACTCACGTTACGGATATCGCTAATCTAAAACATCTCTGGAAGTGCTCCATATGACACCAAAGTGCTATGGGTGAGTAAAACAACTTGTTTTATTACCGAAAGAACAGCCACAAAATCAATTCATTTTCTTAAGCCTGCTAAAATGTAGAACCTTCCAAATCATAGTCTAAAGGGTGTATTCACATATCCCACAGCTAAATGGGGTCTAAATTGGGACTAACGAATAAAACCTGAACTAGAACTTTCCAGAAGTGCAGAAACTACATGGACTAACTACCACTGAACCCAGTAACCTTCAAGAACACTAAAGGTTGTCAGAAAATGGCAGACCAAACTAATACAGTACCCCAACCAGGACTAAAGCATGTATCACCGACAAACTTGAGCATTTCCTACAGCCCAGATTAGCAGAGCAAGTGAAGCAGAGCTCTTTTGGAATGCCTTGTAAGGAGCCTGAGAGGAGCCCGGGCCTTCTCAATGGAGCCCTCTGTTCCCTATTGACTTAAGAAGTTGACAAGTAGGCCGCTCTCAATGAGAAGTGGGCTACGGCGACACAAAGACGGCCCACACAGACTGCAGGGGAGAGCAGAGGAGTGGCACACTGGAGTGTCTTAAGTTACCGCCCGCTAAAGGCTGCTAGCGTATAGGTTCGGGGCTCTTTGTAAGCACTGCCTGGTATAGTGTAGGGGATATAACGGACAGATACAAGTGGAGAGTAATGACCACAAATGAGTGCTCCGGGATTATTGACGCGGTTTCTAATTAGCTTGTTAATCGTGTGCATTTAGGAATCTGATTAGGATAGTTCAGACAGTTTTCTGTGTGTTATTTTTCTATGAATGTAGGAGTTTTTATCACTTTTTTACTCAATTGCTTTAATTACAGAAGCCATAAGTGCCCATGGGTTCATAACCTGGCATTTTTTCTTAACCCTAGAACACTTTTGCTATAAAAAGTAACACCATCATTTTAGCTGGGTAATTTTTACCCGATAATCAAAATCAAGAGATCAGATCAAAATATGACAACACATGATCAATTAGACTGGTTTCATTTTATTTTCAACTGTGGTATGTGTAACAAATGAAAAAAAAAAAAAAAAAAAAACACATAGGAAGACCCTAAAAGCATGGTCCAAAATTACAGAAAAATTAGGGATTTGAGAACAAAAAATTGCTAAAAAAAAAATTAAAACAAATTAAATGATAATAAAACAAATAACTAAATAATGATACTGGAAACTTGGTGTTTGGTCCACCCATTCCTGGGACATGTGAGACTTCCTGGTGAAGCACAGACTCCTCGACACATGGACAGTTACAGGAGAGAGGAACAAAAATAGTATTTTTTCAGTGGGTAAAAGTGACCCGTTGACTAAAATATTGTTTTCACCATAAGAATTCCCTTTGAAATCACCACTTTGTGATATTTATTCATAACCACTGCACTAAATAAGGATAGATCTGTGCAATAACCTATGTGCAATATTTATACCACACTATGTGCAATACGAAATCCACATGCAACACTTATACTACACCATATTATGTGCAATCTGTGAAATACTCTACTGACACCTTATTTGATCTTGATTTAATCGTACCTGCACCTTGTACATTGTACCTTGCATTTTTTATTACATTTTATTACATATTTTATTATATTGTTTACTTCTTCCCCTGCACTTTTGCAACACTTTTTTTTACCATGTACTATTATTGCTGTTATTAGTACTTCTGACTATCTTAGTGAGTCAACGGTTCTTCTGATCCTAAGCATTTCATTGCATTGTTGACCTTGTGTTGATTTTGCATATGACAAATAAACAATCTTGAATCTTGAATCTTGAAGATACACATTCCAGGACCACTCTTACTTACCTTTTACATCCTCTAATTTAAATTCATGACATTCTTACATTCGTCTTTCACTGTTGCCGGGTGAAAATCACCCAAAAGCCTGTAAGAAAAAGTGGGCTTTGGAGTAGGGAAACACCTACACCTTCAAAGATGTCAAAAACAACGGTGAAGCTCCCCAGGGACCCACGACACTCAGAAAAATGCAACATATTGAAAATCATGTAAATACTGAAAATCACCCGGCAATAGTGCTCTAGGGTTAATTGAGTTTTTATCACTTTTTTACTCACTTGCTTTAATTACAGAAGCCATAAGTGCCCATGGATTCATAACCTGGTATTTCTTCTTAAAGAGACACTGTGTAACTTTTCTGGTGGAGAGTCTGCCACCTGCTTGTCTCCATGGTGATGTTACTGATCTGCGCAGAATGTTCCACAGCATGACTTAAACGTATTTGTCCTGCATTCATTCAAGTCAAGTGGAAAAAAAAGATTACAAAAACTAAATTTTACTTTTTACTTTGCCTAAAGGTGTCACCAGTCATCTCCATGGTGATAGAAAAGTTGAATTCTATACTGTGGAACATTCCCGGCAAAGCAATAACAGGGATATAGTAATAATAAAGCAATAGCAACAATATAGCTGACCTTCCAACAGAGATGTTACACAGTGCATCTTTAAGTTCTTGCCATAAGAAATGTTCACTCACCAAGATAATGGATTCTTTTACGTATATGGTCGCAGTAGGGCAGTTTCACCCACTAAATTGAAAGGTGGCAGTTCTGTCCCCCCTCCCATCGGTCCCTATTGCTTATGTGAAACTTAATCCAGTGGCACATGTGCACTGGTGTGTGAGACTGTGAATATGTGAATGACTCTGTTGTTCAAAGTGTTGTCAGTGTCTAATTAAGTTAAAAAGCTGTATCTAAGTATCAAGTGGTTTCAGAATGATTAGAAATGAAGACCATTGCCATAGCGAATTAACTAAACCAGGGGTGTCAAACTTATTTTGGTCCAGGGGCCGTATCCAACCAACTTTGATCCCAAAGAGGCCGGATCAGAAAACTCATGGCAAATATACCCTGAAAATAGCAATAAGTCCAAATATTTGTGCAGAGAAACACAAATCTATTACAGAAGCCTTTTTTATTTGATGAACTCTTTCTCGGGTGAAAACACACCGCTAATTCTTCAGTCCAGCAATAATGCGTTTATCTTCTGTCTTCTCAATTCTCCGTTCAAGTTATTGTATTGTTCAAAATGCCGTGTCTCGTAGTGGCGTTTACGATTATATTCCTTGAGCATCGCCACTTGTTGCAAACACCAAACATACAGGTTTCCCATTCACCTCCGTGAACAAATAGGAATTGGTCCATTTTTCTTGGAAAATCCTGCACTCAGCATCCACTTTTCTCATTTTTGACATTTTGCTGATGAGGGTGTGACGGTCCACAGTCAAAATGATGGTCCTTTAAGAGCGTTTGGAAAGAGGCGAGTCTTCATGTGTGCTGCTCTGGTGGGAGGGGCTACGCACAGAGGCACAGGAGATGCTGCTATGCTGAGCTGCACAGAAAATTATCAATATTTTAATAGAAAATTCAAATATAATTCAAATATTTTAATAGAAAAATCAGCCGAGGGCCAGATTAAAGGTCTTGGAGGGCCAGATCTGACCCCCGGGCCGCATATTTGACACCCCTGGACTAAACTAAATATTATTTCTTTTGATTGGGAGAGGGTCCTGAAAATGTTGCGTACAACAGAAAGATGAACTCATGTGTAGCTTTGATTACATTCTGTGTATACCTGTTCTCTGTGTTTCAGGTGGACGGTCTGCTGCGAGTGAACGGGGACGCGGGCAGTGACGGCTCCACTCCGGACAGTAGCCTGGGACTTGACTCTCCGATGTTCCAGGCCTGCACCCCCACGTCCCCCTACTCCCCCAGCACCTCCCCGGCCCCCGTGTTCTCCCCCGTCACTCCGCTCGCGCCCATATCAGCGGAGACAGCCAGCCCAGTGCCAAACAACGACCAGGAGATGCCAAACCACAAATCTAAAGATGTCCAGCAAAAAGAAGCCAATGAGGACACGGCACAGCTGACTCGTCCCAACTCGCTGCCAACTGTAAGGGTTAGACTGGTATCTCTCCTAAACTGTAACGTAAAGGATGTTGTGGTCGCTTACAGAGGCTAATAAGATGTTCCCTCCCCATTATCTTACTTATGTATTTTGATGGATTCATGCATTTTGTAGTAATCCTGTATTGTCCTGAATTTGAGGCTGGAGTTTTCACCTACCCCATATCTCCACCTAACCTGGGAAATCCCAGGCTGCTTTCGTTTGTTCCGATCTGAAAGACAGCCTGGCAACTAGGCTAAGCGAGCTCTCCCGATTTTGGGAGCCAATCAGAGAGCGGGGAGGGGTGGAAAGACGGTGACGCGTACAACGTGACAAACAGAAGCTTGTAGTTTGAACTGACAACTGACATGATTGGGTATGGGCGACGTATATGCCAAATGATAAACATTCGTAACGCCCAATAAACGGCCGTTGGCGATCGTAAACCACACCTCCGCTACGAGATATTCAGTAGGTGCTCCCAGACCATATATCACTTGTGATATGGTCTGGGAGCCTGTAAACCAGGCAAATCTCCACCCACTTTCTGTACTGGTTAATCAAAAATTTAGATAGTGTCAAACATGTGGCCCA
Organism: Paratrypauchen microcephalus; assembly: GCA_036785185.1. Classification (NCBI taxonomy): domain Eukaryota; kingdom Metazoa; phylum Chordata; class Actinopteri; order Gobiiformes; family Gobiidae; genus Paratrypauchen; species Paratrypauchen microcephalus. The sequence goes on along the minus strand of JAVJIX010000053.1, from coordinate 2,126,010 downwards.
GGGGCCAGATCCGACCATCCAAGACCTTTAATCTGGCCCTCGGCTGATATTCTATTAAAATATTGTTATTATATTTAAATTTACTATTAAAATATTTGTGATTTTCCTGCACCGCTTTTCTGTGCAGCTCAGCGTAGCAGCGTCTCCAGCTCCTCTGTGCGTGGCCCCTCCCACCAGAGCAGCACAAATGAAGACTAAAGCATGACTAAATTCCGGGAAATACATACAAGTTAATTTTAAAATATTGTGTTGAAATTGCATTTTTCTTAAAGTTCCAGGTTGTCCGTAACAGAAAGAGTTCATCAAATAAAAAAGAAACAAATATTTTGACTTATTTCTATTTTTGGGGTATATTTGCCGTGAGTTTTCTGATCCGGCCCCTTTGGGATCAAAGTAGGTTGGATATTGCCTGGTTTTCACCAGACCATATCACAAGTGAGATATGGTCTGGAAGCCACCTTCGAAATATCTCGTAGCGGAGGTGTGGTTTACCATCGCCAACGGCCGTTTATTGGGCATTACGAATGTCTATCATTTGGCGTATACGTAGTCCATAGCCAATCATGTCAGTCGTCAGTTCAAACTACAAGTTTCCGTTTGTCCCGTAGTACGTGTCACCGTCTTGCCACCCCTCCCCGCTCTCTGATTGGCTCCCAGAATCAGGAGAGTTCGCTAGCCATAGTTGCCAGGCTGTCTTTTAGATCGGAACGAACGAAAGCAGCCTGGGATTTCCCAGGTTAGGTTGGGTATGGCCCCCGGACCAAAATGAGTTTGACACCCCTGCTCTAGGTCATATGTGTGGTTCAGAAATGTCACAGAGCCATTTTTCAATAATAAAAACAAGTAAATGAAAATCTGCTGCTTGCTCTGGTGAAATGCCTTTACCAACACAGGGCTTCTTGGTCCTGCAGTTTTGAAGGAAGTCAAAAGATCTGTTTCTAATAAGACTTTTTAGCTTAGTATTGCAGTTTACAGTGAACAGAAGGTGCAATAATGATCTACCTATGTTTCATCCTAAAAAAAAAACATAATCTGTCTTTTTTAACATTTTTTTTGTGACGACATGAATTGCAGAAGCCAGAAGATAGCTCAGATAAACAGTTAAATGCAGCTCAACCAACTTCTCTCTCAGGTTGGTGACGTTTCTCTTATGTATGTATGCATGGTTATGGACTGTCATTGCACTTTATGAACAGATTATTTATTTATGTATTTTTTTCATTGTATTGTTTTCATCCAGATGCCAAAAGAGAACAGGAGGTAGTGGAGTCATCCAGTCAACCCAAACTCCAGTCAGAGGTCAGACAAGTAACATCACAAGTAAGCAGCTTGAAATTACTTCATTGAATATTGAACGTAGTTTATTTTAAATATAATGTTTGGTCGTTTTTAATTCAATTGCATTGTTGTGGAATCACCATACAACCTCAAATGTAAAGCATGTAAAGCCTTTCTTTATAACACAAAAGCTTTTCCTGCAATTTCCCCATTGTGGGACAAATAAAGGATTATCTTATCTTATCTTTTGACATCACAACGTAGTTTCTTGGGCTTTGTAAGGCAAAACCTCTATAGTGTCTTAGATTCTTGCATCACCACAAGTTTGACTAGATCTGTAGCATAAAGCAGAAGTAGTGTTCAAAGAAGTAATAGTATTATAGTAGCAATAATTATGTTTTACTTCACATTCTGTTCCTTTCTTGTGCAGACTAGTGTGTCCATATCTCAGGAGTGGAGGAGAGGGAGTGTACCCACTAGTGTGTCTGCTCCAGGGTCGTTTGGAGGTCAGGCCTCCACAGACCACGCTACAGGTACACGTCTGAATTATAAGAATGCTTGTTTCTCTTCTCTGGCTTTGTTTGGGAACCTTGAGCTGGCACCTCTTAGGGTGTTTTCACATATAGTCCCCTTTAAGCGAACCGAACTCAGTCCCCTAAAAGTGGACCAACAAGGGGACCAAGAGAACACAAACTCAGTTCTGTTTGTGTTCACATTGTGAAAGAGGACTGAGTTCTCTTTCTGGTCCACTTAAGCTCTGATGGAGCCTCAGTCCTCTTTCTGTTCACACTGTAGCTTCTCTAGAGCTCTGAGACCTGGTTTAGACCTGGTTTAGACCTGGTTTAGTCTTGGTTTAGTCCTGGTTTAGTGCCGAAATAGATGCAGAAATAATCTGATAATATGACTCACCCATAAGAACGGTATCCATGTATGCACGTGTCACGGTCTTTAATAATCCGGAGCTCCGGAGAAAAGGACATATCTCGAACTTATCCCGTGTCCCAAGGCGAGAGTTCCTTCTTACGTAGCATTAACGTAGCAAGTTAAGGATTCTTCTTCTCTTGGAAATGCCGCGTAAATATCACGCGGCTCGCTCACAGCTGATCGGCGAACAGGCGCAAACACAACAGCGGTAATCGTCATGATTGGCGGGAGCGCGATCGGTGCGTAATTATGCTGCAACATGATTGGAAGCTGGAGCGCAGTTCGGCCTATGATTGGCTCTTGCCGGCTCTTGGCTCACCGGCTCTTGGCTCACCGGCTCTTGGCTCACCGGCTCTTGGCTCACCGGCTCGTGGTGGTGCACTGCACAAAAGGCGAAGTGAACCCGGAGCGTTATGTGTACACACTGCGCAGGTTAGGCGAACCGTACCGCGGACCTTTTAGCGAACCGTACTGAGACCACCTCCCGAGATGGTCTCAGTTCGGTTCGTTTTAAAGGGGTCTGAGTGCGCTTAGAGTGTTCACATATAAACCTATAATGCTCAGTTAGCGATCTGAGTTCACTTTAAACGCTGAAAGGGACCAAGTGTGAAAACACCCTTATTCTCTGCAATTAGTTTAACATGGATTGGCATTTTGCACAAATCGTGGCTTTCTAATATTCTTAACAAATGGATCAGTAATGTTTCAATTACAATTACATTTGAAATCTAGTGTAGTGATTCAAATACTCAAGTTACAGTAGAATTATTTACATATGATATCTTGTATTAATGTAATTGTGTAATGGAGAAAGATCACATTTTTTGATGACTTCATTCTAAAAAAAGACAAAATCCTGGCTATAATTAAACACATTTACATTTTTCAGCCATTTTCTCCTCACTAAGTCTCAAATTAGACTAATATAATGATTGTTTCCCCATTGCATTGGCCCTTTATCCCTCCAAACCTCTGCCCTCCCTCATTCCCACTCACACATCTTCATTTAGACCTTACACACAGTGTCAGACCTGCACTGTCCAGTAGCAACCCTAAGTTACGCTGGGAGTTCTTCGCTCAGTCAGGTAAAGCTATTTATCTGTAAATAGGATCTGTTAAATAGGTCAATACAAAGTTACTGAGTGTTGAAGAATGATCTACATAGTATACCATACTGCAATAAAGAACTGCATAGAAAACTCTGCACGCATGCCTCCAAACAAGCATCTCCAGCTATGAGCTTAAATCCACATTTGTATACTGAATTTCATGCTCTGTTGCTTCATTGAAGACATTTTATATTAGTGTTTAAGCTCTTGTAATTTTCTTTGACCTCTGGCTGCATTTATTTCATTTTCAAAACAATAATGTATAGGTATATGTTTGTTTTTTACAATAATATAATTGTATTTTCTTTTTCTCCACAGAAGACACAGAGAAGGATCTCCGTGGCAATGTGAGTACATTTGTCTTTTAATTTGAGTATTTCTCAGAGGACATTTTTGTTACAAAATCCTCTTCTACAAAAGCTGCGGGGCTTGGCTTTCTGTCTCAGTAAAACATAGATGTTGTAAAAAAAAAAAATGTCTTACCATTAGAGTTTGATATTGAAGCTTATGTTTTGTATGTAACATTTTTAAAGGTCCCATGGCATGAAATTTTCACTTTCTGAGGTTTTTGAACGTTGATGTGAGCTCCCCTACCCTGTTTAGCCCCCCCCCCATGGTTAAAAGTTGCGAAATGTCTAAACTGAGCATTTGCGATCCTTTTCTGCGTTACAAAAAATCGGAGCTCAAACAGGTGATTTTGAACAAGGAAACTTATTGACGTCAGCTCGAAAAAAGAAATGCAAATGCAGTTCCACCCCCGTCTGTCTGTACTCAGCGTCTCTGTAAATCACGCCCAGAGAGTTTGGACTGCGAATGCGCTAGGCAAAATGCGTTTTTTTATTTGCCTGGAGGCACGTCTGAGTGTTTCTAGGCTCGGAAGTCCTTTATCTGAGCCTCTGGACCTTTGAACAGCAGTGGTTTAATTTTATTTCCTGTGGAAATGTGTTTATTTTTCAATGGAACGCTTCTCATCTCTTCTTCGCGCAAAAACGCGGAAATGGATCAGAGTGGACAGCTGAGAGCGAGAGCGGAGAGTTTGGCCACGCCCCCACCCTCTACTATAGGCCATCTCTTTTCTCCTCATTTGCATTCAAGCAACAACGCCCATTATGGACTGTTCAGAGAGAGAAAAATTACTCTTTCTCATCTTATCTCTCTTTCTCATGCACTGAGTGTTGATTTTGAAGAAGGATTCATTTACAGTATTAGGGAACCATTAAGGAGCCATATAAAAGCATCAAGAAGTACCATGTCATGGGACCTTTAAAAATGTCTACATTTAAATAGCATATCCTCTTGGGACCCGAAGAAAAAAAGTGTATCTAAATTATTATTATTATTATTTAAATGTTCTATTTGGAGGTAAATAAACACCTTAGCATTTACATTTTGTTAAATGTATTTTTATTCATAATGTTGTAACATGTCCTCTGTAATAGTGTTAAATTCATGTCAAGTTAACCTAACCTAAACCTAACACACACAAAAATTTCGGTCAGTTTTACAGTCGCCTCAAAAAGTTTTTAGACTCCCTTTTAATTTCTTATTTATTCATGTATTTTTATGTATTATTTTTTTATGTTTTATTTTTATTTTTTATGTCTTATTTATTATTTACTTATTTATGTATTTTATTTAGATATATTTTTTATCTATTTTATTTATATATATGTTTATGTATTATTATTATTATTATTATTTATTTTATTTTATTTTTTTAATCATAGTGCAGCCACAAACTAGAGTCGATCTCAAAACTTAAAAAATGTTTGTGTCGGGTCTCAGGAGGATATCAATAAACATAATTTGAGAATAATTGTCTCTTCTTGCTCTTGCTCCGCATTGCTCTGCTGTTTTCCTGAATAATTTGCACAGCAGGTGTTGGTGTAGCGAGCATGCCAGCAGAGGGTGCTGTAAACTACCTTTGTCTCTCTGTCTTCTCTTTAGTAGGGCCCTTTGGCTAGCACTGGAGTAGTGCTGTTGTGGTAGAACCGACTGTCTCCTCTTCTCTCCTCTGTCTGTGCTGTGGCATGGGTGTGGGCGTGGCATGATATGTTTGTTGTTGATACGTGTGGTCCCATAGGTGTCAGCGGGCTCGTCCCAGGCCAGACGGAGCGACCGCTGGTCCTGGGACCAAGAGGAGGAGCGGCAGCGTCAGGAGAGGTGGCAGCAAGAGCAGGAGCGCATGCTGCAGGTACACGGTCACAGTACTGAGAGTATACTGCAGGTACACAGTCACAGTACTGCAGGTACACGGTCACAGTACTGAGGGTATACTGCAGGTACACAGTCACAGTACTGAGAGTATACTGCAGGTACACAGTCACAGTACTGAGAGTATACTGCAGGTACACAGTACTGAGAGTATACTGCAGGTACACGGTCACAGTACTGAGGGTATACTGCAGGTACACGGTCACAGTACTGAGAGTATACTGCAGGTACACGGTCACAGTACTGAGAGTATACTGCAGGTACAAAGTCACAGTACTGAGAGTATACTGCAGGTACACGGTCACAGTACTGAGAGTATACTGCAGGTACACAGTCACAGTACTGAGAGTATACTGCAGGTACACAGTCACAGTACTGAGGGTATACTGCAGGTACACAGTCACAGTACTGAGGGTATACTGCAGGTACACGGTCACAATACTGAGAGTATACTGCAGGTACACGGTCACAGTACTGAGGGTATACTGCAGGTACACAGTCACAGTACTGAGGGTATACTGCAGGTACACAGTCACAGTACTGAGGGTATACTGCAGGTACACAGTCACAGTACTGAGAGTATACTGCAGGTACACAGTCACAGTACTGAGGGTATACTGCAGGTACACAGTCACAGTACTGAGGGTATACTGCAGGTACACAGTCACAGTACTGAGGGTATACTGCAGGTACACAGTCACAGTACTGAGGGTATACTGCAGGTACACAGTCACAGTACTGAGTATACTGCAGGTACACAGTCACAGTACTGAGGGTATACTGCAGGTACACAGTCACAGTACTGAGTATACTGCAGGTACACATCAAAATGATCTAAGCTAAACTCTATGGGATGCACAGGCTGTTTAGATTTCCACATTTCTGTAAACATTCGCTGTGTGATGAAGTTTAAGGCCAGGTGGGCTTGTTTGCTTCTGCAGTGTACGGAGGACACTTACCTGTGTGTCATGCTTAGCTTTTTATCCCGTTGATTAAGATTTTGATTCAGACTTTTGCAAGGCTGAGCTTTGCTTTTGCAGATGGGATGTGTAGTACTTTCTGTGGCCACTGGACGGCGCTGTTGTGCAGCAGATGAGGCTGTAGTGCCCACAGAGGCTGCTGCTGCTGCTGCTGCTGCTGCCCACACCCCCTGTCTCTCCTCAGGCTCGCCCATGTGCATCTCAAGTCCACTCCCAGTTTCTATACAACAAGTATTCTGGACCTGGGATAATGACTTGAAATGCATTAAATGAATGTGTGTCTGCTGCTTGTGTGCATGCACTCTGCACTCCTCACATGTTCTGTTCTTTCCTTTTTCGTTTTATGTCTCTAGCTAGTTCTTTTTTGCTTGCTTGCTTTGAGTTCTTGTGCCTCTACACTTGACCAACTTTAGCACAACTGCAACTAAATGTCCCTTGGGTGCTGTATTTATAACGGTCTTGTGTAGAAATTCACATTCTTTCGTTTATGTGTCGATGCCTGGTTTGATGCTTTGCTTTCTTGCAAACTAGTGTACAGTGAAATCTAAACTAAATGTTCATCTAAAAAGAATCCATAGACAAAAAATGAGGATATAATACTTGTCTAATATCTCATGTGTATAGTACTTGATGTTGCTTGTTGTGCGTCTGTTGCCATGGCGACAGGAGAAGTACCGTCTGGAGCAGGAGAAGCTGAAGCAGGAGTGGGAGCGAGCCCAGAGGGAGGTGGCCGAGGAGGAGCGCAAATACCACGAGGAGGTGGGGCAAACTTGTATGGCACAGTTCCATTGGTGGAGTTTATTAAAGCTGCGGTATCGGGCCCTTGTGCCAACATGTACATTAGCAGCAAGTGACATCGCCAAAAATGTATAGTTCAATATTTTCACTTTGTTTTACAGTAATTTTAGATTTAATACTCACCATGTTTCTCATTTGAGTCTTTGAAAAACGTAATGCTATATGCTAGGACTGTGCAAAATTACAAACAAACAAAAAAGAATCAGGACTTTACTCATAACACTGGTCCACAAGCAAAATGCTTCCGGAACAAAAGTAGTGAAATTTTTCTTGGTTTAGGTCATTATAAAGAAAAAGTAAGTCAGAAGTGCTGATTGGCTATAGTTTCCTAGATATAGTATTGGGTCAAAATAGGAAATTTATGCAAAATAAGGCAAAAACGGTCATTTATCAGAAGGTACAGTGTGTCTACAAGCAACAGTTCTATGTGAAAGTCTGTCTGCACATTCACATACATTCATTTTAATATGTCTACAGTTTTAACATCAAATATGTTTTGATTTCACATAAGAGAGATGCCTCGAAATTGTGTGCACCTGATGCCTTAAGATATTTCTTGGTTATTTCCTGACGGATAAAGAAGTGCAAGTTAAATATTTTCAAAATATACATATTATTTATATTATTAAAGGACTGCAAATTTACAAACAAAAAAAAAAGAATCAGGACTTTACTCTAGTGCAGAGGTCTTCAACAGGGGGGTCGCGACCCCTAGGGGGGTCACGGAGGCACTGCAGGGGGTCGCGAAATCTTTTGATTTCACTTTAAAATAATATAATTTTATTGCCTGGAAGAATCCATGACTCATCGCTGTACCAGCGGCGAGTCTGGTAATGCTTGGTCCAGAATGCGCTGCTGTTGCGCTTAGACAGACAGCGACGTGAACCAATCAGAGAACAGTTAACGGACAGCGACGTGAACCAAGCCGGTAGGAAGCAATGCAAAAACATCTTTTTTGAAAAGAAAGGCCTCTAGAGCTGTCAGCTGCTGTGGTTTTAAGGAATCGATGTGTTTTAGGTCATTTAAGACCAATTTTACAGCTGAATGGAAGGGACGTTGCGGGCAAAGGCGGGTGCACTGACGTCACCATCTTTGAACGAATCAGAATCGCGGAGTCCGTTGTTAACCGGAGGAGCGAGGGTGGAGCGAGGGTGTCCAAATGGTATCGCGCTGTTTAGCAAATACAGAGAGATATCATTTGGCTGGCCAGGTAAATAATTTTATATTATATAGTGTAAAATACAGTATTAACCTGTGTATTATTTCCTTGTATTGGATGTACCATAACAGAGTAGCAATGTTTATACATGACACTAAGCTCAGTTTAATATAAAACACAATTCTATGCCGTATATATAGTAGGGGGTCCCTGGCCCAGTTCGCCATCTGTTTGGGGGTCCCTGGCCTGAAAAACGTTGAAGACCCCTGCTCTAGTGTATAAACAGATGCAATTTTGATGTAAAACAATATCATTACTTCATTACTTTATCTGTAAATATGTACATAGCACCTAGCCTATATTTTTCATAGTGTATATTCGGTAAAGATTGTTTCTATTTGATTATACTTTTTTACATGCTTCTCTTCATCTTATTTATCTGTTTAATTTTTTGGCATGTTCCTGTCATCCAGTGTGGGCAGCAAAGAAAGAATTTCAGTGTACAGGGAAACGTGTTTCTTTACTATGACAATAAAAGCTTTGAATCTTGAATTAAATATCTTGAATATACTGTATTAGCTAACCAGCACAGTTATCAATTGATTTTCAGTTCATCTTATCAGTATAAATGAGATTTAACCACTTTTATCCCGGAAGCAGATCGAGTCCAGAAATTTGTAGACCAGTGTAATCTCATGTATGTCAATTTATGATTTTTACATTTCAAAATAGCTTTCATTATCAGTGTATGGACAGAATCAAGACTTTTAATCATTGCCATTTAACAGAAAATAGTCCAAACTTCTTCTGATTGCTTTAGACCCAAGCTGAGCATTGATAGTTAGACATATGTGAATTTCAATCACAATTCAAATCTGATTCATTACCCAGTCGTACCCTATGGGGGTATAAAATGATTCTCTTGTATCCTGATCTATAGTGGTTGGATAAACGTTTTAGAATGGACCTTGTCACTAATGTAAATGTTTTAGTTGAGGTGAGTGTTCTTTTTATGTGCTCAAGATTATATCTAAATAGCCTGCCTAATGTTCATCCATCCACAGACCGGATGTTGAACAAGGTTAGGATGATTTTTTTTATGTTTTTATATGTTGAATATGTCTTCTGAATTTGTAAACAATACAATAATAGTAATTTTCACTAAAAATCTTGTCTAGTTTTTATGTACTGATTGATTTATTTGTTTTTTTATACCAACCATAATGTAAACATGAGTCAGAGCCTGTCGAAATTAAACAATAGTTACTGTATATTTAGACAAAACAAATTAATGACATTGTTTGGTAGGAATTTTCCATGGTGATGACATAGAGGTATTCTGTTTGAGATCTCAATGATACTTCCTGTATTTTTGGACTTTTCTTTTTCCACGTCCACTTAACAGATGTGAAACTACAGCTCTGGAAAAAAAAAAATAATAAGAGACCACAGCAAAATCAATGATCAGATTTTACTACTTATAGGTTTGTGTTTGGGCAAAAGGAACATTTTTGTTTGAGTCTATAAACTACTGACAACATTTCCCCCAAATTCCAAATAAAAATACAGTGGTACCTCACCTTACGAAAGACCCAACAAATGAAAATTCCAAGTTACGAAACGCCTTCACGTTAAATTTTTGTCTCTAGATACGAAAGAAAATTCAAGTTACGAAACGCGAAATCTCAAAAATTCAAATAATGTGCGCTCAGCCACACACATTATACGCTTTTCTCAGACTGGATTTAAACTTTTCTCACATTTGTCTCTCGTTTAAACACTCAAACTTTCATAGATTTTCAACAAAATGTATTAATAGTGAAGTGTGGGGGGAAGGGGAAGGGCGGAGAAGTGTGTGCGGGGACACGTGTGATAGCGCAGCATGACCCGGCGCGTGGCTGCAAGCACGAGACCCGTGCCTCCTCTAGACCAGGTCTAAACCAGGTCTAAACCAGTTCTAAACCAGGTCTAAACCAGGATTAAACCACTGCGGCTCTTACCTGCGTTCGTCCCCCTCGCTGCTCGCCTCAGCCGTGACTCGAAACGAAACCAGGAAATAGACCCGCGCGCGGCGCTTTAATCCACCTCGTTTAGTCCTGGTTTAGTCCTGGTTTAGTCCTGGTTTAGTCCTGGTCCAGTCCAGGTATAGACCTTGTTTAGACCTGGTTTAGTCCACGTTTAGTCCTGGTCTAGTCTCTTAGCCAATCAGGACCCAGAACACAGTGTTACACTATAAAAAAAAGTTACACTATAAAAAAAAACTTGGATATGGGCCTTGGAACGAATCAGGCTTTTTCCATTGAAATAGCTACTCAACTTAGGAAAAATTCACGTTACGAAACCACTTCTGGAACGAATTAATTTCGTAAGGTGAGGTACCACTGTATTATCGTTTAGAGCATTTATTTGCAGAAAATGACAAAAAAGCTACACGTTTTTAGACCTCAGTGCAAAGAAATAAGATCAAATTCATTTTAAAACAACATAATACTAATGTTTACACTTAAGAAGAGTTCAGAAATCAATATTTGGTGCAATAACCCTTATTTTTAATCACAGCTTTCATGTGTCTTGGCATGCTCTCCACAAGTCTTTCACATTGTTCTTGGGTGACTTTATTCCACTCCTGGTGCAAGAACTGAAGTAGCTCAGCTTTGTGTTTGTGTTGGAAGTCAACAGATGCTGGAATGGAATGTAGAGATGCTGATTTCAGAAAAAAAGTAATGCAGTGGTCTCTTATTTTTTCCCAGAGCTGTATAATAAATATTTACCGTAGGTGCTCTCCCATCAAACCAAGTCATAATAGAAAAACCTGAAACGCTTCCTTCCTGCTTCGGTTAATGGATTATACTGTATCTTTGTACCCCACTAGGAGCAGAAGATCCTGGAGGAGACCGTGGCCCCTCTGACCCCTTTGTCCTCTGTCCAGCCGTCCCCCAGCAGAGGGGACGTGTCCTCTAGCTCCGCCCCCCAGGGCTCCATCGTCCGCTCGCTGGCCGACTGGGAACGCAAACAGGAGGCACTCGAGAGACAGGTAAAGACGTAAGACCTGAGGAGGACATAGCAGCGATGAAAAGAAAATAGTTTACACCGATCAATAAGGTATTTATAGTTTGTGTTAATGATATTGGAATTTCAGATCAAGAGTATTGACCTTTACTTCTCTATTTCACAAATGCTGAACTTAATTACATTTTTATAGGGTTGCCATGTTAATGACAACAATAACACCTTTTTTAAATAATACCACTGCTTTTTAAAGGTGCATTACGTAGCTTTTTTGGTCAAGAATTCGCAACCTACTTGTCTTGAAAGTGTTATTGTTTGGTCTAAAAGCAATGCCACAGTATGAGATTAAACTGAGATTAAAAAGCAGTTAGTCAATCACATGTTTTTACTGCTCAAAAGTACCTTAAAAAAACAAGTATTTCTACAGAGAACAGGGTTTCCTCTCCACAGATCTGGCATGTAACTTTTCCTGGTGGTATCGTCTATCTGTATAGCACAGTTTATACACAAAGTAATTCAAAGTGCTTTACAGAATAAGCAAGGCATTAAAATCACAATATAAGCAAATCAAAATGTAAATAATCATCATAAAATTAATATTTAAAGGTACAGTGTGTAGGATTCGTGGCGCATAGGTGGTGTAGGTACCATGCACTTCCTCTTTTGGCTACGGCAGACCTCGAGGGTCACCCGGGCGCGCCGTAACGCGGACAGCTCGCGTACCAGCGTGCACCCGGCGCTAGCGAGCTCTCGCCGACAACTACGGTATAAATAAAACGCGGTCCCGTTCACTGTTTTGTTTTTCGCATGAAAACACACATTCCCGATCGTGTACCATGCCAATCTACACATCAAATGAAACCTTACAGTCTCCTCTTTTTGACTATGCAATTAATTTCCCTGCACAACAATCACTCCCCGAGCACATGGGGATTTTATACGGAAAAGCACAAAACGAGGTTAGCTTACCTTAGAATGCTTTGCACAGGTCAAACTCTGTATTTCACCATAAACTTGCTCTCAATCTGTCCGTAAGGATCCAGCGAATAAAGTCCAGTAAAACAATTTAGTCCAAAACACGTGTTAGATCCATTACGACGTCTGATCCGGCAGCATGCTTGTCGTTGTTTACCCAAAACCACGAGCCTTGCCGAAGGCGAAGGCGGAGCCCAAATGTCCTTCTGCGGCTCTCGTATTCAAAATGGCTGCTTCTGTATGGGGACGATCCCCCTTTTATGTGACTATATCTAAGTCCAAAAGAATACTTTGATTTCATGATGGAAGTGAAAAGGCTTGGAAAACAATGTATTTTTGAATGGGTATCTTCAATTTCGGTAATTAACGGGTAAAAATCTTACACACTGTCCCTTTAATGAGAAGAGAAAAGTGCACAGTTAAAAAAAATAATACCATACTGTGAAACCTTCCAGCCAAAGCAATAAAGGTTCAATAAACAGGTGGCAAAACCTGCACTAGCAAAGTTACGCAAAAGACACTGAACATTACGCGATTTTTTCCAGTAATTACCGAGATATTAACCATAAACCAGGTCAAAACGTGTATAATGTTAATGGTATACGTGGTTTACAAAGTTATGTCGCATGAATGCAACTTATAAACAATTTGCATCTTGTTTACAGTAGATTATTTATTACTAAGTACATCATTTATACAGTAATTTGTGCTTTTACAGAAAGGGAATCCCGACGAACACAAACGCAGAGAAAATGACCGCACCAGTGACATCAGCACTGCAGACGACAGCATGAAAACCGCGAGGAGGTCTGTCCATATTGGTGTATATTCTGTTTTATTTACCAACTTTATACAAACCAAATGTATTTTTTGTCCAGTTCATTCAGTCACAGTATGAGCCAAGCCGACGCACATGCTCACAGTTTGCAGAACGGTCAGAAGTCGTCGTCAGTGCAAACCAAAGTGTCGTCCGCGGTCAGTAAAGCGCAGGAGGCGTCGTCGGAGAGCAGCAGACAGAGCAGGAGGTGAGTCAACTTCTGACCAATACTGAAGAAGATACCAAGATATCAAATTGTGAAGCACCATATATCACTACAGAGGACTGTAACAATAAACAATAACACTGGAACTGATCATAATAAAGAAGGATAATCCCAGTATTTTTTTTAAAGGTCCCATGGCATGAAATTTTCACTTTCTGAGGTTTTTGAACGTTAATGTGAGCTCCCCTACCCTGTTTAGCCCCCCCCCCATGGCTAAAAGTTGCGAAATGTCTAAACTGAGCATTTGCGATCCTTTTCTGCGTTAGAAAAAAATCGGAGCTCAAACGGGCGATTTTGAACAAGGAAACTTATTGACGTCAGCTCGAAAAAAGAAATGCAAATGCAGTTCCACCCCCGTCTGTCTGTACTCAGCGTCTCTGTAAATCACGCCCAGAGAGTTTGGACTGCGGAGGAGCTACGCAATGCGAAATGCGTTTTCTTATTTGCCTGGAGGAACTTGCGAGTGTTTCTAGGCTTGGAAGTCCTTTATCTGAGCCTGTGGATATCTGAAACAGCAGTGGTTTAAGTTTATTTTCTGTGGAAATGTGTTTATTTTTCAATGGAATGCTTCTCATCTCTCCCTCCGCGCAAAAACACGGAAGTGGGTCAGAGTGCACAGGGCACAGCTGAAAAGGAAAGAGTGGAGAGTTTGGCCACGCCCCCACCCGCTACTATAGGCCATCTCTGTCCTCCTCATTTGCATTCAAGCAACAACGCCCATAATGGAGTGTTCCAGAGTGACATTTATGACTCTTTCTCATCTTATCTCTGTTTCTCATGCACTGAGTGTTGATTTTGTAGAAGGATTCATTTACAGTATTAGGGAACCATTAAGGAGCCATATAAAAGCATCAAGAAGTACCATGTCATGGGACCTTTAAGCCTCAAACGCAGGACAAAACAGGATTACACAAACGTACATGAATCAATTGAAATACAACTCTGACTAAGTTATTAATGAGGGAACACGGCAAAATCTGGATCTGATATAAAATGTCTCCTTTAACCTTTGTCCTGTGGCTGAATAAAGGGGCAATTAGTACAAAAATCTTCAAATAAATCCTATCAAATTTGAAGATGTGTAACTCTGGAGTGGGTTTCAATGGCTCTAATATGCAGCCTCATTTGTCTAGTCCTTTTTTTGTCAGTTTTCATGAATCAACCGTTCATCCATCCGTACAGTTGATTAGAAACAATGGCCTTATTCACATGCACACCGAAATCTGATTATAATCTACTTTCTGGACATTTAAGATGATTTAAATGACACGCAAAGTGCAAACTCTGATGCGAGTGATCAGAGGGACCATGATCACAACATTTTGCTTTTTTTAATAGTCTTATAACTTCAAAAATCTGATATGAATTTGATTTTGAGTGTGCATGTAGCCGCAGCCAGAGTTAAGCAAAAACATTGTATATGAGTAAGGTAACCACTTTTTTCACTGATGCCACATGAATTGTATAAAATGTTAAATTTATTTCTCATAATGAAAACAATACTTACTGGCTTTTACGGTTATAATACAGATCTGGAAAAAAATAAGAGACCACTGCATTTTTTCCTGAAATTAGCATCTCTACATGTATTACAGCCATTCCATTCCAGCATCTGTTGAGCTACTTCAGTTCTTGCACCAGGAATGGAATAAAGTCACCCAAGAACAATGTGACAGACTTGGACTAAACCAGGTCTAAACCAAGACTAAAGCAGGTCTAAATTAGGACCCAAGAACAATGAGAAAGACTTGTGGAGAACATGCCAAGACGCAAGAAAGCTGTGTTAAAAATAAGGGTTATTGCACCAAATATTGATTTCTGAACTCTTCTTAAGTGTAAACATTAGTATTATGTTGTTTTAAAATGAATTTGATCTTTTTTCTTTACATTGTTTGAGCACTGAAAACGTGTATCTTTTTTGTTATTTTGACCATTTGTCATTTTCTGCAAATAAATGCTCTAAACAATCATATTTTTATTTGGAATTTGGGGGAAATGTTGTCAGTAGTTTATAGACTCAAACAAAAATGTTCCTTTTGCCCAAACACAAACTTATAAGTAGTAAAATCAGAAAAACTGACAACACTTGTCTACAAATTTTGGGACTCGATCTGCTTCCAATATAAAAGTGGCTAAATCTCATTTATATTATGTAATAAGATGAACTGAAAATCAATTGATAACTGTGCTGGTTAGCTCATGTATTCAAGATATTTAACAATATTGTTTTACATCAAAATCGCATCTGTTTATACAATAGATTTAGGCATTTTTGCTTAAAAATAATATTTATATTTGAAAATATTTAACTTGCACTTCTTTATCCATCAAGAAATAAACAAGAAATATCTTAAGACATCAGGTGCGCACAGTTTGGAAGCGTCTCTCTTATGTGAAATCAAAAAATATTTGATGTTAAAACATTAGACATATTAAAATGAATGTATGTGAATGTGCAGACAGGCTTTCAGATAGAACTGTTGCTTGTAGACACACTGTACCTTCTGATAAACTACAGTTTTTGCCTTATTTTGCATAAATTTCCTATTTTGACCCAATACTATATCTTGGAAACTATAGCCAATCAGCACTTCTGACTTACTTTTTCTTTATTAGTGACCTAAACCAAGAAAAATTTCACTACTTTTGTTCCGGAAGCATTTTGCTTGTAGACCAGTGTTGCACTGGTCTCTTATTTTTTTCCAGAGCTGTAAGTTTGCACCTATTGCTATTTCAATTTCTGTGTGTTTTTGTTGCCATTGATTAAAAAAAAACGTACAATGTTTTTGCAGTTATTATCCATGTCCCACCACATTCTACAAGTTTTCCTTCTTTTTGTTCAGTTTGAGGTGGCCATTCTATCCAAAAGTGGAGTTATAACACTTCTTAGTTCCACTTTTTGTCCAGCAGAGGGCGTGTGTTGTTAGTGTTAATGGGTCCCCACTTGTTTTCAGTGACAGGACCCGAGCATTTAACACATGGATCACACTCTGAATCACATCTGCTGTAGCAACACATAAACCACACTTGAAACGAACTAAAACCACATTTCCCAAACATTACCCCGTACACTACACATACAACGCTGTCTCTGGGGCTCCCATTGGCTCCTTTCCCCTCCAATCAGATGGCTGTTTCCGTGTCCTCATTGTGCTGTTGCATGTTGCTGTCCATTTTCAGGAGTGGCCCTCTCGATAATAACAACGGGAGCTCATCAAAGCTCCTCGCATCACCATCACCACCCCACCCCCCATCAGACACTGCGCCTCCGGTCCCAAACAGGTACCGCATCACAAACGAGACCCCCGCCCGGGCACCCGAGCGCGGTGGGTGGGTAGGTGGGTAGGTGGGTGGGTTACGCAGTGTCATTTTCTGCTTCTCTCCCCCTCGCCCCTCCCGATCTCATATCATCTCGCAGCGCTGCAGAAGAAACCTGACTAGAATAAGTAAGCAATGAAATCATCCCAGGCAAAACAAATCCACAGACTTCAATAAGTGCACAGTGTCTGAAAGTTACTGCAGTGTTGTTTATTTTTGGAGAGGAGACGTATCGTAATGGATGTAAGGTTGAGTTCGTGATTACAGTTTAATGTGATCGTTTCGTAGAAGGCATAGGTTCATCCAAATGAATGATTTTGAAAGAAAAAAAACAAACTAAACCTTATCATTTGTGGGATTGGCTCCATACTGTAGGCTCTGCTCTGTCCGAGGCTTAACTAGACTTTAAGCTGTGCTTTATTTGAACATAATCTCACCATTAAAAACTAGAACTACAACAGGTGAGCTGATTTGTGCTGCTGAACAAGTCTCTCACACATCAAATTAGACACAAACTGGCTAGCATTAACAGTTTTACAGTTACTCAACACTTTGAAAATCAATCTCCTAAACAGGGTCTGTATTAAAATGCTCTGGGAATAAAAACACCTGTAACTGAATGAATGAAAGACAGATTATCTTAATACCATACTGCAGAATATTCCAGGCAAACATGGGACGAGCAGGTGACGGACCCTCCCCAAAAGTTACATAGTGCACATATGCAGCAATTAAGAATTTAGTGGCATAAACCTTCTTAACTTTTACCGTCACGTTGCAATAAAAATACTAACTTTGACTGTTAAAGTTAACTGTGTTCTAATCCTTTGTCTTCGTTGTCGTGGCCCGGCAGGTCTGTGAGTGGGAAGAAGCTGTGCTCGAGCTGTGGACAGCCTCTGGGGAAGGGAGCCGCCATGATCATAGAGACACTCAGCCTCTACTTCCATATTAACTGCTTTAAGGTAGGCAACCATAGGAAAACCATAGGAAAACCATAGTAAAACCATAGTAAAACACCAAAAAGTACTTCAAGTGAAGATTTGTACATGGCTTTTTTGTAAACAAAAAGTAAAATAAATGGTGAACTGTGAATCATGGAGGTGTGTTAGGTCGTTTTCACACCTGCCTTGTTTGGTTTGTTTAAAACGAACCAGAGTTCATTTGCTCCTTTGATCCGGACCTTTTGGGCTGGTGTGAATAAAAACCAAAAATCTCGATCGGAGCAAACAAGCGAACCGAGACCAACTAAAAAGCTTGGTCTCGGCACGGTTCCATTCGAATCCTGGTGCGGTTCGTTTGAGGTGAGAATGCAGACCGGACTCGATCCGACACAAGTTGGCTTTTTGTACTTAACGAGCTCCTGTCGTATGTCGAGCATTATGGGAAACTGAGGCTGACGAAACTAAACGAAACAAAACTTACGAGGCTTACTTACGTTTTTGCGTGAAGAGCAAGAGTCAGAACTTGATGCTCACATGAGTTCTGTCCTCTGTAGTCGTCTTGCCCTGTGTCTTTGTCGTTTGGAAATTGATTGTAAAATAGTGTAAACCTCACGATGCTGCTCAAACATTTGTGCGAACTGTAAAAACTGAGCAAACCATATCGCTAAGGCAAGATTGAAAACAGCAACACCATGATTCTCCTCCTTCCGGGTTTGGACACGGCTCATTTCTGTCCAATGTCTGAGCGACCTCAGCACATGTGGTTTTGTTTATAGACGTTGGTCCACTTGGGGAAAAAACTGCAGTGTGAAATCGAACCGCACCAAAATTTTAAAAAATTAAAAAAAAATTTGGTCCAGACCAAAGCAAGTGAACTATCGGACTTTCCTGGTGTGAAAACGGCCTTAGTCAGTTCCATAAACATATATTTATTTTGTTATTTATTCTTTTTATTTAAAAGGGACAATGCATATTCATGAACATATACGTGTAAATACACCAGAATTAGCCCAAAGGTGCTTTACATCCGTAGTCCCGAGCAGGTCAGAGAGATAAAAGCAACAAGAAACAACTTCACACAATAGACAAACTCATAGGACAAACAAGATAGAAAAACAGTAACACACAACACTGACATTTACACAGAAGCAGAACATTAGTGATCACAGATCTTTAATTAAGAATGATTCAGTGTCTACACAAAACTTCCTAAAATTAAATGTAGCCGAGCTCTTAACAGTTTTAAAAAAGGCTCTACAATCACAACCAAACCTTGCCAGTTACTTAAAGGAAAATTAACATTTTTTTAACAATCTGAGCCTTCTTTCGGCAATAAAACAAGTAGTTTTACTCACCCATAGCAGTTTGGTGTCAATTGGAGCAGTATCGCAGAACTTATGTTGAGCCGTTCTGTTCTACTAATGATCCCGTATCCGTTAGCGTGAGTGCTCGGGGCACTGATTTGCGGTGTCCAAATAACACAAACTTTAGCACTTTTCAAATCACAGAAGATCGCTGTGTCAGGGTAGACTTTGAGTGGATTCCAAAACGGCCTGAAACCCGATATGCAGCTATAGTTTCATTTGATGACGTCATCAGAGAGGACAGTGCGCATGCGTGAACTCAGCTGTTTTGTAAACACCGCTAGTCCGAAAGAAGCTAACACCGCTCTGAACTTTACTTTTCTGTTGCGATATCGGGTTTCAGGCCGTTTTGGAATCCACTCAAAGTCTACCCTGGCACAGCGATCTTCTGTGATTTGAAAAGTGCTAAAGTTTGTGTTATTTGGACACCGCAAATCAGTGCCCCGAGCACTCACGCTAACGGATACGGGATCATTAGTAGAACAGAATGGCTCAACATAAGTTCTGCGATACTGCTCCAATTGACACCAAACTGCTATGGGTGAGTAAAACTACTTGTTTTATTGCCGAAAGAAGGCTCAGATTGTAAAAAAAAAAACATTAATTTGCCTTTAACCTCTCCATGTTTGGGGGAAAAGTGGAAAACTTGAATACTTGTTATCCATGTTTGGCTGCAGGTGCTGGGTTCAGGCAGTGACCATTTGCATCACAAAGAGGCATTTTAGGTTGAAACCAACTGGATTTCAGCATTGAAACTGGCAACCCAAATTCTGCTTTCTGATTGGCTCCTCCTCTTGAGAACCAAAACATCAAATTATAACATAAACAACTTGGCCATCACGTCCAGTGTTTTTGTAATTAAGAGTAAATCATCATTAAAGTTAGTTTGAACATGTCTGCCTCACATCTGGGGACACAGATTATGGGTTTCTTTTATTTCCCAATCGATTTGAATGTGCACGTTGTTAAACCAGGCACATCTGACCTTGTCTCTTTGTGTCCTCAGTGTGGGGTGTGTAAGGGCCAGCTCGGAGACACCACAACTGGGACAGATGTGCGGATCCGGAATGGCCTGTTGAACTGTCAGCAGTGCTACCTCCGCTCCCGCTGTAAGTATCTCCTCACCATCTGCACCTGTCCTGTTTCCTGTCTCCTGTCTCCTGTCTCCTGTCTCCTGTCTCCTTTGTCCTATCCTTGTCTCCGTCCCTGTCTCTGTCCTGTCCCTGTCCTGTGTCTGAGTGCTTCTAAAGGGTCCATCTATCACCAGAGCTCAATCCATTATGATTGACCAAAAAAACAAGCTATGGTTGCATTTGTGGAGAAATTGGAAAATTCAGAATGTTAATCTTGATTTGACCGGGTTTAGCTAGAAGATATAAGAGTTTTTCTTGTCTTTGTCTATATTTAAACAAACATATTTCTGTTTGATTTAGTCATTTATTTTAACAAAAACTCTTCTCTCTGTAAAAAGTTTTTTCCTTTTTTAAAATCTTTCTCTTGTTTTGTTTTTGTTTTGTTTTTTTAAAGGAAAAGTAACGTTTTTTACAATCTGAGCCTTATTTCAGTAATAAAACAAGTTGTTTTACTCACCCATAGCACTTTGGTGTCATATGGAGCATTTCCAGAGATGTTTTAGATTTGCGATCTCCATCATGTGAGTTCTCGGGGCACATGTTTGCGGTCTCCAAATAACACAAACTTTAGCACTTTTCAAATCATAGAAGCCCGATTTCTTAGTCTACGATTTCGCTTGAAGCAAAAGTGGCCTGTAATCCGAGATTTAGCCATAGTTTCGAGTAGATGAGGAGGCCAGTGCGCATGTGCGGACTGTGCTCTCAGCTCCCGGGACCCAAACATGAAACGCAAAGCTGTAAACTATGGATAAATCTCGGATTACAGGCCACTTTTGCTTCAAACGAAATCGTAGACTAAGAAATCGGGCTTCTATGATTTGAAAAGTGCTAAAGTTTGTGTTATTTGGAGCCCGCACGGGGCATATTACATGCTTGGGGAATATATTATATGCCCCGAGCTATGGCTAGAAGTCGCGCTAGGCTAACCGCAAATCTAAAACATCTCTGGAAGTGCTCCATATGACACCAAAGTGCTATGGGTGACAACTTGTTTTATTACCGAAATAAGGCTCAAATTGTAAAAAAAAAAGGTTAGTTTTCCTTAATAATGTGTCCCTGTGAAAAATGTGCTCGCAGAAATAACCTGACAAAATTAGACAAATCTATTTCCAACATTAATTTAGGCTACGTTTATGTGACACATTTTCTAAACATAATTTCAACAAAATAAAGCAGTTTTCTTATGTGTATTTGCCAACTAATCATTTTTGTATACATTAGAGCTGTTTTTCTAGGTAACAGTTATGGAATTACCCGGTGATGTGTCATGATTTCCAACCAGGAAGTAAAATTTTAAACCTACACAATGGCCAAATTTGGAAAACGAATGTGAAACATTTTGTGAAAATCTTAAATATAATAATCTAGGATTATAACTATAACTATGGCTACGTTTATATGATGTCGGTCTGAACAGAAGACGCAACAGCGGTGTCGCGTTTTTACTTTTTATTCTGCGTTTAGATGAGTGTTTTCAGGAAGAAATCTGCGTGCGTACGGTGACGCAAAAGTGTGTGGAATTGGATTGGGTATGCATGCCAGGAGGCTAGGTGGCGCTGTGATACATTATCACTATGTCCGCGCGCATGTGTAGTATCTTCCTTCTTCTCATCTGCGCCGTGAATAGCAAAACAAAACATGTCAGAAGAAGAAGTTCAACTATTGCTTCAGACCACGTTAGACGACAAAGCAACGAAGACGCAACAAGGTCCTGCCAAACAAAGTGCACTGATATATGGACCGATGTGACGTAAACGCGTACGCGACGTCAGCAGATTTGACCAGAGTTTTGCGTCTTGGGCAGTGTAGACGAAAACGCTACGGCGGAGAGTATTCAAGTTTTACACTTTCCCCCAAAACGCCGTCACCGTCTAAACCAGGAGTGGGCAAACTTTTTGACTCCTGGGCCACAAAGGATTCTAAAATTTAACAGAAGGGCCGGACCAGGAGCAGGTGGATTTAGTGGTAAAAACACAAAAAATAACATGGGATATGTAGAAAACCTGTGCTTTATTTCAATTAAAAATGAACAAAAGCATTACAACAAAATGTCCATCTTTCAAGTTCCACGGTATTTAGCTATTTATTAAAATTACTCTTAAAACACAGAAAATGTAATTAATAAAATACAGCTTTTTTAAATTACTAACTATTTTATGCACTTAAAGTTCTGTTCTCCTTCAGGTTCTTTAGTTGACTGCTTGCTAGCATAGTTAGCATGTTTTGTGGCAAAGTGACGGCTGATATTATATTCTTTAAAAACCGCTACAGTCTCTTGGCATATCAGGCATACAGCAGCTGATAAGTATTCAGTGAAAAAATATTTACTTGTCCACTCCTTATTAAATACTCGACATTCTCTGTCCACTTTTCTTTTCTTAGCTCCGCTCGTCTTTACAGGAGGGCTGAGGGGTGGAGCAAAACGCCGCACCTCAACAAAGGTCAATGTATCTCGTGCGCCAGCTACTGGAAAATGCTTACCTGGCCAGCCAAATGATATCTCTCTGTATTTGCTATACAGCGAGATACCATTTGGACACCCTCGCTCCACCCTCGCTCCCCCGGTTAACAACGGACTCCGCGATTCTGATTCGTTCAAAGATGGTGACGTCAGTGCACCCGCCTTTGCCCGCAATGTCACTCTTAGGCAGCGGAAGTTCCTCCTCAGTTTTGAATCAAGATGGCGCATCGGAGAACTGAACGTCCCTTCCATTCAGCTGTAAAATTGGTCTTAAATGACCTAAAACACATCGATTCCTTAAAACCACAGCAGCTGACAGCTCTAGAGGCCTTTCTTTTCTTTCTTTTCTTTTGTTTGATTGGTTCACGTCGCTGTCCGTTAACTGTTCTCTGATTGGTTCACTTAGCTGTCTGTCTACGCGCAACAGCAGCGCATTCTGGACCAAGCATTACCAGACTCGCCGCTGGTACAGCGATGAGTCATGGATTCTTCCAGGCAAGGAAAATGCCAGAATTGCAGGGAAATTAAAACTTTAAAACATTAACAAGGTTTATTAATATAATTTCTTCAAGTAAGGCGGGCCGGATTAAGAAGCTTCACGGGCCGCATATGGCCCCCGGGCCGTAGTTTGCCCATGCCTGGTCTAAACGAAAGGCACTTCAAATAAAATATTTTGTCGTTTTTACCTGTTCTCGTGTGAACAGGCCTTTAAACAAGTTTTGATGATGCTGGGTATTATGTCAGATTTGTACAGTAATTGCTTATTTCCAACCATGGCCTGGGACTTTACTGTGGGAAGTGTCTTGCGCAAGGACCCAACAACAGTAAGGGCTCAGACGGAAATATTTCTCTGCGATTTTTTTCCTGTTTTTTTTTTTTTTTTTCATCTAAATTCAAGATGATTATTCCAAATCTAAAGCTAATATTTCAAAATTATAGGCCTACTTTGTATCAATTACGTCAGCAAATTCCAGTGAGCCGTTTCCAAATCCCAAAATGTGAACACAACAACTTTTCATAGAACTCGACTTAAATATGACAAAGTATTGAGCGGTTTCATCTCTTATTGTCTGCTAATGCCGGTCGTTTATCATATCTTGGCTAATAAGTGCACTTTTAATGGTGGCATATGCTGGCGAAAAACAAAAGTCTGTTAGATTTATAGCTGTGAAAGGCGCAGTGACAGTGTTTTGTAATAAAGATGTAGGGCGCGTTTCTGAAGTTACGATCTTTATTGCGGGCCTGCTCCTAAGCTGGTGATTTTAATATAAGACTCAAGCTAGTGCTGCTTTAATAAAGACGTGTCTGCTACAGAAGAGAAGAGAAGGAAAGACCGTCATGAGCACAAAGAAGTTAAGGTGCGGTAAAACAGCCACGTGTTTTTACACGTTTTCTCAATTGCAAAGTGTGCGTTTGGGGAAATAGTCACTGTGAGATAACGATTGTGTTTGTCGTAAAAGTTATTGTTTTTAAATTCTATTCCTTTTCTTCGATTTATACACTTTAAGCCCATGCTATTGAACTTAACAGAGATAACAGACATGTCACTATAAACCTGGTTTGTCAGTATCACATAACATACAGTGTGTGCGAGGTGACAGTGCAGCAGTCCAACATTTGGTGTGATTCTAATAGAAATCAGGCATGTGCTGTCACACTGCAGCTAACAATTTTGTTTAGACACTAGTACAATTGTAAACTATTACTATACATTACATTACTAAATCAGGCTTTTATCATCTTCGTCTTTTATCCAAAGTTAAACCGTTTTTAAGTTTTAAGCATTTTGAACAAGTCGTTCACGCTTTTATTTCTTCACGTCTGGACTACTGTAATGCTCTTTATACTGGCATATCACAAAATGCTCTTTCACGCCTACAGTTAGTCCAGAACTCCGCGGCACGACTTTTAACAGGAACCAAAAAACGTGAGCACATCACCCCAATTCTTGCGTCTTTGCACTGGCTTCCTGTTCATTTTAGAATTGATTTTAAAATTTTATTGTTTGTTTTTAAAGCTTTGAATGGACTGGCCCCGGATTACATCTCGGACCTCATCCAAATGTACACTCCGGCGCGCTCTGAGGTCTGAGGGCTCCAGCTCCAGCTGGTGGTGCCTAAGACCAGACTTAAATCCAGAGGGGACAGAGCTTTTTCTGTGGTTGGTCCTAAGCTCTGGAACACCCTGCCCCCCCACGTCCGAGCAGCTCCCTCAGTGGAGTGTTTTAAGTCTCGTCTTAAGACCCACTTTTATTCTCTGGCTTTTAACACCGCGTGAGTTGTGTGGTCCTCTGTTGTCTTTTATTGTCTTTTAGTTTTGTTTTTTTTAATTATTTTATTGTTCTTAGAGTATTCATTTATTTATTTTTTATTTTATAATTTATTTTTTGTACTTTTATTTATTTTATTTTATTTTATTTTTATTTATTCTATATTGTTTTATTATTTTATGGTATATTTATTTGTATGCACACTTGTTTCTGTGATTATTTGTTTATTTTAAATGATGTTTCTGTGCAGCACTTTGGAAACGTTTTTAGTTTATGAAATGTGCTATATAAATAAAGTGGATTGGATTGGACTATACACTAGATATTACATCAAAGTCAAAAGGCAAAGTCATCTTAGAAGCGTTATTTGCCATATGTGTTTGACATACAGTGGATCGAAATTCCGTTTCTCTCTGGCCAAGCAGTGCAAAAAAGACAGTGTACAAAATACAATATAGACCAGGCATGGGCAAACTACGGCCCGGGGGCCATATGTGGCCCGTTAAGCTTCTTAATCCGGCCCGCCGAACTTGAAGAAATGATATTAATAAACTTTGTTAATGTTTTAATGTTTTAATTTCCCTGAAATTCTGGCATTTTCCAATAGCTGGCGCACTACATACACTGACCTTTGTTGAGGTGCGGCGTTTTGCGTTTTTTAAAGAATATAATATCAGCCGTCACTTTGCCACAAAACATGCCAACAACCAGTCAACGAAAGAATAAAAGAACCTGAAGGAGAACAGAACTTTCAGTGCTTTAAAATAGTAACTGTAAAGCTGTATTTTATTCATAAAATGTTCTGTGTTTTAAGAGTCATTTCAATAAATTGCTAAATACCGTGGAACTTGAAAGATGGACATTTTGTTGTAATGCTTTTGTTATTTTTTAATTGAGATAAAGCACATGTTTTCTACATATCCCATGTTAGTTTTAGTGTTTTTACCAAAACACTAAATCCACCTGCTCCTGGTGCGGCCCTTCTATTAAATTTTAGAATCCTTTGTGGCCAAAAAGTTTGCCCACCCCTGATATAGACAATACAAAAACTACACTCAAAAAAGTGAAACATGGATATTGTTGGCATTAAATAACTCTTATCATTTAAAAATACTTAATGTGTCTAATTTTGACGATGAAATCAAGAGAGTTTCTTTGTATTAACCCAACAACATCAATTGCACATCATAGACGCTATGTAACACAGTTTCGTGGAACCATTTGACGCAACTTTTTAAATTAAATCCAAGGAAATATTTAAAATTCTAAAATTTAAAAGCAGTGCAATAAATAAATACCTAGTACCAGCAATGGTGCAATATGCAAAATTCGGCATATTTACATTTGTTTTATACTTATGTTCATTAATGTGCATTATCCCTATCAAATACATAAATAAATAAATAAACAAACCTATTTACAGATGTCCAAAAATGTGCCGTGTGCATCAGAATGTGCAATGAAAGGTGCAGCAGTGAAATGTGCAGTAATGTGCAATAGAACTGAAAATAAAGATCAAAATAAATGCGCAACAGTAGTTCTTAATAAGTTCTATATAATAAGTAAGTAAGTAAGTAAGTAAACGTTATTTTAGGGCTGTCAAACGATTAATTTTCTTGATCGCAACTAATCTCAGAAATTTCATAGTTAATCGCGATTAATCGTGATTTATTTTGCATGTTTAAAATTGATATCTTGCAGTAAGACCGTTTGAATCTAAAGTTAAACTCACAATGCAAAGTATTTCTCACCATTTTTTTTATTTCAAAAAAGTGCAGAGAAAGGAAAAAGTAACAATGAACCAGTAATAGTGCTTACTTTGAGAAATTGTAAATAAATGATTGAAGCCCGCTCGAGCTGCCTACGGATGCGTAGAAGGAACAAAATACTAGCAAACTCAAAATAGCGCGTTTAACCGACAATGAGTTTAATTAATACAACCAAATGAGCTGCATATGGATGGTAGAATTGCGGAAAATGCTGGCAAACTCTGATCGCGATTAAAAAAATTGTTCGCGATTAAAACTCTATCGCGATTAATCGCGATTAACGCGTTAATATTCCCAGCCCTACTTTATTTATATAGCACCTTTCACAGATAAAATCACAAAGTGCTTTACAGAGTGCGAATAAAATAGATAAAATACAAAACAACAATAATAAAATGATAAAACAGGTAAATAAGACAAAGAAATTAAATTAAATTAATAATAAGATAACCTTTTTTCCAACCTCCAACCAACCTTTTTCCTCCTGTGAGCTACTTTTTGTAAACCAAAAATGCCAGAGAGCTGCTAATTCAACAGTCGCCAGAAATGGAGTAAATATAAGAGCCATGACAAGCCGTAGATGGGGTACGGTTTACAATGGAAATAGGCGTTTAATCAATCAAATTTGAGATATTCAGCACAAATGATGAGCTACTTGGAAGGGGGTGAAGAGCTGGTAGCTCCTGAGCTACAGGCTGGAGACCCCTGGTGTAAGATATTCAAATGTAAACTGAGTCAGGCTTCTCTCAAATGTATTTTGACTGATTGGCCTGGAGGCAGCTGAGGAAGTTGATCCATTGCTCTTAGTTTTGTTTTGGCTTAAGTTAACTTTCAAGAGTTAAGTTTCAAGAGTTAGTTCTGCTGCTGTATGCGCTTTTCCTTACCTTATGGTACTTGCTTTTTCTTTCCATCGCTGGTACTAGTATTCAGGTCCTGTATCCATAACTATATGGTTACTTGTCTAGTAAGTAAAAAAGAAAGAAGTTTTCATAACAGATAAGAATTACCATGGGAAAATGGAAGTGATTTTTTTGTTTTCTTTACTTATGTTATTATGTATAGATGAGTAATGGGGTTAAATAAGTTTTCTTACCCCCACTTCTTCTTGGACATTACAGTTTTGATTATTCTTTTGTATATTTGTACTGCCTTTTTCTTTTGACTTTGATATTGCCATTGTACATCTTGAGAATCTTAAAATATAAAAAATAAACCAAAACACGGTGGAAGTTCAGTCAGGATATTTGCAGACTACAAAACTAGCAGCGCTGCATTTTCGCTTGTTGTCGTTACAAACACGTTTTCATTTTGTTCTCACGGAGCAAATTGTACACATTTTTACTAGATCTGTGGATCACAGTTCAGACGCAATTCCTTTATTAACCGTATATTTCTGTGCGTTTTATTTATGTACAGTACTATAAACTCTTCTAATCCTACTTTAGGCAGCATCACCACCAGCATTTTTTCAGACAACATTGGTAACTCTTTATAATAACGCCATAATTTACAGCCTTTAGAAACACTTAATTCATAATGAACAAATTGTTTATTAACGTCCTGAGACCTGGCCCATTTATTTGTGTCCTTTATAGTGGACAGTGAGTTAACCAGTCTCTTTTAAGTGTTTAGAGATACTCTAGTTTGTGGCTGCACTATGATAAATAAACTAGGACTAAACCAGAACTGAACCAGGTCTCAACTAGGACTAAACCAGGACTAAACCAGCGACTTTGAATCAGGAAACCAAACGTCAGGAAAAATGCAGGACTACCCCTCGTCTAAGTCAGGTCTAAACAGCGTCTAAACCATGACTAGAGAGTTTGGACTAAATTAGGTCAATGCGAAATGTGTCTAAATTTGCCTGGAGGCACGTCCGAGTGTTTCTAGGTCTGAACCAAATCTGAGTCAGGTTTAAACTAGGTTTAATTTTATTTCTAAACCAGGTCTAAACCAGGTCTAAACCAGGTCAAAAACGCAGAAATGGATCAGCTGAGAGTTTGGCCACGTCCAAACCAGGTCTAAACCATGACTAAAAGAGATCTAAATCAGGTCTAAACCAGATCAACTACATAATGGAGTGTTAAATAAATAAAAATTACTCTTTGAAATACACTTATCTCTGTTTCTCATGCACTGAGTGTTGATTTTGAAGAAGGATTCATTTACAGTATTAGGGAACCATTAAGGAGCCATATAAAAGCATCAAGAAGTACCATGTCATGGGACCTTTAAGTAGTTACCAGGCATAATGTAATGTTGTCACGTCATCAAAAACATATCCCGAGTTCTGTTTTGTTTCATTCACACATGTTTGAGTCATTCTTTATTATTTATTCGTCTGTCTACATCTCCAAAACTTGTCATGAAGCCGTAGTTTTCAAGTTAACAGCTCTTTTTACCTTTTGTTCAGTAGAGATTGGAAATTCCAGGGCTGAAATTGTCCAAATGATTCTAGTTAGGGATGCACCAATGTGAACATTTTAGCAGGTACCAATATCCGATATTAATGTTGCTGTTATGGCTGATAACTGATATTAACTGATATTTTATTTTATTTATTTTTTATTCTGAGATAACATTTTATACAGACTGAAAATCATGCAAAATTTATTTTTGAATGTCTTCTTTTATTTTCAAAACGTGTTTTAACTCCATAAAGCTTAACTTATTTTATTCACAAAACCCCTGTGAGAAAGTTTAGATTTAAAAAAACACAATGATGATAAATCACCATGTGCCGTCCTCACGACACGTGACTATGTGAGGCTCGACAGCCAGCGAACTAATAAAGAAAAACTCCGTACAAGAGGCGTACTTTTCTTGTTTTATGGAGGTCTCTTATATATTTCTGTAGTAACTGAAACACAGAACAAAGAAGGCACATTACTAATGTCGTAAACATGTGATGAACAAAATACGAGTAGCTAGCTTAAACAGTTAGCTCCGTGAAACCACAAGTTCAGGTCTTATGTTAAGGAAATTATGATTATTATATTATATTATGTTCAAATATATTGTAAACCCACATACTATGATATCACGTATATCATCAGTTATGATAAAATGTGTTCCAGAAAGATAAGTCCCTGATTGTTCAAATACAATATATACATCACCTTAATCAAAGTGCTTGTTAACATAAAATACTCACAAAGGCGAAGGTTTGCCGAGGTTCAAACGTATAAAACATATTGAGCGTGAACATGAGCCGTCTTCACGCTTCATTCGTATAAAACAGAGCGGACTTTAACACAGGAACACTCACTCTTTACTCAAAACAGAACCATCCTTAAAGGTGAAGATTTCTCACTCTGATTTTACCGAACTCTTTTTAACAATTTACAAATATGAACTGAACTCATTTATAACCTTTAACTAACTTATTGATCTTATGAAATATTGATCTCTTTAAAGGTACAGTGTGTAGGATTCGTGGCGCATAGGTGGATGGTGCTATTGCACTTTCTGTTTTAGCTACGGCAGACCTCGAGGGTCACCCGGGCGCGCCGTAACGCGGACAGCTCTCGTACCCGCGCACGAGCCGCGCGCCGCTACTGTATAAATAAAACGCGGTCCCGTTCACTGTTTTTTTTTTTCTTTTCGCATGAAAACACACATTCCCGATCATGTACCATGACACTCTACACATCAAATGAAACCTTACAGTCTCCTCTTTTTGACTATGCAATTCATTTCCCTGCACAACAATCACTCCCCGAGCACATGGGGCTTTTATACGGAAAAGCACAAAACGAGGTTAGCTTACCTTAGAATGCTTTGCTCAGGTCAAACTCTGTATTTCACCATAAATTTGCTCTCAATTTGTCCGTAAGGATCCAGCGAATAAAATCCAGTAAAACAATTTAGTCCAAAACACGTGTTAGATCCATTACGACGTCTGATCCGGCAGCATGCTTGTCGTTGTTTACCCAAAACCACGAGCCTTGCCGAAGGCGAAGGCGGAGCCCAAATGTCCTTCTGCGGCTCTCGTATTCAAAATGGCTGCCTCTGCATGGGGAAGATCCCCCTTTTATGTGACTATATCTAAGTCCAAAAGAATACTTTGATTTCATGATGGAAGTGAAAAGGCTTGGAAAACAATGTATTTTTGAATGGGTATCTTCAATTTCAGTAATTAACGGGTAAAAATCTTACACACTGTCCCTTTAACACAAACACATGACACACCATGTCACTAGTACTGACAAATATCGGTCGTTAATATCGATCTATCGTGCATCCCTAATTCTAGTGAAGCTGTATGGAGTTTAAAAACACAGTGGAGCACTTCCTATAAAATAGATCACAAAATAGTGAAAGTATAAGGTTATTTATAGTGTATTATGTTGTTATAAAATGAAATATTTGAGAAAATCTCTTCTTCATCATATAGACATTCTGCTGTTCTGACCTTGAGCTGAAATCCTCAAATATTTTCAACTTAACAAATAATTGCATCCTTTTCTCTCTCTTTGTTTTTTTTTTTCCAGCTGCCGGACAGCCCACCATGTTGTGATGCAGCACGGCGAAGCATGCGGAAGAGCTCTCATCCATTTTAACACAATTACCCACAAACCATCTCCGCGTCCTCCTCGGGAACCAATCAGGATCCATCGCCGTGCAGATTCTGGAGACAGTCAAAATAATACCCTCTATGTATATGTCATCCGATTTGTCCGTGAAATCAATCAGGACGGATTTGATTGGTCGATCGCTCCGTCGAGTCGAGGGAAGGCTGGGCTGCCGCAGCATCGGCCATGTTGGATACGGCGTTCCAAAACAATGACGTACGTAAAGCGAGCGCGCTAAAGGAGACTGTGTCGAGAGTCACCATTCAGTTCCACGTTACGGGAATGCAGTAAAGTCTTAATTGATCAACATTTTTAGCTTTTTAATTTGGAAAAAACAGGCAGCTTCAATCGGATTAGTTCATGATTCAACCAGAAATACATTTTACCCTTGAACAAATTGATATGTTTAAGTAAAGAAGTGCAATAACGGTCACTATAAAAACAACGATTTAGAGCCTCAGCAACAAACGAAATTTTTTATGATTTTTTTTTCCTATTATGTAAACGACATGGATGTAAAGTTGAGTATTTAGGGCAATAAGATGACTCGGAAAAGTATGTAATGTGCCTTAGGAAGCGAGACATTGCAGGCTAACCACCAGCTCTGTGGTGCTTAGCTGTGAGGGAGAAATATGGTGATTTCTCCATTAATGCTTGCTCATATGTACTGTTATCATACTTTATAATAACTACTCTATCTACAGACTTGATAAAACATGAACAAAATGAGCAAATAAGTTATTAAAGCCACACAATGTACCTTTTAAGCCAAAAAATAGACTAAAATATATCTTAATTTGTAAAAAAAAACGCTTGGATCTGGTCTCTTACTTGGAATTGTTGCTCCTTCGGCTATAAATATTATGGCATCTCTATGGAGAATGTTCCAGAGTATGGTTTTAACTTTCTGTTTCCATGGAGTCATGACACGCCACCTCCAGAAATGTTCATCCTGTAGCTTTAAGATTAAGGTTTTAATGAAATAGTTCCTAGCCCTGGTTTATTCTTAAGAAACGATTTGCTCATTATGAATTAAGTCTTTGTTCATGCTTTATTAAGGCTAATTAAGGTGTTATTATAAAAAATAAAAAAAAGTTACCTTACTGTTTTACTGTTTTCATTTTTAAATTCCTCTTCCATGATTTGCAGGGGTATGGAAAGCCGGAAAGCGTTTGCATCCTGAATGTTTTAGACGCTATGCTATGCTGTTATTACGAGATCAACTTATCGCTCGTCATTAAGATTGCTTTATAAACTGCACAAAAAAAACATGTTATGAACAAGAAACAGCATCGCATCGTTGGGTTTATCTGCGGACGTGCGGTGTGGCCGGACGTTTGACTCACTTGCTTTTATTTTTGCGTATTGTGGATGTAAAATGCATGTTGAAAACCAAATGATTTGCTGTACGGAAGCTACTCGCAAGTCCCTATAGCTCTCATCCACAGTACTTAGCTTCTATTAAAAAAGCGTTATATTGGAGTTTTCTTTTCATGGCAGAAGAATAAACTTGGGCTGGTCTCCTTCTGTATTTATTGTATCCGTACTGAACACTTTCCCAAACATAGATGGGGCTGGTGTTGAAATGCAAAAGGCATTTATAGCATAATGTACTGTACTGTTTATAAATAAAATATTGTATTGAACATTGGGGTTTGTCTTTGTTTTGACTGTGGCGACGTCATTAGGGATGAAACTTAAAGAGGATTGGGGAACATTTCAGTCGGAGGGTCGGAAATCTTCTATTTGGAGATGTTGTTTTGCCAGGAATGTTGCAGAAAATTGCGTAAAACTTTGCAATCTCCATGGAGACAAGGTTTGTTGTTGTTTTTTTTATGTGTAGAATGCCTCAGTTGTCCAGGTAGAATCCACGGCAAAAGGAGAAACTCAATTTGTCAACTGGACAAAAATGTATTTGGTCGAATACATTTTTTGTTTTTTTGTTTTTTGGCAATCAAACTTCTCTTACTGAATAAGCTGTTGCCATACTGTGGAACATTCCAGGCAAAAGCAGGAACATTTTTAAGACGGACTCTCTTGTTGGCGTTACCCACGTAAATGAAACCGATTATAGGTTTTAAAATAATGTTAACGGAATAAAAAAATATAATTAAAAATAACGTGGACTGTACGATATTATAGGATACCTGAGTGACAAAAGTAACAAAAAGCTTCAATAATGTAATTTAATAATGTAACTAAAAATATTCCTAACTTCATAATTTACATAAAGTTGGTACGTACGCGGAGAAATCAAGATTTTATGAGTTTATAATAAAAGTAAAAGTAGTAAAAGTTTCATCGTGTATATTCTGTTTGATTATATTTTTTTATATGCTTCTCTTTTATGGGCAGAGATATGTGCCACCAGAAACTGAATTTGAATCACATCATTTGAAATTGTATTTTTTTAATTTGAATCACTGCATTGAAAAATTGAATCTGAACAGTACCATTTGAAATTGACTTTATTAGTTTGTAACAGGAATCTAATCTCGAAATCTTTCTCGAAATTCAAATTCAGTTCGCAAAATTCAAATTCAAGTTAAAGCAGCAGACAGAGGAGTCCTGTATATCTGAGCTCGATTGCTCTTCCTTCATCCTTAAAGTACCAGGATGTTTGTCACAGTGAATTTTGTGAACTGAATTTGAATTTTGAGAACTGAATTTGAATTTCGAGACAGATTTCGAGAGAGCTTTTATTAGATTCCTGTTACAAACTAATAAATTCAATTTCAAATGGTACTATTCACATTCAATTTTTCAATGCAATGATTCAAATTTAAAAAATACAATTTCAAATTATGTGATTCAAATTCAGTTTCTGGTGGCACATATTTCTGCCCATACTCTTTATCTTATTTATCTATTTTAATTTTTTTTTTGCATACTCTTGGCATCCAGTAAGAATTTCACTGTACAGGGAAACGTGTGTGACAATAAAAGCTTTGAATCTTTAAATCTTAAAACTGAAAAACGAAGTTAAGTTTCGTTGGCGCTGTCCGTGGTGCTGAAACTGCCCGTCACGCTCCTCCTTTTATCTGCCCTTATGTTATGATCTTATTTAAACAATGAAAACGTCACAAAGAGGTGTTTTGTACTATTCATTTTTTATCATCAACAACCATTCGAATGGTACACCTGGAAAACTATGTGCACATGTAGAAATATTTCCTTCTTAAATATAAGCATTCATTAGCTACATATAAATAACTTTGAAATCCTGGACAAAACATGTTACATAATGCTCACGAAATGAGGAGTTGTCAAATCAGACAAAAAGACAACATGCAAATTATATCCCAAATAAATACAATATGTTTGCATCCATTCCCTTCTTTTAGACAAAATAAAATCTCCGGAGGGAATCTAGAATCAGAACATCCACGGACGGCTCCGGTGTGGGTCTACAGGGTATGGCCTATATGATCAACTAGAGACGAGAATACGTATTAACACTATACAATCGGAGCCACGAAACACAGCCGTAGAAAGACACACAAAACAGAGAATCCTGTCAGGAACAGCAGGGGTTTGTGCCTTTAATCTGAAAGTCATTGTCCTTCTGCGTACTCCATTAGACCACGTCACCGAAGACTGTGCGCACATTTGAGCCGTGAGAAATCTAACACAGCGTGTAACATGTTGCATAACGATAAAACTAACTATTGCAGATCGATGACGACTAACTGTTAAGGAGTAAAAATCCACAACGACTATTTTGTATAGGCTTAGCAGTCTTTTTTCTCAAAAAATATGAAATATGGAAAGTGGTCAAAAATGCGCACCGGGTCTTGGGGTACATGCCATGAAGGATCTACAGACAATTGAAAGAAACTAAACTCTGGAGACAAACACAGCGTCCACAGGCGTCAGCAGTCCTCTGCCCGGACAGGACGGACTATCACAGTCTCCACACATGGTCCTTAGGCGTATCCCGGGAGTGCAGGAGCGGTGAGTGTGCAGAGGCTGACAGGCGGACAAATGAAACAACACGGGAGTCATATTGTAGAGTTATTGTCCAGACTCGGCCTTCAGAACATGCTGGTCTTTACTAGTGTGGCTTTGGCTCCGTTCTGTCTTTGCAAAGAGGACAGCACACTGGCGAAGGGCCCGCCCAACGAGTCCGGGATAGAGGTGATGGTCCCCGGGGCGGTGGCCCAGCCCTGGCTCGGGGCCGTCACGCCCACCATGCCGCCGCTGGACACGGTCTTGACCGGGTCCACCTGCCCGCTGCCGGACGTGATGACCTGTCCGCCGGTAGGGCTGGGGCCCCCGCAGTTAGACGTGGGCACGGGGTTAGGGCCGGGGCCCCCCGTGCTGTCCGGGTCTGTGGCTTTGTTGTCTTTACTGTCCTCGTCTCTGGAGTCAGATTTCTTCCCGGAGTTGGACTTGGCCGCGGCGGCAGCTGCAGCTGCAGCGCGCTCCTGCTTACGGAACTTGGCGCGTCTGTTTTGGAACCACACCTGAGCAAATAAAAACATGACATTAAGTTAATTTAAAGGGGTGAGAATCATTGGATCGCGGTGTCACTATAAAATTGTAAATAAGTCAATAAATAAATAAATACATTCAACATATTCGTTCAGCTTGTAGGCTGTAATGGGCTATTTTAGTTTTCGGTTTGCATTATTATTATTATTGTTTTTTGCATTATGTCAACGGCCTTTGTAATAATCGCTTTCACAGTGATGAAAAATGAAAATATTACATTATTTCACTGGTTGAAACCCATGGAAACCAAAAGCCTAAAACGCCACTGTCACAAAATGAAAATTCATAAGCTGATATTATTATCTCTCATGCGCATACATTTGGTGACAAAAACCCTATTAAAAATTTTGGTAGAGTTTTAAAATCCGGAAAGGCAAAGTCAGATATTGATTGATATTGATTGGTTATGATTACATGTAAACAATAACATCTAAACTGGAAATGTTGCTATTTTAAATGTTGTGTGAAATCAAAGTTGTGAAAAACGCTGTAAGCTGTGGGCAGGAGTCAGAGGGGGTGTTAGTCCCGGAGTGTGTGGGCCGTACCTGGACTCGTGCCTCGGTCAGGTCGATCTTCAGGGCCAGCTCCTCGCGCGTGTAGATGTCGGGGTAGTGCGTCTCGGCGAACACGCGCTCCAGCTCCTTCAGCTGCGCGCTCGTGAACGTGGTGCGGATGCGTCGCTGCTTCCGCTTCTCGTTCAGACCCCCGTGGTCCGTGAAGAGCTTGTAGGGCACTGCGGGGAAAACAGGAGGCTTTAGCCGGGGCAGGGGTGAATCTTTAAGTGAATCCGTGTGAAAATGCACCGGGTCCGGGTTGAGTTTTGCCCTGATTGGCTGTGGAGCGGATCAGCTTGGACCCGTGATGAGTTTAATTGTTGAAGTTAAACTAATTGTTGCTCAGACTGGGGCTCAACTTCGCAAACTTGTCATAATGCTGCTGTCGTGTGTCGCTACTGTAACTCCAATTCAATAATGAGCTTTAGTCTTTGGTTATCTAATTATTCGCCAAGCTTTATGTCTCATCGCAAAGTAAATAAATTACGCCTATCATTTTGGCAGCTTAAGATAATTCTGTTGGCGGTTTTGGGTGTGACTGGGATACTATAACCCTGTAACCGAATTACCTCTTGCCTGCAATCGCTTCTAACGTGATAAATTCTTTCATTTGTGTAAGCAAATTTCGTTTGGTAAATACTAAACACATTTCCATTTTCAAATGCAATCAAGACACGCTATAATACCGCCGCGGAGTGGCTTACCTGCGGCGTACGGGCTGCTCTGGTGGTCTCGCAGGGTCCCCAGGCTGCACGAACCCGGCGTGAGCGAGGGGCAGCCCGAGGTGGCGCCGAACGTGGTCCGGATGGGGTTGTACTGGAAGCCGCTGGCCTGGCTGCACGAGCTGAAGTCCGCGTAGGCCGACGCGAGGCTCGACGTGTCCATCCCGGCCATACATGACTCGTAGGCAGAGGAGTTCAGGTAAGAATACTCCATCTTATACATTGGAGAAGGCAAGTGGAGACGGAAAACTGCACCTCAAAAACAAATAGAAAGAAAAAACACCCGGGCTCGGAGGAAGGAGGAATGGAGGAAGGAGGAGGAGGAGAAAAAAACGCGGAGCAGGAGACGCGAGTGGACGCTCCCTGCTGCTGCCGCTGCCTCGGAAGTGGAAAAAGCTTTGGCGTATTTGCTGTGGACTTTGAAAAGGAGGCTGGACCGTGGCGAGATGTGCACTGCTCGGCGCCTGCTCCAAAACTGGCCTGCTTTATAGGAACCTAGCCCTGTTTTATGAAAAGCCCCCTAAGAGCCGCCTAGCCCGAGGTCTCTAGAGCATATAGTCCTCATAATAAACTTGGCTCTTTCCGCTTGGACAATAGCAAAGCGTTTGGTCTTATTGCTAGCGCTTTTTTACATGACAATAACTCATCAGTCTATTGGGCTGGCACTGGGGGCTCGGGCTGTCCAACCTCCCTATCATTGATCCCCCTGCATCTCTAATTAGAATTTAATACCACGCCATTACGCAGCCCCCCCTCTCCTCTCCTCTCCTCTCCTCTCTCAGTCTCCCCCCCGCGCACCCCGTTCCTCTCCCAACCACCATCTTGCCCTTTAATTCAATCACACCACTTGGAAATAATGAAAGTTGGGTGACGATTCTCCCTGATCCAATTTGCTCCGAGCTTTTAAGCCTTTTAAGCGAGCGTATACCTTGGGCAGGGTTTCACAGAGTATTCCCCCCGCTGCCGTGCGCTCTCCTGCCCCTTTCTGCTCCACAGATGCACTATCCTACCCCGCTACTACTACTACTACTATCCCTTCTTCTTCTTCTTCTTCTTCTTGGCTCTGGGCACTCGGCTCTGAATCAAAACACAAACTTGTCAATGCTATTACAGCACTGCGCTTATCCCGTAGTCTGTGGAGCTAAAGAGAATCCAGTATGGCGGGCAAATAGTGGGTAAAGAAAGAGAAAGTGGGCAGTAACTTATCAGATTTTCGCCTCCAAAGCTGTGTTTTTTTTTCCAAAGCAGTGCAGATTTAATAAAACGCATTTAATAACACACGCTCAGTATTACGCACAGATGTTATAATGCAACACTTCCTTTGTTTTGGTGGGCAAATTAGTGAAAAACACAGACGGACTGGTAATGTCACCTTTACACAGGTTGAAATTGAATAGTTTTTACGTTTTAAAATGGCATAATTACGCGCAGTGTTTGGATTTATCGTCAGTTCCTTGTGCGTAAAAGCCAGTGACTGTAATATGCCTCGATTCAATGAGTCAATGAGTCATATTTTTGACATTTTAGTGATTTGAATTGCTAATTTGTGTACTATTAAACACTTCAATTGTTGGTTTACAGCGTGGGTTTGTAAACTAAAACTGAAACTGCGGTGTTTTTCCAACTGCGCTTGCTTTCCAAACGACCCACCCTGCTCCGGCGCATTCCTCTCCAAACTTCCTCGTGTGTGTGTGTGTGTTTTATGATTCAAATGAGTGCGTAATCTTCTTTATTACGTTCATTATTCCGTTTATTTGCCAAATAACATCTCGGTAATGAAAGTAACGAAGTGGCAAGGCACTGGTCGGACCTCTCAGGCTCTGTATTGGCTCAGTGCGTAATTCGGTTTGGGTTGTAATCAGGTGAAGCGCGGCGCGCGGCTTTTTTACGCCGGCGCTCGCACACTTCCACACGCCGAGGAGTTCATGTCCTGCACACTCCGAGCCGCCTCCATTAGACACGACACGAAAAGGCGTAATAGGAATAATAGTGCGTAATGACGTTTATCAGGAGAGCTCGGAGTTATGTCTGTGCCGGGTTTGTCCCACTGGAGTGATGGATCTAATGGCATTTTATCACAATTATAAGATAACACTCAATAAAAGTGTAGTTATGGTGAGAGTAATTAGACCGTTTTCCTTTCATATCGAAAACTATGGCCAGTATTACATAATTAAAAATGTATTAACGACAACACAAATCAGAAACTTTGTTTATTGGTCAAAAATTCGATTACATTGTGATAGTACATGGCTATGCAATATATTTATTTCCCCATACTGTACTTCTAATTAGCCTATTAATGTTAATATGCAAGGCCCTATCAATTTTTATGATATTTTCACAGGAATTGGGCAAGGAATCAATGCCATGCTCAAAAACGATGCCAAGTTCGATCATTTTGGAACAACTATTTTATATTAACGTAATGAAAACATGTTTTAGTAATAAGAATGTCATTGAAAAATAAATTTCTATACTTTTTTTTAAACAAATACACCTTCGATAGGTAGTTGTCGATTGGCACACTAGCCAATTATACAGTTAAGGTAATTAAAACAATTTTTATAATAAGAATGTCGCTGAAAAATACATTTCTATACTTTTTTTTAAACAAATACACCTTCGACAGGTAGGCTAGTTGTTTGGGTCGATTAGAAATGTACAGTTATTATGATTATTTTAAGTTTAAAATGTAAAAATGTGTTCTTTTTGCATTTTCTCACGCCTGTATGATTGCAGTTCTCATGTCATAGCCTTGACGCTGTAGCCAAATATTTAGTTTCCATTTCGACTTGATACATTCGGATTTAAAACGTGGCCGAACGCATTTATTACGCGCGTACGTTTTGTGCTGGGAGCCGTCAGGTGCACGTCTAAATGATTTGTTAAAATAAACCTCAGCCTCCATCAATTTCCCTGCACAATCGCTGCCGCGCCGTGGTGTGACTCTCCCTTTTCTCTTCTGTGGACATTGTCTTCCCGCGGATCAACCTGCTCCCTGATTATGTAAATGTTTTCTTTCTTGGGGTTTTCTTTCTAAACACACACTCACACGAGCTGGGACCCAAAAGTTGTAGCAAACGCTTAATTCGATTATTGGAAGCAAAGAGCCAAATGGCGCAGCGTCCTTCCTCCACGCGTCTGGCGGCGAGAAAAGCCACATCTCTGACCAATAATCGAATCACGCTCAAAGGAACGAGCGGCCTTTTCGGATATTTCGCCGAGGCAAATACAATTAAAGCTTTTAGCCACCGGCCTCTTTCAGTCTCTGTTCTGGTGCTCTATAGCGTCGTCTCTAAAGCGCACCAGCTATTCACACGAACGCCTTTTACTCTCGACATCTTATTCATTTCACCTGCTCTCTGCTCTCTCTGCGTCGTTGTGCGTAAAACCGCGCCGTGATCCAGCTGGTCACATCTGGAGATCTTTTATTTTTGTTTGTTTAACCTGTAAAACAAAAGACAATCAAGCAGAACCAAGTTGGAGTTGCATGTTTACGCCATAAAAACGCATAAGCTGCAAGTTTTAGCCGGTTTTTTTCTTTAATCAAGAAAAATACGCGCGTGTAGGTCACTGTAATTAATCAATTCCCTGGTTGAAATCGTCCACTAGCAATAAAGAAAGATTATTACGCGTAAGAATTGCAAAACTCTAATAGGCTACTCTAATCGTGACACAATGAATTACTCATAATACAGCTCAGTTGTTTTCTAATAAGCCTATTTGTATATATATATAACAAATAATAATAGCTACATAAACAAATTAACAAAAAAAAACACCAAAAGAATTGAAAACAAAAGACAAAATAGTGATGTTTTGGGATGTTTCTTTATTTTTATTTCATTTATTTCATTAAAAACATGGATCATTCCGTTCAGTTTTGTGTTTTCTGCTTCTATATTTGGGTAAAACATAATATTGGACATGTTTACGACCAAACAAGATCCTGACACCTCTACTTTTAACTTAAGACAAGATAGTGATGTTTTTTTGGCTAATGTTTCTTTAGTTTTGTTAATCAAAAACATGGACATGACAGATCATTTTGTTCAGTTTTGTGTTTTCTGCTGTTATATTTGGGTAAGGCGTGCTAAAAC
The DNA here is from genome assembly GCA_036785185.1 of Paratrypauchen microcephalus. Taxonomy (NCBI): domain Eukaryota; kingdom Metazoa; phylum Chordata; class Actinopteri; order Gobiiformes; family Gobiidae; genus Paratrypauchen; species Paratrypauchen microcephalus. The sequence goes on along the minus strand of JAVJIX010000053.1, from coordinate 2,084,819 downwards.
TTAATAATGGACATGTTCTTGTTTTTATTTACGACCAAACACGTTCCTGACACCTCTACTTTTAACTTAAAGCGCTGCGCCATGCAGGCTGCGTTTGCGCGCTCCTCCCGCGCGTAAAACTCCACCTATACGGCGTGATTTACAGTAACATAATGGCCCCCTAATTCACCTTAAGCGCTTGTTAATCCCTAATTATGTGGCGAATGAAAGGCTCCAACCATACGCAGTCACTTAAATAAATCAGAGCGAATGTGCTGCGGTGTGAGAGCCCACAAAAGGCGCGCTGAGGCGGCTGCTCCTCTGCGCTCGGCCCGCGCTGTGGTTGCTCGGCGCTGTCGGAATGCGGCGCGGACAAAACGGAGGAACAAAAATGCCATTGTCTCTGGATGGATTGGGTAAATACGCAGCCCCCCAAAAAGAGAAGGGGAGGAGAGGAGGAGGATGGATGGATGGATGGGGAGGGTCCCGCTGTCACGTTTCAACAGCGACGTCTTTCTCAGTCGCTGCGTATAGCCCGAGGAAATCCTATAGTACGGTTATCAAAACGGGTATTAATAAGAAGAAGAGGAGAAAAGGAGGAGGAGGAGGAGGGACGGAGGGAGGGATGGAGGGATGGAGCCGCATCAAAAATTCATTTTAGGGGATGCTCTCGTGGCGGGTTAGTGTGATGTCTCAATCCAAGCGGGAGACCTCAAGCGCAATTCCAATTTAATAATTCATGCGACGATCCAGTTTTTACAAATCACAACATAAACATAAACAGTCTACAGCCTATAGTTCCACATTCTGAGTGTTTATTTGTTCCATTTGCTGTCGTTTCTCCAAAATTATAACTACAGTACTACCATTTTCATATTGTCTACTTTTAGCGCACAGAATAGAGTGTAATTGCGCACGATGTAGCCGGTGTTATGTTTATTTTTATGATATTTTCCCTATGTTTTTTTTTATTTATCTCCTTCACAAAGTCTAAAAGTCATCAGCAATGTCCTGAAGTTATACGTTAAGACAATAATGCAATCAAAAGGAGCAGAAAAAACATAAAAATATCTGTTATTATTGTCGTATTCTGTATATAGAATAAAATAGAATATGATTTCGTGTAATTGCGCACGATGTAGGCGGTGTTATGTTTATTTTTTATTACATTTTCCCTGTTTTTTTAATTTATTTCATTCACAAAGTCTAAAAGTCATCAGCAATGAGGAGCAGAAAGCAGAAAGAAATGGCAACTCTGCCTTATTACGCAGCAATACTTTAATATAATAATACAAAAAACATTACACACTGCATATATATAGATCATACAGTTATAATAATATCTGTTGTGTTCTGTGTGTGTTATTGTAAAGTAGGTTACTAGTCAAAAATCTGTCAATTGAGTTACAGAAGAGAGTTTTTTGGAACATTTTTGAACTTTAATTCATAAAAACGCAATCAAACTCCAATCTATAACACTCACTACCTGAAATGTAACCAATATGAACCGAATATGTAGCTGTGTTTTATTTGTAGGTAGAAATCCAAGTCTTTAAAGCCTCATATGGATGACAAAAACACATGAAGTGAGGTGAAAAGGAGCTGCGTAAATCTACTGTTCCGGGACGCTGCGTCAAAAAGGCAAGTTGCTTTTCCCCCTCGCGCAGATGGAAAGTGACATCTGGAGGAAAAAGGAAATTCAATTATGAACTGGTGTCTCTCTCTCAGTCTGCTGCCCGAAAACCCACGCACAGGTCACGTGTGTGTGTGTGTTTTGCGCGCTCTGCTCTCTGTGGAGCGGTCACCTGGCGCGCGTAATGGCTGCGCAGGACCCTGTATCCATATCCATACTTCCTCCTCTGGTCAAGTATGATCAGAGCACATGTCCATCATCAATTTACCAAAAGTTAAAGCGTTAGATTTTTGCTGGCAGTTTAACAAGCTTTCTTTAGTCTATTAGGGAATAATAGGATTCATTTACAAATTGTACAGTGCGCTTTGACTGCGGCCCGCTGCCTTTATCTGCTCTTCCCCAGTGACCAAAGAGCAGCCCGTGGATTAACATAAAAATCTTATTCCGGCGGATAAGATTAGGAAACATATTACCCTCAAACGCGGCCTTGGCACGAGCGCGAGCCAGGCAAGGAATCAATTACTAAATTACTTCAACCTCTAAGTCGACATTAACGCAGAGAAATGCCATCGACCGCTCGTGAAATAAGATTTCGCAAAGATGTGATCATTAAATCTCTTGCCAGTGTTCAAGAATTTGATTCATAAAATCGTCTGAAATGAGATGGAATTAAATTCTTATCGGGGCTCTTGTCATCGTTTCATCCCGCGCTGTTTAACGTTGGTCAATGGCCTTCATGAGATTTCCCCAGTAAATAAACTTAGTAATTCAATCTGTCTCTCCACGACACATTGTTGGCTTGTTATTAATTTATTGCGGCCGAAAGCTAAGGCTGCTGGGATATGTAGGCGAATGAGGGCTATGCAGTTGTGTATCTTTAGTCTTGTGTGCGTATTTTCTAACTGGTCAATGCATTTATTCTGCGTAAATCTTATTTTTGTTCAGTCATTCAGTGGGATTTAGAACTTGAGAGTCTGGAGGGAGACATATTTATTACACATATTTGTTCCATATTACACAATTTGATGATTTGGTGGTTCCAAATAGTAAGACAAAGTGTTATTGCAGCAGCTCACAACAACATGGGCCTACATTTGATCACTTTGCCTAAGAATCAAGCATTAATCAGAATCAGAATCAGAATCAGAATCAGAATCAGACTTTTATTGCCATTGTCAAGTGAACAGAATTCACAAAACTAGGAACTTCTGATGCTGCTCATCTGGACTTTTTTGTTATTTGGATTGTTTATTATGTTTTACTATATTATAGCTATATATGAGTTATGATTATTATTATTATTTAGTGTCTATACTGTAGGTCATTGGTTCTTAACCTTGTTGGAGGTACTGAACCCCACCAGTTTCATATGCACATTCACTGAACCCTTCTTTATTGATTTTTTTTTTTTTCAAATGCAAGACATAGGTATATGTCTTTCCCTTTTCCTTATTCCTGGTGCACAAAATGAACCGTGCATTAACATCGCTGTGTTCAAAGAACAAAACCAATACAACGCATAAACTCACAACAAATTACAAACCTTTTCACAAAGACATGACCTTTTTTAATACTACCACAATGAAACGGTTTTAATTCTTAACCTTGTGTATTCAATAATGATCTTATTGTATTCATGCTTTTTATTATTTTTAACATTTTATCATCACCTAATTTCCATCAGACTACAATAATAATGAATATTTACTGCAAATAAGATAAGATAAGATAAACTTTATTGTCCCCGAGGGGAAATTTGTCTTGGGCTCACTGCCCGCAGCTTAAAAACAGTTATACACACACACATACAGTACAGACAGATAACAGTCAGAGCTCATCCCAGGATACATGTAAAGTGCCAAAAATATTGCACCAGCCCTAATCCACAATGGATAATGCACAAGCCCTATTGCACAGAACAATTATTGCAACATATAATATAAGGTGACTTAAGTGCGCTTTTGTTGTGCAGATTTGTTCAAGAGTGCCACAGAAGTGGGCACAAATGAAAGTTTATATCTAAGCCGCAGAGCAGGACCCAGGTCGCCACAGCGCAGCGCCCACATGCCCAGCCGGAAGATCAGTGTGACTTCTGCTGTTGCCTTTGAAAAACCAGTTCAGAAATGCGGCTTCACCTCAGCAAGTGCCACTCTCATGTCATTTTCACAGCAAAGTCTGTTCCTTTTCTTCGTTTTCATATCCAGCAGCAAGGATTGCTCACAAAGATACAGTATGTTGTGACGCCTCTTGACCTCCACTGAACCCCTGAGACTGACTCACCAAACCCCTAGAACCACTGCTCTAGGTATTACTATTATTATTTAGTGTTTTATGTTCGCACCTTATCACTGAGACAAGTTCCTAGTTTTTGTGAATTCTGTTCACTTGACAATGGCAATAAAAGTCTTTCTGTTTCTGATTCTGATTCTGAACTTGTCTCGGTGAAACACATGACTTCAGATAGAGCTGATATGACACAAGATGCATTGATATATTAGATTTGCACTTTGTAACAGAACTGTGGAAGTGTTAAGAACTATGGGCAATTTGTCCTAGCGCTGTCTTTATGTAAAAATCCAAACGGACACTCGCTAAAGTCCGTTTAGGTCCATTTCTGACTGACACCCCAATCACTGCAAAAAGGAAAACTTAGACTTTAGACAAACTTTATTGATCCACAAGGGAAATTATGTGGATACAGTAGCTCACTCATCACAATATAATATAATATAATAAGAGAGAGCAACAAAAATAGATGGTGTAGCAAAAAGACAGCAAGAGACAGGTGTCAAATGAGACTTAATTATACAAAATAAATGTAAAAATCAAAATAAAATGGAAAAATAAGTAATAAAATATAAAATAATATACTGATTGACAGAGCATAAGGTTATCAGTTACTTAAGACTGAGTTGTAGGGAGTATTATCTGTTGCATAACGATGATTTGCTGTATAATTGTATGGAGTATGGTATGAATTTAGTGTAAAATGTCATTTAAAATCTAGCCAAATAAAGATGACTTGAATTAAGAAGGTTTTATCATGATCTGAGTACATTTCACTTGACAAATAAAACGATCTACAAATGGAACAAGACTTTTTTTGTAGGTGAAAATATGAAAATACATCCTGCTACACTTATGATAACTCTTTGCACTTAAAATAAGAAACTAAATCGAATGTTGCTTGAATTAAAACACACACACATTGGTAGATAATTGTACTTGTCAAGTTGAATCTACTCAAATGTTCTTAATTTAAGTCATTTTAACTTGCCTAGTTAGTGCTTTTTGCAGTGAGAACGCCCCAAAATGACTCAAAAGGCGCCTGAATTACGCTTCGGAAATGCTTCATGCCCACTGGTCAAATTTCCTGTAACTTGGTCAACTATCTGACCATAAAATATTGCGTCCCCGACATGCTGCATGCACTCACCCGCTCTTCCATGCAGAGGACACGATTCCATTTAGTGACAACAAATACTAATACACATTGAACTTTTGCACATTTTTACACGAGTCCAGACCTAAATCCCATTGAAAATCTGTGGAAAGACCTAAAAACTGCTGTTCAAAAACACACAGAGCTTGAGTTGTTTTTTAAAGAGGAATGGGCTAAAAGTTCAATGCAAATCTTGTAGAGTCAGACCCCAAAAGACTTGCTGCTGTTCCACAAAGTAGGGGGGTTCCACAAAATATTAAAGGTCCCATGGCATGACATTTTCACTTTCTGAGGTTTTTGAACGTTAATGTGAGCTCCCCTACCCTGTTTAGGGGCCCCCCATGGTTAAAAGTTGCGAAATGTCTAAACTGAGCATTTGTGATCCTTTTCTGCGTTAGAAAAAATCGGAGCTCAAACGGGCGATTTTGAACAAGGCACCTTATTGACGTCAGATCGAAAAAAGAAATGCAAATGCAGTTCCACCCCCGTCTGTCTGTACTCAGCGTCTCTGTAAATCACGCCCAGAGAGTTTGGACTGCGAATGCGCTAGGCAATGCGAAATGCGTTTTTTTATTTGCCTGGAGGCACGTCCGAGTGTTTCTAGGCTCGGAAGTCCTTTATCTGAGCCTCTGGACCTTTGAACAGCAGTGGTTTAATTTTATTTTCTGTGGAAATGTGTTTATTTTTCAATGGAACGCTTCTAATCTCTCCCCCGTGCAAAAACAAGGAAATGGATCAGCTGAGCGCTCAGAGCCCAGAGCGGAGAGTTTGGCCATGCCCCCACCCTCTACTATTGGCCAGCTCTTTTCTCCTCATTTGCATTCAAGCAACAACGCCCATTATGGAGTGTTCAGACAGAGAAAAAATACTCTTTCTCATCTTATCTCTGTTTCTCATGCACTGAGTGTTGATTTTGAAGAAGGATTCATTTACAGTATTAGGGAACCATTAAGGAGCCATATAAAAGCATCAAGAAGTACCATGTCATGGGACCTTTAACTCAAGCTGTATAAATACTTGTGCATGTCCCACTTTTCGGTTTTTTTGAAAAATAGCAAAATCATGTATCATTTTGCTTTCACTTCACAGTTGTCTGTTACTTGTGTGTGAACTTTCAGTCAAAAAATTGAAATCAAAATAAAATCTTTATGAGAAAACGTGCAAAAGTGCAAGGTGCGTTATAGCACGCCTTGCACTTTTGCACATTTACAAGATTTGCACATCTAGACACTGAACTTTTAGCCCATTCCTCTTCACAAAACAACTCAAGCTCTGTCAAATTAGATGGAGAGCGTTTGTGAACAGCACTTTTCAGGTCTTTCCACAGATTTTCAATGGGATTTAGGTCTGGACTTTGACACACAGTTGTCTGTTACTTGTGTGTGAACTTTCAGTGAAAAAAATCAAAATAAAACCTTCATGTTTACGGTTGTAAACATGTTAAAACGTGCAAAAGTTCAAGAGAGAGGCGCTGTATAGTCCTACATTAACCTTACCTTGACCTCAAACTGCTTTACTGCAATTTCAGTGTACTATTAGACAAAAATCTGCTTCATAACACAAGCCATTATTATATTTATGCATACGTGGCACTTCCATTCATCTGGGAGCTCAGTCTGTTGGAAAAGTTCGTGTCCACTGCCCTCCCACCACCTCATGAACCCTCCATCCGAACCCTCCATCCATGCCCGGCCTCCTCCTCCTGCCTCTCACCCCGCGGGGTCAACTCATATTTTATTTTATTTTTTTTAGGCCTACTCCATCGCCCCCCACCTCCTCCGCGCACATTAAGCCATTGACAATGATTAGCCCGAGCCTCATAAATCAGCTGCGTGACCCGTTATTATTGTTGAATTGAATAGCTGTTGGGGAAGTGAGGGTCAGTGTCATTAACTCTGCGCACCCAAGTTACCCCCACCCACCACCCACCACCCACCCACGGGCTCCCTGAAGGCATTTGGCCCCTGTATACAAGGACCTGCTGGGTAATAATGCAGCGCGCTCGGGCTAAAAGCTTAATCACAGAGCATTACGCGGCGGACAGCGGGCCATTGTGCGCGTCCGGCGTTACTGGAATGAAGCGATTGATGACGATGTGAGCGGCAGGCGACAAGGCGGCGGCGCACGGATTTCGGATGATAAAGCGGTTTTTAATGTCTGTGAGGAAGAGAAGGGTGGGAGGCAATTACAGTACCCCCTGTCCCCCCCCAGATCCATCATAAAACGTCAAAGTCATTGTGCGCGTTATTGATTATTATGGTTATTATATATTAAGAAACGCATTGTGATGCTGAGTGGCGCATTAGAATATGCAAAAGTGCGCATGTAAAACACCTGCTATACATTTCTAAAGCTGCTAATTTGTCTCGCTCTCTCGCGTCGCGCCGCACCACCCCGGTGTCATACTCCTTTGAGTGCGTTATGACGCGCGTGGCACAGGGTGATCGCCTGCAGCCTCCATCTGCATAAAGGCACCAGTCTGTTGTTCCAAACCAATGATTTTTTACGTTTAAGCAAAGGAGCACCGGTTTATAATATGCAACATGCTGAGACACGTGCGAAAGGGCAAAATTGCAGACATAATTATTCACGCGACGTGATAAGCGTCACAGCGTGCGCGCAGAAGAGACCATGTCCTGTGCAGGGTGTGAGGAAACCTGTTACTGTGAATTTATGGAAATTATTTTTTATGGTGCACAGTGGTAAAATTGTTAAAGGAAAAGTAACGGGTTTTTTTTACAATCTGAGCCTTATTTCGGTAATAAAACAAGTTGTTTTACTCACCCATAGCACTTTGGTGTCATATGGAGCATTTCCAGAGATGTTTTAGATTTGCGGTTAGCCTAGCGCGACTTCTAGCCATAGCTCGGGGCATATAATATATTCCCCGAGCATGTAATATGCCCCGTGCGGGCTCCAAATAACACAAACTTTAGCACTTTTCAAATCATAGAAGCTCGATGTCTTTAGTCTATGATTTCATTTGAGTCAAAAGTGGCCTGTAATCCGAGATTTATCCATAGTTTACAGCTTTGCGTTTCATGTTTGGGTCCCGGGAGCTGAGAGCACAGTCCGCACATGCGCACTGGCCTCCTCATCTACTCGAAACTATGGCTAAATCTCGGATTACAGGCCACTTTTGACCACACGAAATCGTAGGCTAAGACATCGAGCTTCTATGATTTGAAAAGTGCTAAAGTTTGTGTTATTTGGAGATCGCAAATTTAAAACATCTCCAGAAGTGCTCCATATTTTTTATTACCGAAATAAGGCTCAGATTGTAAAAAACATTACTTTTCCTTTAACAAGAAGATCTACTGGTGATTCCTGAATGGACCAGGGTGGGCAGGGTGTTTATATGTGTCTGGTTGGGTGTACTTTGCGGAACCCGGGAGGGCTCAGGGAAAAATCTTTTTTGAGGGGTGGCAAGAAAGCGTGCGCTCACTTTGCAAAGCGAGCCCTCCTTTTATTGAGTCGCGCTTTCGTGTAAGTAGAGCGTGCTCTCAGTTTACTAAATCGCACGCTCGTTTAAATATAACGTGTGCTCGTTTACCTAAATCGTGCACCCTGGTTTACTAAATCGTGCGCTTGCTGTATGAAGCCGTGCCCTCGTCTATCTCAAACGTGCTCTTGTTTAAAGTTGCTCAAAATGTGAAAACAAGATGTATAAAATGTGTGCTTATTTTGAAATCGTGGTCCCTTTAGTAAATTGTGCTCACGAGGTTTATAACGTGGGCACGACTCAATTTTAGCGAGTGCACAGTTTTAGTAAGACGACTCCACGATTTAGGTAAACGAGCGCACGCTCTATTTACACGGATGCGCGACTTAATAAAATGAGGACGTGATTTCACAAAACGAGCACACGCTTTGCAAAGTGAGCGCATGCATTGTTTGAGCTCTGAAAACATGGATCTTTTTTGTTATTTTGACCATTTGTCATTTTCTGCAAATAAATGCTCTAAACGATAATATTTTTATTTGGAATTTAGGGGAAATGTTGTCAGTAGTTTATAGACTTAAACAAAAATGTTCCTTTTGCCCAAACACAAACCTATAAGGAGTAAAATCAGAAGAAATGATAATTTTGCAGAGCTGTATGCAACAACAATAACACCAAAACATGAACCATGACCAAATGGGTCAAATGCAGAGGGCAGACTATTCTTACAAAGTATACCATCAAATTAAAAACAACAAATTAAAAAACAACTTTATTTTTGAAATTAACAAAAGTATTTTGCTACATAACATCCACCTAAGTCAATACACTTCTGCAAGCGATGTTTCCACAGAAAAATTCCTTCTTGGTAGAATTCTGGAGCTTGTCAAGTAAACCAGGTCACAACCTCCCTCTTCACTTCAAGTATGGACTGAAATCTTGTTCCTTTTAAATGTTCCTTCAACTTTGGAAATAGGAAAAAAAAAACATCCATAAACACTGTGCAAAGCTTCAATAATTTCTCTAGGTTTCCATTGAAGTTTTGTTAGAAATTTAATGTTTGCTCGGACTTCAAATTGGCTCATTTTAGAGGGTCAAAAAAGTGGGTTGTGCAATATGTAACGTAACTCTTTGAATAACAAAACTAGAACGCCCAAACTTGTCAAATGTGTTTATAAGTCATCAGTCGTACGATTTAAGGTCATTTTGTTGAACTAGTTCGACTCATTTTGAATTTATGGCATTTGTCTTAGAACTTTTTGAATGCCCTTCATATTATGTTGTTTTAAAAGGAATTTGATCTTGTTTCTTTGCATTGTTTGAGCTCTGAAAACATGGATCTTTTTTGTCATTTTCTGCAAATAAATGCTCTAAATGATAATATTTTTATTTGGAATTTGCAGGAAATGTAGTCAGTAGTTTATAGACTCAAACAAAAATGTTCCTTTTGCCCAAACACAAACCTATAAGTAATAAAATCAGAAAAACGGATCATTTTGCAGTGGTCTCTTCTTTTTTAACTGGAGTTGTGTTTTGTTTCATTCACACATGTTTGAGTAATTCTCTATTATTTGTCTGTCTACATTTCCAAAGCTCCAAATGCTCCAAATGATCCTCGTGAAGGTGTGTGGAGTTTAAAAACACAATGGAGCACTCCCTGTATTACCACATGACAAGCACTTAGTCTAAATATGCAGGTTTTGTGTGTTTAACGTGTGTAAATGAAACAAAAAATCACAATTTGCGATAAGGAAACACCAGAGATCAGAAAACAGAGTAGCGATTTTCCATTTGTCTAAACTCGGACTAACTTCACGCACATAAAAATTCAAAACCACACCTTCTTGGTAGCATACCTGCTTTCACAACGTGCCGTAATTAGAAGGTATCGGCTAATGAGAGCAATTATCCATATGCATAATAAGCGTAATGCTGCTGATTTGATCTCACTAATTCTTAATCATGTTTACACTCATTACATTCAGGTTCATATTGGAGAGATGTCATGTATTTAATGATCAAAGTCTTTACAACATCTAACTGTGTTACAGGCACGCTGATGCGATTTAGGAGCACGAGGACGAGCCGTTCTGTCAACGCAAGTCCAATAATATCACACAGAACCTGCAAACTGGCCTTCACGAAACATAACGCTTCCGTGGTTTCATTGGATTTAGTTACACATTGGCCTGTTTTATTTGCTAAGTACAGTTCTGCCTGTATTCATATTGGCTGAGATGGTATACTTTGTAAGAATAGTCCGTCCTCTGCAGCATTTGACCCATTTTGTCATGGTTCATGTTTTGTTGTTGTTGTTGTTGCATACAGCTCTGGAAAAAAAATAAGAGACCACTGCAAAATGATCATTCATTCATTTTCTTCCATTTTTTCCATTTTCTGGGTCGCGGGGGCAGCAGTCCAAGCAGTGTTCTGCTGCCCAGAACACAATGCACCAGCCCCCATGAATCCTCCCGCGGGTGGTGGGTCCACAGGAGGACGGCTCACGTCACAACAGGCCTTGATGTATCTTCTGCCATGGGGGCTACCAGTGTCCACAGACACTGGGGGCGAGGTGGGGTTAAGTGTCTTGCCCAAGGACACAACGGCAGCGCTCATCTGTGGGAGCTGGGATCACATGCGGTCAACCCGTCAAGAGCGGGATTTGAACTGCCAATCCCTGGATGACTAGAGAAACACTCTACCAACTGAGCTACTGCCGCCCCACAAAATGATCATTTCTTCTAATGAAGTAGTAAAATCAGAAGCAAAATGATAATTTCTTCTGATTTTACTACTTATAGGTTTGTGTTTGGGCAAAAGGAACATATCTAAATCGTGCACCCTGGTTTACTAAATCGTGCTAAAACGTGCTCTTGTTTAAATTTGCTCAAAATGTGTTTACAAGATGTATAAAATGTGTGCTCGCTTTAGTAAACTGCGCTCACGAGGTTTATAACGTGGGCACGACTCAATTTAACGAGCGCACAGTTTTAGTAAGACGACTCCACGATTTAGGTAAATGAGAGCACGCTCTATTTACACGGATGCGCAAATTCATAAAATGAGGACGCGATTTCACTAAACGAGCACACGCTTTGCAAAGTGAGCGCACGCTTTATTGACACCCCTCAAAAAAGGTTTTCTGTGAACCTTTACGGGCTCCGTAGTACTTATTCCATTAAAAAAAAATATATATATATATTCCACTCAAAGTCAAAGTGTACTTTACTGTCAATTCACTATGTAACAGACATTACACAGAGGACTGAAAATGTGTTTCACCAGACACCAAATGTGCAATTTAAACTAAAAACACAAACACAAACACACAGTGACACACATGGACATGAAGTGTATACAGACAGTTCATCTGTTCAGTTCTTCTGATTTTACTACTTATAGGTTTGTGTTTGGGCAAAAGGAACATTTTTGTTTGAGTCTATAAACTACTGACAACATTTCCTTCAAATTCCATGTGGTATATATGCTCTCTTAATGATATTTAATAATATCTAATATCTGACTGCATATTCCATTGGATAGAATTATTGAGAAACAAAAACATAGAAATAATCTGAGAGAACCTTAATTATCCCACAATGAGAACATTTCAGTGTAAGTAAAAGAACAGCATGAGTTGAATAAAACAGAAAAGGGGATTAAAAAAAATATATGTTCAAAACAAAATTTAAATATCCAAATATACCTGGTAGGATAAAATAAAATAAATTAGACTAAATAGAGTAAAATCTACAAAAATATTATGTACAATAAGTAAATATGACTGGTGGTTCTGCACACACAGTCATTTTGAGTTTTCAGAACAAACTTACAGCTCTGGAAAAAAATAAGAGACCACTGCAAAATTATCATTTTTTTCTGATTTTACTACTTATAGGTCTGTGTTTGGGCAAAAGGAACATTTTTGTTTGAGTCTATAAACTACTGACAACATTTCCTCCAAATTCCAAATAAAATTATTATTTAGAGCATTTATTTGCAGAAAATGACAAATGGTCAAAATAACAAAACGGATACATGTTTTCAGAGCTCAAACAATGCAAAGAAACAAGATCAAATTCATTTTAAAACAACATAATACTAATGTTTACACTTAAGAAGAGTTCACAAATCAATATTTGGTGCAATAACCCTTATTTTTAATCACAGCTTTCATGCGTCTTGGCAGGTTCTCCACAAGTCTTTCACATTGTTCTTGGGTCCTAGTTTGGACCTGGTTTAGTCTTGGTTCAGACCTGGTTTAGTCCCAGTCTTTCACATTGTTCTTGGGTGACTTTATTCCACTCCTGGTGCAAGAACTGAAGTAGCTCAACTTTGTGTTTGTGTTGGAATTCAACAGACGCTGGAATGGAATGGCTGTAATACATGTAGAGATGCTGATTTCAGAAAAAAATGCAGTGGTCTCTTATTTTTTTCCAGAGCTGTATTTTGGTGTTATCTTATTCTTTTGCCCTTATAGTTTTATTTTGACATTTGTCCTGTCAGCTTGTTACTGTTAGTTTTACTTCCTGTCTGTTGATTGTTTTCCCCGCCCTAATGTGTTACACCTGGGTCTGTGTGCATTTATACCCCCTTTGTTGGTTCATTGTCGTTATTAGTGTCTCGTCATGTCATACCAGTTTCGATTTGTGTGGTTTTTTTTGTATCTTGGACGTTCTTTGTTTGTTATTAAGCAACTTTAACAGCAGTCCTGCATTTTGGGGCCTCCCTCTCAGTAAACATGACACTTTTTGTGGTCACTGGGTCAACCTGGCAGGAAGTTTTGGCAAGGTAATGTTCAAATAAATGTATAATAAATAGCAAGGAGGATGGCGAACACTGCCCATAGTGGTACAGTGGGCATCTTGAGAAGCTCATATTGTTGTGGTGCATTTGGGCAAGACACTTGGCCAACTTTTGCCTTTGTGAAAACGTTGTGCGCAGATCGGCGATGGTCAAAGAGTCTGTTGTATTACACAATTTATAGCTGAATGTTAAGAACCACATCATGACATTTTAGAGAAAAAATAATGATTTAATAATGTTTTATTTTTCCCTGTAGATTTGTATTGCGTTTTTACTGTACCCGATCTTGAATTTTCAAAAACCTGACTTTCTTACCCTGGAGGAGGGCCTCTTCCTAGTTGTTTACATGGAAATATTGTTCCTTTGACTATAATGTTGCACAGTTTGGCATAAAACTTATATCTCCACAGAGAAGGTACTAAGAGAAGGTTTTAACTTTGGGATTCACAACCTGCTTGTCTTCATGACCACAATGGCATTAAATGCATCAGTATTTTATTTATTAATTGCAGTGGTTTTTTTTTCTTCCTTGGAAAATAAGCATTTGCATGGTGCCTCTCCATAGATCTGGCCTGGCGATGTCACCTGTTTGTGTCCATGCAGATAAATACATTTAATGTGGAGGTAAAGCAACGTTTCCATGGAGACAAGCAAGTGGCGGATCTCAGAAAAAGTCTCTTGGGCCGAACCACCTTCTCTGTGCAATCTGCCCATGACTGAAACACCACCCCCACCACAAGGAGAAGCCTCCCCACTTACACCTCATTTAAATTCCAGTTAAAGAAATGGTTAATTGAGAATCAGTCCTGTCACCGCGAACATCCACCTCCCGATGCCCCTGTCGCCATCCTGCCTGTTACTGTTGTGTGACTTTTGTATGACTTTGTATGTGACTGCACACAACGCTCTATATATTCATCTCTCTGTGGAGATTTGTATTTATTATATATTTTAATGATTAGTGTGTGTTTTAATGAAATGAATAAATACAAAATTCTAAAATAGGGAAAAGTATTTAAAAAAAACAAGGTTAAACTACTGTAAAATTGATAATTAGAATGCTCAAAAATCATAATGGAAGTGAGGAATAACTTAAGACTACAGCAAACAGTTGATAATTGATCATCTAAAATCATGTATAGGTGTTGAACGTATGTGCCTGAATGTGGCTTTATGACTGTATATAATTGCATGGAGCTGTACGCAACTGTAAGAATGATTTTTAGACTGTAAATCTTGTTTTTTTTTCTATTGGATTTTACTTCCTGCAGGTTGACATTTTACATCTGTCCAGAGACTACAGATCAAAAATAGCCCTCGGGGTAATTCTGGCATATTTACATGCAAATGTTTATTAATCTGCATTGTCCCTGAAATAAATAAAAGTTACCTAATACACCTTTAGTGTGCTGCAATATTTTGGAAAATCAAAACGAGAAAATGAACATATTCTGAAGCAAGAGATGTTAATCTGAATAGACGCATACGATATAGTTAAGCCTCATCTTCATCATAACACACATGTCAACACAGAAAGCAAACTCCTCTCGTCCTCTCACTCTGTCACCAGCGCCCCGCCGGTACACTCATCCACAACGACAGCGCGCAGTGATTTATGTAACCATGGCGACCATCCAGTGGGCCGGCCTGTTGATCAATCACCCGTAATCCAATTGGAGTGAATCTTAAAGAAGAGCCAGATGGGAGCCATCAGAGCCCCCCAGTGCAGTCCGTGATTCACTTCCTGTTTCCCAGAAGGCCGCTCTGCACCTCTGAAGGATGACTGTGCCAGAGCCGGAGCATATAGACTGAACTCATTTTCACTCAGGCTGTAGGATACTTCTTATTGACTTGTATAAAAGAAGTGATGAGAGTCTGGCCATAGATGCGTCCGATTTTACATTTTAACATTTAGACTTGGGACAGTTATTTGCACTATAGGAAAATAAGAAAAGCCCAACCTTCCCTTTATTAAACAACTTAATTACTGTTTTGTTTTTTTAGATTACATTATAACATACCATAGGTGTACAGTGCATAAAAACAAAACAAAACACCTATACGTGATTTTAGATCAACTGTTTGCTGTTGTCTTGAGTTATTCCTCACTTCCATTATGATTTTTGAGCATTCTAATTATCAATTTTACAGTAGTTTAATCTTGTTTTATTTTTAATACTTTTCCCTATTTTAGAATTTTCTATTTATTTCATTAAACCAGTGGGTTAAAACACACACCAATCAATAAAATATATAATAAATACAAATCTCCACAGAGAGATGAATATATAAACAAACACTGAAGCTAGCTTGAAACTAAAAATCCACAAAGTTAAAGGAAAAGTAACGTGTTTTTTTTTACAATCTGAGCCTTCTTTCGGCAATAAAACAAGTAGTTTTACTCACCCATAGCAGTTTGGTGTCAATTGGAGCAGTATCGCAGAACTTATGTTGGAGCCGTTCTGTTCTACTAATGATCCCGTATCCGTAACATGGTGCTCGTATCATATGCTCGGGGCATTACTTTGCGGTGTCCAAATAACACAAACTTGAGCACTTTTCAAATCACAGAAGATCGCTGTGTCAGGGTAGACTTTAAGTGGATTCCAAAACGGCCTGAAACCCGATATGCAGCTATAGTTTCATTTGATGACGTCATCAGAGAGGACAGTGCGCATGCGTGAACTCAGCTGTTTTGTAAACACCGCTAGTCCGAAAGAAGCTAACACCGCTCTGAACTTTACTTTTCTGTTGCGATATCGGGTTTCAGGCCGTTTTGGAATCTACTAAAAGTCTACCCTGACACAGTGATCTTCTGTGATTTGAAAAGTGCTAAAGTTTGTGTTATTTGGACACCGCAAATCAGTGCCCCGAGCGCTCACGTTAACGGATACGGGATCATTAGTAGAACAGAACGGCTCCAACTTAACTTCTGCGATACCACTCCAATTGACACCAAAGTGCTATGGGTGAGTAAAACTACTTGTTTTATTGCCGAAAGAAGGCTTTTCCTTTAAAGGTGCCATATACCTGAAAACAGAACTAGTTCATTTGAAACTGCTGTTTTCTGAAGTTATTCCTCACTTATATTAGGATTTTTGAGCATTCTAATTATTCGCTCTTCAGTCAGACATGCAGTCAGTGTACAGCTAACAACAACTAGCAGTCTAACCGTGCTTTTCCTGATTCGGAAGATGCGGACAGGACTTATTTTGAACTCAAGAGCTGTTTGTACAATATATTTGCACTGGGGCAATTTGTGCTTAAATACATCAGGGAAAAAAATCACTAAAAATACTGATTTGAAGTGAATTCAACTAACAATTGATCTATAATTTTTGTGGTGTACAATTTTGTTCTGTTTATGTACAGATTTGATGTATGTGTAAACAATACCGCTTCCATTCCCCATGTCAGTATGCCAGCATCACAGAAAAAAAAGACTAATCATTTTATTTTTCAATTAGGAACAATTGAGGGAAAAAAAGGAAATTGAGCATGTAAAATTTAACATAATGTAATTTTTTAATGCTATTCACCCACTCATCCCTTCTTCTTCTTCCTCCTCCCATCCTCCCTCCTCTCCTTCACCCCTCCTCTCCTCCCTGTGGAAGCCTGACGTGACAAATAGCTGGATCTGCACTTTTCTGGAGCAAAAAAAAGCAACACGGCCCTCATCATCGCTGGGTGCAAATCCAATCAGAACACGCGCACAAACCCCCGGCCGCCTCATGATGAATTGGCATATTAGGCCCAATGTTTATGCATCAGGCCAGCGCTCTCCTCCAAATGACAGTAAATTGCCTCCCAGACAAATCTCAGGGCAGCTCTCCTCCTGGCTGTGGGGAGGAATTGAAGCGCCGTGATCCCTTGGGTTCCGGGAAATCTTGTCAAGGAGACTGGATGATAAGTTGGCCCTAACTGCCACAGGGCCCTGGAGTAGGCTTTCTATATTCAGCCAACTTTGTGCATTTTGTTGTTTTAACCTGCAGCTTCACTGAAATAATGTGAGAAGATAGTTTTTCAAGGTGACACCCTCTGGAATGTTGTGGATCGTGTTTTGAAATGGCTCGTTGCTGTATACTCTGGCTCAGGGGCGGGCGCATGACAAGTGAACACCACTTTTAACACAAAATATCACCACTTTTAACCCTAGAACACTTTCGCTATAACAAAAAGTAACACCATCACTTTTGCCGGGTGCGTTTTACCCGATATAATATACACAACAAAAAGTACTTGTCATGAAAAATCATGTCCATCTCCATAGCAACCATGTGTCATCTCAACACATGGCTTACACTGCAGACACTTTACACTACTGGAACTGTATTTATGATGCTTTTTTATCTATTTATGATCGTTTTTATCTTTATGCTTGTTGTATTTTTATAGTTCTGTAACCGGTAGTCCATCAAAATTTCATTATTCTTGCATAATGACAAAGAATCTTGAATCTTGAATCATCTCCATAGTAATAATAACAATGCAATATTATTTAGTGTCACTTTACCTGCTACTTATTTACTTAACAACTACTGTCCATCACTGCACTCTTCACAATCATCTGAGTCACTTTATTGTACTCAGTACAGCGGCAATAGCTCAGTTGGTAGAGCGTTTGTCCACTGAACCAAAGGTTGGCGGTTCAAATCCCGCTCTTGGCATAAGAAACATCAGTGGTTGAGCGGTCAGATCCACTGACCCACAGGTTGGTTGGTACGATTCCAGCTCCCACAGATGAATGCTGCCGTTGTGTCCTTGGGCAAGACACTTAACCCACCTCACCCATTCACACACCAGTGTCTGCGTACACTGGTGTGTGAATGGGTGATTGGTTCCTTGTTGTAAAGCGCTGTAAAGTGCCTTGAAGGTGGAAAAGCGCTATATAAAGATGTGACCATTTACCATTGTAGTGATATTATATATTACTATACTAGAGTCACTTTAACTGCTGTTTGTTCACTGCTCAGAATCAAAGACATTTATTGTGCAACGTTCCTGTGCCTTTTAACCTTACAGTGTTGTGTTTTTTTAGTTGATTTTACATACTTATTATTATTTATCTTAATTTTGATGCATGCTCATATTTTCCTACTGTTTCTGAAACTTGCGTTGTGACACTGCAATTTCCCCATTGTGGGACAAATAAAGGATTATCTCATCTTAAATAGATCAAAATATGACAACACATGATAAATTAGAGTGGTTTTCTTTTATTTTCAACTGTGGTATGTGTAACAAAATGGAAAAAAAAACATAGAAAGACCCTAAAACATGCTCCAAAATTACTGAAAAATTAGGAATTTGAGAACAAAAATTTCTTAAAAAAAAAAAGTTACTGGAAACTCGATGTTTGGTCCACCCATTCTTGGGACATGTGAGACTTCCTGGTGAAGCTCAGACTCCTCGACACACAAACAGTTGCAGGAGAGAGGAACAAAAAATAGTATTTTTTCAGTGGGTAAAAATGACCCGTTGACTAAAATATTGATTTCACCATAAGAATTCCCTTTGAAATCACCACGTTGTGATATTTATTCATAACCGCTGCACTAAATAAGGATATATACACATTCCAGGACCACTCTTACTTACTTTTTACATCCTCTTACATTAAATTCATTACATTCTGACGTGAAAATCACCTGAAATCCTGTAGGAAAAAGTAGGCTTTGGAGTAGGGATGTCAAAAACAAAGGTGAAACTCCCCAAGGACCCATGACACTCAGAAAAATGCAACATATTGAAAATCATGTAAATACTGAAAATCTCCCAGCGATAGTGCTCTAGGGTTAACACAAAATATATAAATATGTTGTCAAAATAAAATACAGAAGGTTTCATTAACATAGCTTTGCGAATTCATTCTTTACCGGTATTAAACTACGGGAGGTTTAGACTAGAATTACAGACAAAATTAAACTCGAATTGAACCAGGTCTAAAGCAGAATTAAGTGAGTGGCAAGTAGAATGTCAAGTAAAATAGGCCTGATTAATAATAGTAATCAATAATATAGCATATAAAGTACAAACCTAGAGTGCAGCTACAGCCTTATTACAACTTCTATGACTGCTTTATCGAAAATGTTATGACATAATTTGTGGGCGGTTAACTTCCAATCCCATCGGATGCGCCCCTGATGTAGCGCGCCTGTATATTGCAGAGTTTGCTCTTCGTATATATAGGTTCAATATAAGTTAGCGTTAGCCTTTGTGAGCTAGCCAAGCCCATCCCGGCCCATATTGCTGGAGTGAAAACCAATCGCTCCGGGCTGATATAGAGTTGACAGAAGACTGAGCGAACCCTAAGAGGAGCAATATCTCTAATGTGATCAAAAGAAAATGGAGGAGGAGGAGGGAGGAAGAGGAGGAGGAGGAGGGAGGGAGGAGGAGGAGGAGAGGCAGAGGTGACAGCATGATGAAGTTTTGATTGGATTTGCCGGCGTAGACTCAAAGTAGCCCTTAATCACTCGCGCTCGCATGTTGGATATGAAATTGATAGGCAATATGTTCATGGGGAAAATTGCATTGGCTGGTATAGGAGCTGCAGTGGTAGTAGGGAGTATCGGGTTCGGCTGGAGAGCTGGGCTACAAGAAACGAGGTAAAATACACATAGGTTTGAATTAATACAGTATGTAGGATGAGTATTGTAAGAAAACTGTTATTATATACAGTTGTCCCTCGCTCTATCACGGTTCACTTTTCGCGGCCTCGCTGTTTCGTGGATTTTTTATTTATTTTTTGTTATAGTGTATGAACATTGTGTTGTGCGTCCTGATTGTCTTCTCCTCCGTGTCTCCTGTACAGTACAGAATGTGTTCAGTTTGACACATTTATATAGATGTTATAGAGGGGGGACCCGGGGGGGCTCCGGGAGTCCCGCTGGATGCACGAGGAGCCCAGACATGAGTCACTGGATCTGTAGGAAGTCCAGACCGGGACGAAGACATGAGGACCAGACTGGGACTAGACCGAGACCAGACCAGGATTAGACCAGGACTAACCCATGAGGACCAGACCGGGACTAGACTGGAACTAGACCAGGACTAAACGTGGAGGGGTAGTTTATTTTAACTTGTCAAGTATTATTATCTTGCTGCATGGACAGATAATTTCACTAGTTTTAAGTCATTTTCTGATAGATTTAAGTGTTTATATCTTAAATTTTGGACAATCTCTTTTGCAGTGGACTTGTAAACTTCGGCGTAGGCATCTGCTGAAGGTGAACAGGCTGATAGAGTTAACATGGGCGTATGCTGCTGGATGTTTCGTTGACAACTGTTTCGGACGCAAATATATCACCTTTCTAACAAATGTTTTGTTTTGAGTAGAAAAACAAGCTTTATTTCATGTTCCAGGGAAGTTACCGGACCTACTTACGTGGGCTCCAGAAAGCGAGCCGAACCGGGATCAGCTGAAACTGTCAACTGTGTTCCGGGCATGTCCCACCGGAAGGAGGCCCTGGGGAAGACCCAGGACATGCTGGAGGGACTATGTCTCCTGACTGGCCTGGGAACGCCTTGGGGTCCCCCCGGAGGAGCTAGAGGAAGTGTCCAGGGTGAAGGAAGTCTGTGAGTCCCTGCTTAGACTGAGACTGTCAACCCACGTAACTTTTAGAAGGAAACCCATACAGATTAACATAAAAAACAACAACGCACTATCCCTTTAATACAGTGGCAGTGAAAAACCATGTAATCACTACTTGTTTTTTACTATTACACAACACACATCTGAATCTTCTAGAAAATTCTTCACAAATATAATTAATGCATGTTAATTTCAATTTTATTCATAAAAAGACAGAAATTGGCTCAACCCAAAGCGTCTGATGATTATAGTGAAACGCACAAGCCAAACTCATTTCTAGTTGAATCATTGTCCCTTTGCTTATTGAGCGCGACATCTTTATAAAGAGCGCTTTGTCAGCACAGTCCAGCCAAAAACTACTCAAGACTTAACATCAGAACAATGCAAACATAAGCAAGTTTGGCAAACACAGCACAGAAAATCTATGATCTGTTATGATTTATTCAGACTTTTCAAACTATACTTTTTTCATAATAACTTTTGTACTTTAAGACAATGTATATGTATAATGTATATGTAAGGATTAGCAAGTAAAAGCTTTTCAGCCCAACTGCCAAGAAAAACAAATGTAATGATCACTGGCAGAAAATGCAAGAGCTGTAATATCTGCAAAGCTTAAGCAATTTGAGCTCTGAATGGCCAAAATGAGTGCAGGGTGATGCATGGAGCACTTCCCCGAACACCTCATGACATCGCAAGGTGGAATTTGCATTTTTAGTACGATACTTTACTTATTCTCCATGAGGGACAATCATTCTCTGCATTTGACCCATCCTTTAACCAAAATCACTATGGCTGCACTCAAGAACCCATCTTCAGATCCTCTTTTTTTGTTTTTGTTTTTTTCGGATTTTCCAAATCCGAGGCCATGGTTCTCAACCGGAAAAAGGTGGCTTGCCCTCTCCGGGTGGGTGGGGAGTCCTTGCCTCAAGTGGAGGAGTTTGAGTATCTCGGGGTCTTGTTCACGAGTGAGGGGAGGATGGAGCGTGAGATTGACAGGTGGATCGGTGCAGCGTCGGCAGTGAAGCGGTCGTTGTACCGGACCGTTGTGGTGAAGAGGGAGCTGAGCCAAAAGGCGAAGCTCTCAATTTACCGGTCAATCTACGTTCCTACTCTCACCTATGGTCATGAGCTCTGGGTAATGACCGAAAGGACGAGATTGCAGATACAAGCGGCCGAAATGAGTTTCATCCGCAGAGTGGCTGGGCGCTCCCTTAGAGATAGGGTGAGGAGCTCAGTCACATGGGAGGAGCTTGGAGTAGAGCCGCTGCTCCTCCACGTGGAGAGGAGCAGCTGAGGTGGCTCGGGCATCTGTTTCGGACGCCTCCTGGATGCCTCCCTCAGGAGGTGTTCCGGGCATGTCCCACCGGGAGGAGGCCCCGGGGAAGACCCAGGACACGCTGGGGGGACTATGTCTCCCGGCTGGCCTGGGAACACCGTGGGGTCCCCCCGGAGGAGCTGGAGGAAGTGTCCGGGGTGAAGGAAGTCGGGGAGTCCCTGCTTAGACTGTTGCTCCCGCGACCTGGCCCCGGATAAGCGGAAGAAAATGGATGGATGGATGTTTGTTTTTTTAAATTTATTTATTTTTGGGCAAATGAGCAACTTGCATTCTTTTAAAAGTAACAATAACAGAAATAACAATAAACAGAAATAACAACAATCAAACAAAAACAAAACATTTGCCCAAAAAGGAGTGGGAATAAGAAAACTTTATTTAATCTCACCCCCTATTCTAATTTAGCATAATGAGCTTTCTTCTTTTCTGCAATCTTCAGACATTTTACATTAGGCTTGAACTATTTACAAAATGAAACCAACAATGGTAAAGAAATTATGGATACCAACAATTGTAACAGTCCATCACATAACATTGTAATGTGATGGACAGAACAACAATAGTGTGGAAACAACAAACATAAAGCAGCTCTACAGAAGACAGTTTGTTCTAATATTCAGACCCACACTCTATAAACTGTGACCAGACCATATGTTTATAGAACAGCTTGAATTTATGGATATTTTGGCATTTCTTGAGACGTGTATCCAGACTGTTCCAGAGTTTTACACCACATGTTGATACACAGAAACATTTACAGGTAGTTTGAACATTTGGCAACTTGAAATGACCATACCCTTTTAAATTATGAGTTTTCTCCCTCATTTTGAACAAGTTTTGTATCTTGAGTTGCTCTTGGTCAGGACCTTAGCTCAAGGATTTGGCCTGTGGAGCACGTGTTGGGAAATCAAAGTGCAGAAGAACATGCAAACTCTGTAACAGAATATAGACACTTTATTGATCTCAAAGAAGATTTAGAGGCTGGAGAAAGGCTGGAGAAAGGCTGCTAGTTGTTGCAAAACTCCGCTCTGTCCTCTGAAAGTTGTGAAAAGCTCTTATAAACTCATCACTGTGACTCATAAGATTAGAATGTGTTTGGAAAAGTGAGGAATAAGACTGGACCAAGTAAGCTGTTTTTGTTTTTCCTTGTCGAGAAGCAAAGTCTAAGGACAGGGGGCGCTCTGGAGCAGTTATCCATTTGCTCGTTTCCTGTGAATATCTGTTATTGACCAGTGACTGCTTCACTGTTTGATTTTCTGTTTTTTTTCTGTTAGTTAAATCAACAGTTTTGTTCAATCCTGCGAGGTGACCACTGTTATGATTTCACTGGTCTACAAATGTTTGAACTCGATCTGCTTCTGAGATAAAAGTGGCTAAATCTCATTTATATTATGTAATAAGATGAACTGAAAATCAATTGATAACTGTGCTGGTTAGCTCATGTATTCAAGATATTTAATATTGTTTTACATCAAAATCACATCTGTTTATACAATAGATTTAGGCATTTTTTGCTTAAAAATTTCATTTCATTTCATTTATTGGTGTATTAGGACAGTGTACAATTACATTAAGCACAATGGCAGAGATGTTTGTACCAGATTGTAGCTCATAGCTCATTTCCATCTGTAGTCCTGGGAAGGCGAGACAACACAACAATACAATATAATATACAAATACAGGGAGTCCTCGGGTTACGACGGTCTCGGGTTACGACGTTTCGTGGTTACGAACGCGCCCCCATTAAAAAAATATGTATATATTACGCGTCATTCCGTCTTACACGGTTTAGCGTGGTAAGAGATGTAAACAAACGCGAACGGCGCGCGGCGCACGGCGCAAGAATACGCTCTGTTGTGGTTGTAGGGAGAAGAAGACGGCCTCGTGTGCGTGTCCAATGTGGGCGGAAGTACCTGATGTGGGCTCTGATCTGCTCCTATGAAAGCGACAGTGATAACCAAGCAGCGTAGTGGTCTAATTATTGAGATGGAAAGGTTATTGGTGCTTTGGCTGGAAGATCAAAGGCAAAATCCGGTTTACGACGAAATTCGGATTACGACGCGTCTTAAGAACGGATCAACGTCGTAACCCGAGGACCCCCTGTATACAATAAAAATACAATATAATATTTATATTTTGAAAATATTTAACTTGCTCTTCTTTATCTATCAAGAAATAAACAAGAAATATCTTAAAGGTCCCATGGCATGACATTTTCACTTTCTGAGGTTTTTGAACGTTAATGTGAGCTCCCCTACCCTGTTTAGCCCCCCCCCCCATGGTTAAAAGTTGCGAAATGTCTAAACTGAGCATTTGCGATCCTTTTCTGCGTTACAAAAAATCGGAGCTCAAACGGGCGAGTTTGAACAAGGCACCTTATTGACGTCAGATCGAAATGCAAATGCAGTTCCACCCCCGTCTGTCTGTACTCAGCGTCTCTGTAAATCACGCCCAGAGAGTTTGGACTGTGAATGCGCTAGGCAATGCGAAATGCGTTTTTTTATTTGCCTGGAGGCACGTCCGAGTGTTTCTAGGCTCGGAAGTCCTTTATCTGAGCCTCTGGACCTTTGAACAGCAGTGGTTTAATTTTATTTTCTGTGGAAATGTGTTTATTTTTCAATGGAACGCTTCAAATCTCTCCCCCGTGCAAAAACACAGAAATGGATCAGCTGAGAGCTAGAGCAGGAGAGCGGAGAGTTTGGCCACGCCCCCACCCTCTACTATTGGCCATCTCTTTTCTCCTCATTTGCATTCAAGCAACAACGCCCATTATGGAGTGTTCAGAGAGAGAAAAATTACTCTTTCTCATCTTATCTCTGTTTCTCATGCACTGAGTGTTGATTTTGAAGAAGGATTCATTTACAGTATTAGGGAACCATTAAGGAGCCATATAAAAGCATCAAGAAGTACCATGTCATGGGACCTTTAAGACATCAGGTGATTGAATATCTTATGAAAAACAATTTCAAGGCATCTCTCTTATGTGAAATCAAAAAATATTTTATGTTAAAACTCTACACATAGAAGGAGAAATTGAATTTGTCAATCGGACAAAGTTTATTTGGTAAAAAACTCGCTAGCTCATCCAAGCTGTTTCTTCAGTTCTTCATTCTAGACATATTAAAATGAATGTATGTGAATGTGCAGACAGGCTTTCAGATAGATCTGTTGCTTGTAGACACACTGTACCTTCTGATAAACTACCGTTTTTCCCTTATTTTGTATAAATTTCCTATTTTGACCCAATACTATATATTGGAAACTATAGCCAATCAGCACTTCTGACTTACTTTTTCTTTATTAGTGACCTAAACCAAGAAAAATGTCAATACTTTTGTTTCCGTTTTGCTTCCGTTTTGCCGTTTTGTATCTGTTCTGTCCCTTGCTTAGGTAAACCTTTCAGCTACTACCATCTCTCTCTTCTGCCAGTGCTTACTTACCAGTCCATATGTTTGGACTGAAAGACTGTAGGGAGAGAAAGAGGGAGGGAGGGGCAGAGAGTGGACTCCTCAGCAGAAAGTAAACACTCCATGGACCACCCACCCCCCTCTCCCCTGTGCAAATCCATAGGGAGGGTAGAGCAGAGACAGGTGCATTTCTCCGCAAATCGAGTTAGCCGAGACATGCCGCATCCAATCGGTCCAAATTGATGTGAGAGTTTGTGATGTCTGCCACGGGTATTACAGCAAAGGTCAGTGTGCCGGGACAATGACATCAATCCAGGCTGCTCCTCCATGTGGCCCGCAGATTCACATGCAAACCTGCAAACATAGGCAAGCTGGAGGAGTGGTGGAGGAAAGGAGGGGGAGAGGAGGAGAGAAGGAGAGAAAAAAGCAAAGAAGTGGACAGGGAGAAGAGGGTAGGAGGGAGTACAGATCATATGCAAAACCTGCCAAGAAATAACTTCTGTATGTCGTGATAACCTGGATTTAATGTACAGCTCTGGAAAAAAAATAAGAGACCACTGCATTTTTCTCTGAAATCAGCATCTCTACATGTATTACAGCCATTCCATTCCAGCGTCTGTTGAATTCCAACACAAACACAAAGCTGAGCTACTTCAGTTCTTGCACCAGGAGTGGAATAAAGTCACCCAAGAACAATGTGAAAGACTTGGACTAAACCAGGTCTGAACCAGGACTAAACCAGATCTGAACCAGGACTAAATCAAGTTAAAAAGGGGACTAAACCAGGAGTAAACTAGGATTAAACCAGATCTGAACCAGGACTAAACTAGGATTAAACCAGATCTGAACCAGGACTAAACAAGGACTAAACCAGGGATAAACCAGGGATAAACCAGGACTAAACCAGGTTAAAAAGGGGACTAAACCAGGATTAAACTAGGATTAAACCAGATCTGAACCAGGACTAAACAAAGACTAAACCAGGGATAAACCAGGAGTAAACCAGGTTAAAACAGGGACTAAACCAGGATTAAACTAGGACTAAACCCGGTCTGAACCTAAACTAAACCAGGTCTAAACTAGGACCCAAGAACAATGTGAAAGACTTGTGCAGAGCATGCCAAGACACATGAAAACTGTGATTAAAAATAAGGGTTATTGCACCAAATATTGATTTCTGAACTCTTCTTAAGTGTAAACATTAGTATTATGTTGTTTTAAAATGAATTTGATCTTGTTTCTTTGCATTGTTTGAGCTCTGAAAACATTTATCTTTTTTGTTATTTTCACCATTTGTCATTTTCTGCAAATAAATGCTCTAAACGATAATATTTTTATTTGGAATTTGGGGGAAATTTGGGAAATCTGATAATTTTGCAGTGGTCTCTTACTGTATGTGTAAGGATTAGCAAGTCAAATGTTATGATTGTTGGCAAAAAGGAGCACTTCCTGGATCACCTCATGACAACGCTATGTGGAATTAGCATTTTTAGGTCTAAGGTTTGCTTTACTAATCCCCCGAGCGGGATAATCATTCTTTGCATTAGATCCATCCTTCAAGCTGTCAGGAGAAGTAGCTGAATACATGTGTACACACATTTTGGAATACATTGCAGTACTTGATCACAGTGTTGGCTTTGAGCTGCACAGAATCGGTGAAAAAAAATAGAGCACACCACTCTTACAGCATGTCCATGTGTGATTTTCTTTTTCCTTCTCCAATCAGTGATAGGAAATGCATAACAAAAATGATTTAAATGCAGCTGTGTGTGAAAGTATTCTAAGCACTCAGAATACAGTACTCTGATTGAACCATGTATCAGAATACAGTACAAAATACATTGTAATGCAGGTATTCAGTATTCTTCAACTAAATACATATTCAAAGTATTCTTCCCATCACTGACTAAGGCAGTGCTTCTCAAATAGTGGGGCGGGCTCCCCTGGGGGGGCACGGTGTGATGCCAGGTGGGGTGCGTGTGACCCTGGGAAACATGCTTTTTTGCCATACTGTACTAGAACGAAAGTGTAATTGCACATCAACAACAGTAGTTGGCAGTAGCGCTCTCGTTGTCGCTCTGGGGCAGGGTTCGGCGACCTTAAATACGCGATATACGCACAGAACAGACTTGCCATCAGCAGAACATCCTCTGTCACAGAAAAAACACGTTATATTCCACTGAGCTTTGAGTTTATGCAAATGGACCATGTGGTTTTTAAGTTTCGTTTCTGTAAAACGTAAACAAATGTGCACAAAGCTGCATTAAAAGCACATTAATATTTGAGTCCTCAGTGCAAAAAAAGAGTGCAGTGTTTGTTGGAAGTTTCTTTTTTTGTTTTTTAATGTTAATAAAAGGATACATTGTTATGCAGAGGTGTACTAATAATTTTCTAGACAAATAATACTATTAATAGTCGTGCACAGGGAGGGGGGCGTGAAATTTTTTCTTCTTCCTAGGGGGGGGCGTCATAGAAAATAATTGAGAAGCACTGAACTAAGGCCATACAGTGCCTGACGACCTCCACATCTTGAGTCCGGCTCAAGGTCAGGACTACCTTAACTGAAGGATTTGACCTGTTGTTTGTGGATTTCAGGTTGATGGGGCAAACTGGAATGCCCGGTGAAGGAGAGAGTGAAAGAGGACAGAGATGAGGAGTCAGGAAAGGAGGAGAGGAAGAGGTGAAGAGCAGTGAAGAGGAGAGAAGGTGGGAGGAGAGAGGGTGGATCACATGCAAACCTGCTGAAAGCAAGCCCAGATGGAGGAGAGGGGGACATTATTTTATTTTAAAGGGACCATATGACTCGAAAATGTCTCTTTTGTGCTTTAATCCATGTTAGAATGTTTTTGCCTCATTAAAAACATACTCAGGGTTATGTTTTGTTACATTGACACATTTGAGTCATCCTTTTTTATTACCACCTTGTGATGTCATGAAGCGGCTTCCTTGCACATTTCGTTGAGGCTGAATTTATCCAAATGATTCTAGTGAAGGTGTATTGAGTTTAAAAACACTTTATTTTTTTAAATTTCAAAAATACAATGTAATATACAATGGTATGAACAATAACAATGCTCGAGGCTTAAGAGTTCATTCTGCAATATACAAATATATATAAATTATCAATACATTTACAATTTGTATTTCAAATTTCATACAAATTGCTTTTGTTTTCATGGCTTTTGGATTTGTGCAATACTTTAGAGAGTTTATACAGGAGGACAAGAGGGACTGAAATACAACAAATTTGGGTTTCTGGCTAGAAAATGTATAGCAATAGATATGAAATTTTTGATACGGAATGCCTTTCTGAAAGACATCAAAAAGTACACGTTTTACATTCAGTTGTAGGTTTGTATCACGCTTTCTATTCACAAACAGAAATATGTCATTCCAAACGATTTGAGCATATGAGCGTTCCCAAAACACATGGATAAAGTGATAAAGTGTTTATGTTTATTTTAGCAACTTACAGGCTCCATTTAAACGAAATTTCACAAATACAAACTCAAAATACAAACTTATGTCACATGTCTCTGCAGTTCCTTTAGCTCAACATGGAGCAGGTGGAAGTATAAACTTATTTACTCCTGCTCCATATTCTCACACATTCCATTATTGACAGCTTTTATAATATTAACGCGTTAATCGCGATTAGAGTTATGATCGCGAACAATTTTTTAAATCGCGATCAAAGTTTGCCAGCATTTTCCACAATTCTACCATCCATATGCAGCTCATTTGGTTGTATTAATTAAACTCATTGTTGGTTAAACGCGCTATTTTGAGTTTGCTAGTATTTTGTTCCTTCTACGCATCCGTAGGCAGCTCGAGCGGGCTTCAATCATTTATTTACAATTTCTCAAAGTAAGCACTATTACTGGTTCATTGTTACTTTTTCCTTTCTCTGCACTTTTTTGAAATAAAAAAACGGTGAGAAATACTTTGCATTGTGAGTTTAACTTTAGATTCGAACGGTCTTACTGCAAGATATCAATTTTAAACATGCAAAATAAATCACGATTAATCGCGATTAACTATGAAATTTCTGAGATTAGTTGCGATCAAGAAAATTAATCGTTTGACAGCCCTAAATACAATATAATATAATGCAATATAATATAATATACATTTCTCATCATTGTCCCGTGCAACTCTAGTATTTAAACATTTAACTGTTTTAATTCTATGATTGAAGTATGTTGTCAGGTCATCCAGCCTGACAACAGTATGTCAGGTCATCCAGCACAATACTATGATGATCTAAGTTTAAGCGGAATTTTGAAATGACAGCATTAACAGGGTAACGTCTATGTAGGATTTTCAGGCTGACCTCACGAGTTTTATTAGTGACAAAATATTTTCTAAGCAAAAGCCAAAAGTTTAAAAACACAGTGGAGCACTTCCTGTTTTGTTTGCGGTCAGAACTCAGCCAAAAGAAGAAATAAATTACACACAGTTTTTGCCCACACTTCATTCGTAGCATCTCCTTATCTGTGACCGCTCTTGTTTCCATACCGCTCTATTTAAACATGGCCTATATCTCGGTGTATGTTTTCCTCGGTGTCTGGGGGGAGCAGAAGGGGAGCCATTAGCCGCCCGCGTGCTAATCACATTTGGAGGATGTTAAAGGGGAGGAGGACGTTAAAGGGGAGGTGAGGTGGTGTTGTCTCATTACACACTGGGCCTCTCCGGTGAGTAGGAGGCAGATGGAGGAGAGGAGAGTCCTGCAAGGTCAGCTCTGGTTAACTGAACGGCCTCGGGGCTATACACAAACTTTACTTGGCTAACTGTGTTTGTATGGAGATGAGTGGGCAGCTTGTCATCGGAGTAATGTCAGTGTCGGTGTAAACATCACAGCAACTTTTTATTCCTGTTCCTATTCCTTCTTGTTTTCATGGAGATGTTATAGCTTTGTCTGGAATGTAATGCCGAAATATGGCATTAAACTTACTAATATACAAGCAGGAGACACCACCAAGCCAATTTACAGGTGAGATCTGTGAAGAGCTGACCCCACTCACTGACAGAATGCCTGTTTTTAAAGGTATTTTTGAGCAGTATTGAATAAAGACAGCTTATATAAGTGGAACATTACACGCAAAGCAATAACATCTCCATGGTGGCCAACCCCCAACCTGAAAATGTATTTGTCAGAGCGATATTTTAACAATATACACTATTTTTCATGTATCCATATATGTATAAGTAGATTCAAGATTCAAGATTGTTTATTTGTCATATGCAGAATCAACACAGGGTCAACAATGCAATGAAATACTTAGGATCAGAAGAACCGTTGACTCGATAAGATAGTCAGAAGTACTAATAACAGCAATAATAGTACATGGTAAAAAAACGTGTTGCAAAAGTGCAGGGGAAGAAGCAAAGATCATTATGAAATGATCACTCTTTTACCACTGAAAACATGATATTCAGAATTTGTTCTGATTTGAAGAATTTTGTGAGAATTCAAAAGATATCTTTTTTTTTTTTTGTCATTCCAGATCCTTCTAATCAGTCTGAAACCTATGAATATCAAGAAGACAAGTTTTCAGTAGTAGAAAGTGGGATCATTTGATACAGGTCTGGACTGGGACAAAAAAAATGGCCCTGGCATTTTTGGCTTAGACCGGCCCCTCATAATTAGTCCTGGTTTAGTCCTAGTTCAGTCCTGATTTAGTCCTGGTTTAGTCCTGGTTCAGACCTGTTTTAGTCCTGTTTTAGTCCTGGTTCAGACCTGTTTTAGTCCTGGTTTAGTCCTGGTTCAGACCTGTTTTAGTCCTGGTTTAGTCCTGGTTCAGTCCTAAATTGTGGGCCGGTCTCTAAGAAAAAAAAAAAAAAAAAGGGCATCAGCCCCTAGGACTGTCGGCCCACCGGGAAAATGCCCGGTATGCCCAATTACCAGTCCAGGCCTGATTTGATACAATTCTGACCTCATTGTTTCTGGTTTTGTAGTTTTAGTGTCTCTGTTGCTGGCCTCACTGTCCTGAGACCACAGCTAAAAACACATTTACAGAAACGTTCATTTCATGTTCACGTGTCCTGTCTCTGTTCAAATAAGAAAATTAAAATCTTTCATTTTCCAAAGCTGCGTTTATTAAAAATATATATCTTTATCATATAAAAGTTACACAGCAGAGGTGCATTTTGACTTTACAACACTACATTTATAGATATTCTAAGATTTCTAAATACTACGAGTACGTGACAGACACGATCACTTCCAAAAATGATTACCTTTACTTTTTACTTCCAAATTACTTTTACCCTGAGCCACTCCTCTCACAATCCAGGGGTTTAGAATGATTAAAAAATATTTAAAACAAAATATAATATGTTCTGAATGCAAAAAAAATCCTCAAAATGTTTAGACTAGACTAAGAAGTGCACTAAAGGAGTGCGACGTCACCCATGGCAGCTCCAGTCAAATGAAGCTCACAAGGGTTAGCAGTTATGGGGAAAATTTGGAGCCGAGTTCCATATTAGAAATAGGAGTTTATTTATGCTCAAAATAGCTAAATAAAAAGATCATGTAGAGTGGGTTAATACAGTTTTAAGACCAAAATGAGGAGCAGCAGTTACAGAGAGTGGGGCGATAGTTTTGTCAATACAAAGTGGTTTGGAGCTGGTGTCAATGGACCCTTAGGCACACCCATGCTAACTTCCTATTTAGAACGTGGCTAGCAGGTTAGCTATGTCCATTTATATACACTATGCATGTAACAGGAAGCTACAACCCATTATTAGACATTTACAGATAGTGGTCAAACACAGACCACACCAATCTCTTACATGCAGAACCTAAATAATCCACGTAAACAAACAGTACCCAAAACATTCTTATTCTCAGAGCAAACCCAGTGTTTACCTGAGTTTTAGCCTCCTGAGCAGAGATGTATTAGTTTGTGCAGGAACTGTCAGGGATGAATGATCTGTGCAGGGAGAGGACCATTAGGTAATGAGCTTCTGCTGTGAAGAGAGAGCTAAACCCCATCTGTCTGTAAACAACAACAACAACAACAACAACAACAACAACAACAACAACGACAACAAAGACAGCAAACAGGTTTGTGCCGCAGTGTGCAGACGTTTTAGTTTACCGATAAGAGGGAGAATTGTGGCGTTCTCATTCACTGCTTTAAATTAGGGCAGTGGTCGACTAAAGAAATTCGATGTTGACTAAAGACACGACCTAAACTGCACTCACAAGACTACACCGCACTGGAGTCACGCAAAAACAACCATTTATGCAGAAAACAAGTACTAGGTGATTTTCTGCTACATATTCATCAATAATAGGTAATAAACTATCAAATGCTTGATTAGCTCAGCTTACGGTCAATGGTATTTTTTTTATTATATGATTTATTTGGTTTATTTATGTATTTCCTCTAATCACAGTAACAGGGTTGCAGGTAACAGGGTTGCAAAATCGCACTAATGTTCACTTTATCTCAGGAGTAGAAGCTGTTTAGCTGTTATTACTAATCAAGAGGAAAAACTTATTTATGCAAATAAGTAAAGGAAAAAAATAATAATTGTCTTATTCTGATCATTTGTATAACAGGGTTGCATGAGGCAGAGTGAGACATTCAATCAAGGCTAACGATGTTATAAAAATATGAAAAGGAGAAGAGAAGATAAACCTTTGCTCTGCCCATTCTTTTGGAAAACTGTTTGATGATGTCAAGTCCAGGGGATCATGCGGTTTTCTGTTTTCTTCTTCTTCTACCAGACTAAAAATGTTCTGGTAACAGGGTTGGTGCAGGTTGTGGGACACATGTTCCATGAATAATAATTATTATTTGAAATATTATGTCTATTAAAACAAATGTTCCCACAGTTACAAGAGATGGAAATGAAACAAATTATAGAAAAAAACAAGAAATTTCAATTCAATTTTAACTGGTTTATTTGAGATTCAGTTTGGTCATTCGAGGGGTGGGACAAGAGGAAAATGGCATTTTGGGGGTACTCCAGACTTATTTGGTATTTTAAAAACTATTTTCAAGCATTCTTTTCTGTTTTTTTTAGATTTGGTCTCAGGACAAGTAATTTCACTCAGAAACTGTATGTTTTAGTATTTTGTATGTGGATTATTTAATATTTGATGGGTGGGACGTAAAATGTCCTCCAATTCTGGAATGACCCAACTCTGTATTTATATAAAGATAAAGGGTAAACTTGACAATCATTAGTACCAAGAAATATCAAATCTTCCTCTAACTCACTCACTAACCTCTCCTTTCTGCTGTTGTCCCATATAAATCCTTAGAATTTAACTAAAATTATTAAACTAATATAAATGTTGGTGGACTAAGACACCGTCAACTGATTAATCGACTAAACAACTAAAGGTCTATAGCCCTAGTGGTTATGCAAGTGTACACTACAGTAAGAATAAGAAAATAATCCATTTTTATATAAAAGGAGACATTATTGTACAGGCAAAAGTATTTTACATATTTATTTAATGGTGAAAAACTTACATCTTGACCTTACATACAGCTCTGGAAAAAAAATAAGAGACCACTGCAGTTCAGTTCAATCAGTTTTTCAGATTTTACTTTATAGGTTTGTGTTTGGGCAAAAGGAACATTTTTGCTTGAGTCTATAAACTACTGACAACATTTCCCCCAAATTCCAAATAAAAATATTATCGTTTAGAGCATTTATTTGCAGAAAATGACAAATGGTCAAAATAACAAAAAAGATCCATGTTTTCAGAGCTCAAACAATGCAAAGAAACAAGATCAAATTCATTTTAAAACAACATAATACTAATGTTTACACTTAAGAAGAGTTCAGAAATCAATATTTGGTGCAATAACCCTTATTTTTAATCACAGATTTCATGTGTCTTGGCATGCTCTCCACAAGTCTTTCACATTGTTCTTGGGTCCTACTTTAGACCTGGTTTAGTCTTGGTTCAGACTGGGTTTAGTCCTAGTTTTAACCTGGTTTAGTCCCTGTTTTAACCTGGTTTAGTCCTGGTTTAGCCCTGGTTCAGACCTGGTTTAGTCCTAGTTTAGGCCTGGTTTAGTCTTGGTTCAGACCGGGTTTTAATCCTAGTTTAGTCTTGGTTTAGTCCCCTTTTTAACTTGGTTTAGTCGTGGTTCAGACCTGGTTTAGTCCCAGTCTTTCACATTGTTCTTGGGTGACTTTATTCCACTCCTGGTGCAAGAACTGAAGTAGCTCAGCTTTGTGTTTGTGTTGGAATTCAACAGACGCTGGAATGGAATGGCTGTAATACATGTAGAGATGCTGATTTCAGAAAGAAATGCAGTGGTCTCATTCATTCATTCATTCATTCATTCATTTTCTTCCGCTTTTCCATTTTCTGGGTCGCGGGGGCAGCAGTCCAAGCAGTGTTCTGCTGCCCAGAACACAATGCACTAGCCCCCATGAATCCTTCCGTGGGTGGTGGGTCCACAGGAGGACGGCTCACGTCACAACAGGCCTTGAT
Organism: Paratrypauchen microcephalus; assembly: GCA_036785185.1. NCBI lineage: Eukaryota > Metazoa > Chordata > Actinopteri > Gobiiformes > Gobiidae > Paratrypauchen > Paratrypauchen microcephalus. The sequence continues at coordinate 2,049,714 of JAVJIX010000053.1, read as the reverse complement.
GTATCTTCTGTCATGGGGGCTACCAGTGTCCACAGACACTGGGGGCAAGGTGGGGTTAAGTGTCTTGCCCAAGGACACAACGGCAGCGCTCATCTGTGGGAGCTGGGATCACATGCGGTCAACCCGTCAAGAGCAGTGGTCTCTTATTTATTTATTATTTTTTTTTATTTTTATTTTTTTCCAAGAGCTGTATATGTAAGATAAAGATGTTTTATTTTTCTACATGGAGAAAATCAGCTGATGTCACCAACCTAAGTTACAAATCAGATCTGTGAAGAGACAAGCACGAATGAATGTTTTTTTAATTTATGATTTATTTAATAATCTGCCCTTTTTATTTAATAATTAGCGATTAAACTCTGTGCTGATATTTGCAGTTCAACTCTGTGACTGAATAACGGTACGAAAGTTGCGTGGTAATTTCCCCATTGTGGGACACATAAAGGATTATCTTATCTTATTTTAAGGTGTACCTTAATAAACGATGAATATTGATTGCTTAAAATACATTATATCAGTGATAGTAGTTCAGTTCATATTCACTATCCTAATAACACAAGGGTTGGTGGTTTAAGTCCAACTACGACATTACATAAGACCTATGTCCTTGGGCATGACACCCACCTTGTTTTTGTGAATGCATTAGTGTGATTATGTAATGAGGGGAACCACATCTTAGTCTGCCCCAAGGCGACTGTGGCGACAAACAAGTGAAAATCTAAAAGTTAATGTTAATATAAATAAAAAACAGCTAGAAATTATACGATTCTCAGACTATTGACCTTGCTGGTGCGCCTCTGCTTCTTCTGTTTACCTTTTTCTCCATGGTAAGGGATCCTGCTGGTACCCGGGCATGCGCACTGCCCCCCACCCTGCCCCCAACTCCCCTCCCTCCACGCACGGGCTCGCCATCCGTCCGTCCGACCAACTCCTTCGACTCACTTTTCATAATTATTAAATTACATTCCTGGCAACCCATTAAGGAGCACATTCTCTTCTTAACCACCTGCTTTCTCCCTCCTCCTCCTCCCCCGCTCCTCCGCGACCATTTTACACCATCCATCTTTCAGCGTTACCGGAGCCCCTAAAAGCTTTCCGACTGCGAGCGCCGTTGTAATGGGGGGACAGCTCCGGGTCAGGGGTGTGGCGGGGCCCGGTGATGCCTCAGCACTGTGGAGGGGAGAGGGGAGATGGGGGCAGTGTGGAGGTCTGGTCAGAGGAGGAGGAGGAGGAGGAGGTCAGGGCGTGCTTGAACCTTTGGCACGGAGCAGTGGACAGAATGTGAGGCTGTGTGTGTGTTTGTGTGTGTTTCGGTGGACTATAGAGAATGGAGGTCCTGTGTCAGCTAACTGTGGAGTGCAGTTTCAGTGGGTGGGCATAGGAGGGGTGGAAAGGAGCTATGGGGTAGATATAAAGGAAGCTAAAAGAGCTCTCGAAAAAAATAAGACCACTGCATTTTTTCCAGAAATCAGCATCTCTACATGTATTACAGCCATTCCATTCCAGCGTCTGTTGAATTCCAACACAAACACAAAGCTGAGCTACTTCAGTTCTTGCACCAGGAGTGGAATACAGTGGTCCCTCGCTCTATCGCGGTTCACTGTTTCGCTGATTTTTTTTATTTTTTATTTTTTTATAGTGTAACATTGGTTCTGCGTCCTGATTGGCTAAGAGACTAGACCAGGACTAAACGTGGATTAAACCAGGTCTAGACCAGAACTAAACTAAGTCTAGACCAGGTCTAAACCAGGACTGGTCCTGGACTAAACCAGGACTGGACCAGGTCTAGACCTGGACTAAACCAGGACTAGACCAGGTCTAAACAAGGATTAAACCACCACGTGCCGCTCTTTGGTGGTTTCGTGCGGCTGGTTTGTGGCTCGGACTGAGAGGATACTGGGCGCCGCGGTTCGATCTCGTGCTCACAGCCCCGGTGTACGCGCGGCCTCACGCCGGTCGTGCTGCTCTGTCACGGATTTGACCACGATGAGGGGTGCACGTGTCGCGCATTTCTCCAAGGGGTTGGTGCGCGTCGCGTCCCAGGACGTGGCAGTGCCGTTGGATGAGCGCGGTGCTTCCTGCGGATCCAGTGACTCATGTCTCCGCTCCCCTCGCGCGTGGCTCCCGGAGCCGTGCCCCCCCCCCCCCCCCCCCCCCCACACACACACACACGTACGCTTCACTATTAATACATTTTGTTGAAAATCTATGAAAGTTTGAGAGTTTAAATGAGAGAGAAATGTGAGAAAATGTTAATTCCAGTCTGAGAAAAGTGTATAATGTGTGTGGTGAGGCATTTACAGCCTTAAAACATGTAGAATAATTGTAAAATATAAAGCTGTCCTAGTTCACGTATTTCTCTTATTGCGGGTTATTTCTGGAACCTAACCCCCACGATAAACGAGGGATTACTGTAAATGTTTTAGAGCTGAAAATAATGACCATCTAGCAGTAGATGTAAACACACAGTTGTAATGAACCCGATTTGAAGGCACAACTGCTTTGAAGGAGTCTGACGATGATTTATAGACTTAAAAACTGCACAGAGTTTCTACTTTGGATGCAACAATCCTAGGAAAATTTAAAAACCACATATTCTCTGAGGTTCAGGGGCAAAGGACTTTTTAAAGATTATCCAAACCAGCGTGAAAGAAGCTAAAACATTCCCAGTTTATATCTTTGATGGGGAAATAATGGTTAAAAATATGTGTCTCTATATTGCGCAAAATGGACTCTTCTGAGCGTTAAGCCTTGTTAGAATGTTGTTTCCTCATCAAAAACATACCTGGAGGTTTGTTTTGTTTAATTCACAGGTTTGAGTGACCCTTAATTATTAGTCTCTCTACATCTCCAAAATGCTCTGTTCCACCTTGTGATGTCATGAAGCAATAGTTTTCAAATCAACAGCTCCTTTTTTTTCTTTTAGCAGATTTAGGTGCATTTCCACGGTTGAAATGATCTAAATGATTCTAGTGAAGGTGCACGAAATTTAAAAACACAGTGGAGCACTCCCTGTATTACCACATGACATCACAAGGTCTCTGAGAGAAGAATTCAGAGACCACTACATTTTTTGTGTAAACATTAGTATTATGTTGTTTTAAAATGAATTTGATCTTGTTTCTTTGCATTGTTTGAGCTCTGAAAACATGGATCTTTTTTGTTATTTTGTCATTTTCTGCAAATAAATGCTCTAAACGATAATATTTTTATTTGGAATTTGGGGGAAATGTTGTCAGTAGTTTATAGACTCAAACAAAAATGTTCCTTTTGCCCAAACACATACCTATAATTAGTAAAATTTAAAAAAAAGTCTTATTTCTCTTAAATCTCTTATTTTTTTCCAGAGCTGTAAGTTTGTTCTGAAAACTCAAAATGTATGTGTGCAGAACCACCAGTCATATTTACTTATTGTACATAATATTTTTTGTAGATTTTACTCTATTTAGACTGTATTTTATTTAATTTTATCCTACCAAGTATGTTTGGATATTTAAATTTTGTTTTGAACATATATGTTTTATCTTCTTTTATCTTTTTTTCCCCTGTTGCATTCAACTCATGCTGTTCTTTCACATTGTTGTAACACTGAAATACAGGTCCTTCTCAAAAAATTAGCATATTGTGATAAAGTTCACTATTTTCTGTAATGTACTGATAAACATTAAACTTTCATATATTTTAGATTCATCACACACAATAGAAGTAGTTCAAGCCTTTTATTGTTTTAATATTGATGATTTTGGCAAAAAAGTAAAGAAAAACCAAAAATCCCTATCTCAAAAAATTAGCATATGTCATCCGACCAATAAAAAAGTGTTTTTAATACAAAAAAAAGTCAACCTTCAAATAATTATGTTCAGTTATGCACTCAATACTTGGTCGGGAATCCTTTTGCAGAAATGACTGCTTCAATACGGCGTGGCATGGAGGCAATCAGCCGGTGGCACTGCTGAGGTGTTATGGAGGCCCAGGATGCTTCAATGGCGGCCTTAAGCTCATCCACAGTGTTGGGTCTGGTGTCTCTCAACTTCCTCTTCAAAATATCCCACAGATTCTCGATGGGGTTCAGGTCAAGAGAGTTGGCAGGCCAGTTGAGCACAGTAATACCATGCTCAGTAAACCATTTACCAGTGGTTTTGGCACTGTGAGCAGGTGCCAGGTCATGCTGAAAAATGAAATCTTCATCTCCATAAAGCTTTTCAGCAGATGGAAGCATGAAGTGCTCCAAAATCTCCTGATAACTAGCTGCATTGACCCTGCCCTTGATAAAACACAGTGGACCAACACCAGCAGCTGACATGGCACCCCAGAGCATCACTGACTGTGGGTACTTGACACTGGACTTCAGGCATTTTGGCATTTCCTTCTCACCAGTCTTCCTCCAGACTCTGGCACCTTGATTTCCGAATGACATGCAAATTTTGCTTTCATCCGAAAAAAGTACTTTGGACCACTGAGCAACAGTCCAGTGCTGCTTCTCTGTAGCCCAGGTCAGGCGCTTCTGCCGCTGTTTCTGGTTCAAAAGTGGCTTGACCTGGGGAATGCGGGCGGCACCTGTAGCTCTGGATGTTTCTACTCCAGACTCAGTCCACTGCTTCCACAGCTCCCCCAAGGTCTGGAATCGGCCCTTCTCCACAATCCTCCTCAGGGTCTGGTCACCTCTTCTGGTTGTGCAGCGTTTTCTGCCACACTTTTTCCTTCCCACAGACGTCCCACTGAGGTGCCTTGATACAGCACTCTGGGAACAGCCTATTCGATCAGAGATTTCTTTCTGTGTCTTACCCTCTTGCTTGAGGGTGTCAATGATGGCCTTCTGGACAGCAGTCAGGTCGGCAGTCTTACCCATGATTGCGGTTTTGAGTAATGAATCAGGCTGGGAGTTTTTTAAAAGCCTCAGGAATCTTTTGCAGGTGTTTTGAGTTAATTCGTTGATTCAGATGATTAGGTTAATAGCTTGTTTAGAGTACCTTTTCATGATATGCTAATTTTTTGAGATAGGGATTTTTGGTTTTTCTTTACTTTTTTGCCAAAATCATAAATATTAAAACAATAAAAGGCTTGAACTACTTCAGTTGTGTGTGATGAATCTAAAATATATGAAAGTTTAATGTTTATCAGTACATTACAGAAAATAGTGAACTTTATCACAATATGCTAATTTTTTGAGAAGGACCTGTAGTTTCATTGTAGGATAATTAGGGTTCTCTCAGATGATTTTGTTTCTCAATAATTCTATTTAATGGAATATGCAGTCAGATATTAGTTATTATTAGATATCATTAAAGGTCCCATGGCATGAAATTTTCACTTTCTGAGGTTTTTGAACGTTAATGTGAGCTCCCCTACCCTGTTTAGGCCCCCCATGGCTAAAAGTTGTGAAATGTGTAAACTGAGCATTTGCGATCCTTTTCTGCATTTGAAAAAAAGACAGCTCAAACGGACGATTCTGAAGAAGGAAACTATGTGATGTCACATTGAAGAAAAAATGCAAATGCAGTTCCACCTCCCGTCTGGATATCTACCCACCGTCACGGCCAGAGTTTGGACAGCAAACGAGCTACGCAATGCGAAATGCGTTTTTTTATTTGCCTGGAGACACGCGAGAGTGTTTCCAGGCTCGGATGTCCTTTACCCGAGCCTCCAAACCTCTGAAACAGCAGTGGTTTAATTTTATTTTCTGTGAAAATGTGTTTTTTTTAATTGAACTGCCTCTCCTTTCTTCCTTCGCGCATAAAACGCGGAAGTGGAGCCAGCGCACATCGCACAGCTAAAACGAGAAAAGAGCGGAGAGTTTGGCCACACCCCCACCCGCTGCTCTGGCCTATCTCTGTCCTTCTCATTTGCATTCAAGCAACAACGCCCATAATGAGGTGTTCGGAGACATATTTTTTGACTCTACCTGTGTTCATGGGTCTTTCTCATGCACTGAGTCTTGATTTTGAAGAAGGATTCATTTACAGTATTAGGGAACCATTAAGGCGCCATATAAAAGCATCAAGAAGTACCATGTCATGGGATCTTTAAGATTGCTAAGGTCTGATATTAAACACACATTTGTATCTGTGTTTTATGGTTAACAATAAAAATTATGTATAATAAAAAAGGTTATCATGGTTGCCTCTGCTGAAGGAGTACAAAAAGTGTGAAAACGTGAAAAAATGTTTCCAGATACGAGTCAATTTCCACAACGAGATGCGTGTTAGCCTTGGAATAATCAGAACAAATGTGGTACAAGCGTAATGACTTTACACAGAAGAGTACGTTCCAAATGTCACATCACACCCAGGTATGTTTTTTAAACCCAAACAGCACCGTAACATGGTTTTAATCAAATTTAAAAAAGCACATTTTGCATAATATCAATAATAACATTAAAAAACAAACACACACTGTAAAGTAAAATGTTCTTTTGAAAATATTCTTAACCTTTTCTCCTCATAACATTGTTAGAACAGCGCAGATGTTGAACTATTGTGTCCCTTTTGTTGGAATCAGCTGTAACGATGTGACGTTACGGCGTGTGCACCAGGATGCCCATTGCTCTTGCCGCTGCATTGTTCTGGAAACGCACTTCTGGTCAATGTTAAGTGAATAGTAAGGTTAGCCCGCTGCCTTATTGACTGAGCTGTCAATACCACTGCAGGGGGAATCCATAAGCTCCCAATGTTCTCTGCACATCCTCCCAAGATGTCACGGGACTCTCTATATACAATGTTTATAATAGCGTTCATTTAGGATCCACATGAATAGAAAATCTGTCATAAGTTTAAATAGAGAAGCTGGAATCATGAGGGGGATTTTAATTTTAGACATTTAATTTCCTGTCACCAAAGCTTTAAGATGAGTGATTGGATGAATTAAACTTGGGGCAATGAGGTATTCACCAGATGTATTAAATAATTAGTGGAGAATAAAGCTGCAGATCAAAACCCACTGAAATATTTAAATGATTCGCATTCAAATTTTAATCAGAAACGACAAGTTGAATTGAAGTAAATTCTTTTTACATTAGTTCAGCAGAGATTGAAATGATCCAAATGTAAAAAGTGAAGGTGTATATGGAGTTTAAAAACACAGTGGAGCGCTTCCTGTATTACCACATGACATCACAAGGTGGAACAGAGTGTTTTCTGTTCTAAATATGCAGAGTTTGTGTGTTAAACATGAGTGAATGAAACGAAACAGAACTCCAGGTATGTTTATGATGAGGAAACAACATTACTATAACATCATAAAACTGTGTAAAACCTGTAAGAAAATGTATTTATTTATAATTATTTATTAAAATAAAGTGCAAACAAACAAGATTAACTTATTACTACTTTTCTATTTAATTTTGGTTTGTACATATACATTTATTATCTTTATTTTTATAATTATGTCTCATCTGACACTGGTCTATTGCTCTTTGGTTGCTATTTTTAACCCTCTGTTATATATTATATTTGATGAGTGAGCTACTGTACCCAAAACTATTTCCATAGTGGATTAATAAAGTTTGTCTAAGTCTAAGTCTAAATCTAAGTCTTAACGCAAAGTAAATAATCTGGATTTTATATTGTTCTGCCTAAAATACTGATAGACAAAATCAACTTAAAGGGACAGTGTGTAAGATTTTTACCCGTTAATTACCGAAATTGGAAGAAAGATACCCATTCAAAAATACATTGTTTTCCAAGCCTTTTCACTTCCATCATGAAATCAAAGTATTCTTTTGGACTTAGATATAGTCACATAAAAGGGGGATCTTCCCCATGCAGAGGCAGCCATTTTGAATACGAGAGCCGCAGAAGGACATTTGGGCTCCGCCTTCGCCTTCGGCAAGGCTCGTGGTTTTGGGTAAACAACACAAGCATGCTGCCGGATCAGACGTCGTAATGGATCTAACACGTGTTTTGGACTAAATTGTTTTACTGGATTTTATTCGCTGGATCCTTATGGACAGATTTCAGACCAAGCTTATGGTGAAATGCTGAGTTTGACCTGGGCAGAGCCTTCAAAGGTTTTCTGTTTTGTGCTTTTCCGTATAAAAGCCCCATGTGCTCGGGGAGTGATTGTTGTGCAGGGAAATGAATTGCATAGTCAAAAAGAGGAGACTGTAAGGTTTCATTTGATGTGTAGATTGTCATGATACATGATCGGGAATGTGTGTTTTCATGCGAAAAGAAAAAAAAAGTGAACAGGACCGCGTTTTATGTATACAGTAGTGGCGCGCGGTTCTTGCGCCGGTACGCGAGCTGTCTGCGCTACGGTGAGCCCGGGTGACCCTCGAGGTCTGCCGTAGCTAAAACAGGAAGTGCAATAGCACCATCCACCTATGCACCACGAATCCTACACACTGGGGCTTTAAAACACAAAAACTATATTTTTTGTGTCGCTTGGATTTGTTTATCTAATTTTCAAAATAACAAATATTCATATATAGTCTAAACTAAGAGAGATCTGCCAGCTGCTTGTCTCCATGGAGATGACATTGCTTCACCTGGATTGTTCCACAGCATGGCATTAAACGTATAAAGCTGGTTAGCTCAACTGGTAAGTCATGGACTTTCCCCCTGGGGGTTGTGGGTTCAAATCCCCCCCGGGCAATGAGCTAACCAGTGTGGGTCCTTGGACAAGACCCTTCACGGTACTGCCCCCCGGGCGCCAAAAAAGATGGCTGCTCACTGCTCCTGAAAAAGGATGGGTCAAATGCAGAAGTCAAATTTCTCCCGTGTGTCACTGTGTGTCATTGTGTGAGACCAATAAAGGCTTAAGCCTAATCTTAAGCCTAAAGACAAACACATTAAGCCACCAGGCAAAGTTACAGGTCTAATGCAGGGGTCGGCAACCTTTACCACTCAAAGAGCCATTTGGAGCCGTTTCACACAGTAAAGAAAACACTGGGAGCCACAAAACCCTTTGAAATTTATCCATAATTTACAGCTTTGCGTTTCATGTTTGGGTCCTGAGAGCTGAGAGCGAAATAAGCTGCGACTCCGCACATGCGCACTGGCGTCTTCATCTACTCGAAACTATGGATAAATCTCAGATTAGAGGCCACTTTTGACTCAAACGAAAGTGTAGACTAAGACATTGAGCTTCTATGATTTGAAAAGTGCTAAAGTTTGTGTTATTTGGAGACCGCAAACATTTGCCCCGAGAACTCACGTTACGGAGGTCGCTAATTTAAAACATCTTCGGAAATGCTCCATATGACACCAAAGTGCTATGGGTGAGTAAAACAACTTGTTTTATTACCGAAATAAGGCTCAGATTGTTTAATAATTTAATTCTCCTTTAAATTAAATAAATACAGGATAGACAGGTTAAGCACTGTACTTTGGAACATTCAAGGCAAAGCATCTCCATGGAGACAAACAGGTGGCAGAGAAAAGTTACATAATGCACTTTAAATCCACTTCAAACATGCCTCAGATCCAGTCTCCTAACACGACCTGCTGCTGTTGCACCCCGGCCCCCTGCAGGCTCCTCCTCGCGTTGCATTCTGGGATGGCTTCTGGTGTTTACGTTTGGAGTCGGTTGATCGGATTAAGGTCTCTTCCTCGCTCCCTGACTCCACGTGTCATCAGTATTGGAGGGTCGGCGAGAGGATGCAAAGCACTGCGGATCTGCTGCCTCATGACGGGGCATCTGAAAGTCTAATCCTGCACCTGTCTGCACCTGTCACTCTCACTCACACGCTCACAGGCACGGCGGCAGCAGCAACTTCTCTGGCAAGTTTGGATATGTTGACTAAGCATTTGTATAAGGAAAAAAAAATATGGTAGTACAGGGTTTATTTGATTAAAGTCGCACTCCAGAGTATAGTATTAAACATACAGCTCTGGAAAAAATAAGAAACCACTGCAAAATTATCAGTTTTTCTGATTTTACTACTAGGTACAGTATGTGTTTGGGCAAAAGGAACATATTTGTTTAAGTCTATAAACTACTGAGAACATTTCCCCCAAATTCCAAATAAAATATTATCATTTAGAGCATTTATTTGCAGAAAATGACAAATCGGCAAAATAACAAAAAAGATCCATGTTTTCAGACCTCAAACAGTGCAAAGAAACAAGATCAAATTCATTTTAAAACAACATAATACTAATGTTTACAGGAAGCCGACTATTGAACCTGGTGGACTAAATGAAGCACAGGATTTGAGTTGCTTTTTGTAAATAATTGCTTGTTAATATTGCTTGTGGGGTGTGTAAATAGTGTCGTAGTATATTCATGTTGTGGTTGTATGTTTGTCCATTCCTGCAGATTCTGCACTGGTCAGCGTGGTGTAAGGTTTACTTGTGTTATTTAAAAACAAAAACAAAATCTATATATATTATGTACACTGAATGCTATGTCTGTTTTCCTACTGTATATATGTAAGATATTGCATTTAAAAAAAATATGACTTTAACTGAAAGAACATGTGACCAGATGGTATTTAGTCACACCTGGCACTAATCGGGCGAACCTGATGACGCTGTAGAAGCGAAACGCGTTGTTCGCTCTAAGCCCAATAAAGGAATAAGAGTAAAATCAAGCGAGTGTGCGGTAAATTTCTTCTTTTCTGGAACATAATACTAATGTTTACACATAAGAAGAGTTCAGAAATCAATATTTGGTGCAATAACACTTATTTTTAATCACAGCTTTCATGCGTTTTGGCATGCTCTCCACAAGTCTTTCACATTGTTCTTGGGTCCTGGTTTAGACCTGGTTTAGTCCTGGTTCAGATCTGGTTTAGTCCTGGTTCAGATCTGGTTTAGTCCTGGTTCAGATCTGGTTTAGTCCTGGTTCAGATCTGGTCTAGTCCTAGTTTAGACCTGGTTTAGTCTTGGTTTAGACCGGGTTTAGTCCTAGTTTAGTCCTGGTTTAGTCCTCTTTTTAACCTGGTTTAGTCTTGGTTCAGATCTGGTTTAGTCCTAGTTTAGACCTGCTTTAGTCTTGGTTGAGACTGGGTTTAGTCCTGGCTTATCCCTGGTTTAGTCCTGGTTCAGATCTGGTTTAATCCTAGTTTAGTCCTGGTTTAAGTCCCATTTTTAACCTGGTTTAGTCTTGGTTCAGACCTGGTTTAGTCCTAGTTTAGACCTGGTTTAGTCTTGGTTCAGATCTGGTTTAGTCCTAGTTTAGACCTGGTTTAGTCTTGGTTCAGATCTGGTTTAGTCCTACTTTAGACCTGCTTTAGTCTTGGTTGAGACTGGGTTTAGTCCTGGTTTATCCCTGGTTTAGTCCTGGTTCAGACCTGGTTTAGTCTTGGTTCAGACCTGGTTTAGTCTTGGTTCAGACCTGGTTTAGTCCTAGTTTAGACCTGGTTTAGTCCTGGTTCAGACCTGGTTTAGTCCCAGTCTTTCACATTGTTCTTGGGTGACTTTATTCCACTCCTGGTGCAAGTAGCTCAGCTTTGTGTTTGTGTTGGAATTCAACAGACGCTGGAATGGAATGGCTGTAATACATGTAGAGATGCTGATTTCAGACAAAAATGCAGTTTTTTCCCCAGATCTGTATATATTTCCATGGAGATGAGCAAGGGAAGCCACCAGACCAAGTTTCAGGTCAGATCTGTGGTAATCTATGAAGCTTCTCCATGTTTTTAAAGTCTGTACTACACAAAAACCATTGTGATTATTTTGCAGGTGTTGTTTTTAACTCGGGTCTCATTGCTTCACACTGTTAAGATTTCATAATGGAAGCAATTGGACTAAAATTAAAAGTGCAGACACAAAAAAAATCTGTAAAAGGCCCTAAATGTGACCAAACCCTCAATCAGTTGGTTAAGGATTGGCTTTAGGTGCTGAGGCTTAGTGACCGTTCACATCACAGAGGCATTTTAGGCTTAAACCAACTGGATTTCAGCTTTGAAAGTGGCCAAATTACAGACTCGTTTGAGGTTTGTTTTCCTTTCTGATTGGATATTCGTCTTGAGAACCCATGTTATGTCTTACATTTCAAACCATTGCTATTGTATCTAAGGTTGTGATTGCATCTGTCCGTTACCCCTGTAGATGATTTACTACCTTCGCATCGTAACTTGATCAAAACTGTGCATTATATATCATATCTGTGGCAGCGTTTTGTTTTGAGAAATTAAAGTTGCAGAGATGTAGCTGCTAACCTGTGGCTTCAACCTCTTTAATCACCACATGTTTGCGGGTATGTTGGATGATACTGTATGTCTTGCCCAAGGGAAAAGAACAGTTTCTGGTAGAAAAGACTGAATTGCCAACCTTTTGGGTACATGAGCAAAATGTCTTTACTAGTTAAAAAAAAAAAAAGGGCATAGATTTTGTTGGTACTATATGATCAAGTCTGAGAATATACAGCTCTGGAAAAAATAAGAGATCACTGCAAAATTATAGGTTTCAATTTGTCAACTGGACAAAGTTTGTTTGGTCGAAAACGTTTTGCCGCTCATCCGAGAGGCTTCGTCAGTTCTGGTTCTAGTGCTGGTTCGAGACTGCTTATATTTAGCTGCAGGGAGGAGCTCACTACACTGAAATAGTTCTGAAACTATCTCAACTAATTTGTTTCGTTTGTTTTTCGAATATAGGTTTTTCTGATTTTACTACTTATAGGTTTGTGTTTGGGCAAAAGGAACATTTTTGTTTGAGTCTATAAACTACTGAGAACATTTCCCCCAAATTCCAAATAAAAATATTATCGTTTAGAGCAGGGGTGTCAAACATGCGGCCCCGGGGCCATATCCGGCCCTCCAAGAACTTTAATCTGGCCCTCAGCTGATTTTCTATTAAAATATTTTAATGATATTAAAATTTTCTATTAAAATATTGGTAATTTTCTGCGCCTCCTTTCTGCACAGTTTAGCATAGCAGTGTCTTGAGATCCTCTGTGCGTGGCCCCTCCCACCAGAGCAGCACAAATGAAGACTCGCCTCTTTCCAAACGCTCTTAAAGGACCATCATTTTGACTGTTGACCGTGACACCCTCATCAGCAAAATGTCAAAATGAGAAAAGTGGACGCAGAGTGCAGGATTTTCCAAGAAAAATCATTCCTATTTGTTCATGGCGGTGAATGGGAAACCTGTACGCTTGTGTTGAAATTGTATTTTTCTTAAAGTTTCAGGTTGTTCATAATATTCATAATAATATTCATAATATAATATTTTGTAAAAGAAAGAGTTCATCAAATAACAAAGACTTCTGTAATAGATTTGCGTTTCTCTGCCCAAATATTTTGACTTATTGCTATTTTTGGGGTATATTTGCCTTGAGTTTTCTGATCCGGCCCCTTTGGGATCAAAGTAGGTTGGATACGGCCCCCGGACCAAAATGAGTTTGACACCCCTGGTTTAGAGCATTTATTTGCAGAAAATGACACATGGTCAAAATAACAAAATAAGATCCATGTTTTCAGGGCTCAAAAAAATGCAAAGAAACCAGATCAAATTAATTTTAAAATAACATAATACTAATGTTTACACTTAAGAAGAGTTCAGAAATCACAGCTTTCATGCGTCTTGGCATGCTCTCCACAAGTCTTTCACATTGTTCTTGGGTGACTTTATTCCACTCCTGGTGCAAGAACTGAAGTAGCTCAGCTTTGTGTTTGTGTTGGAATTCAACAGACGCTGGAATGGAATGGCTGTAACACATGTAGAGATGCTGGACAAGTGGATGAATTTCTCACACTATGTCCAGTAGGCAAAGAAATGATATACAAAATTAAAAGTGTACTATGGTGAAGTCTCTTAATATTTAGTTTTTATTTAGGAGGAACAGAATGCTTCTACTCTGTCCACCTTTTTACATGTGGTCAATACATTACGTGGCTTTGGCAATCGCTGCTTCAGTCAGAGCCGGTGTTACCATGCCAAAGATCGCTATAAACAGGTAATAAAACTGCAAGAACTTCTTAATTTCAGAAAAAAATGCAGTGGTCCCTTATTTTTTCCAGAGCTGTAGAGCTATGTTATGTCTTACATTTCAATCCAGTGTTACTGTATCTATGGTTGTGATTATTTGTCCGTTAAAGGAAAAGTAACGTTTTTTACAATTTGAGCCTTATTTCGGTAATAAAACAAGTTGTTTTACTCACCCATAGCACTTTGGTGTCATATGGAGCATTTCCGGAGATGTTTTAGATTAGCGTTAGGCTAACGCCGTTAGCCTAGCGCGACTTATAGCCATAGCTCGGGGCATTCCCCGAGCATGTAATATGCCCCGTGCGGGCTCCAAATAACACAAACTTTAGCACTTTTCAAATCATAGAAGCCTGATGTCTTAGTCTACGATTTCGTTTGAATCAAAAGTGTCCTGTAATCCGAGATTTATCCATAGTTTACAGCTTTGCGTTCCATGTTTGGGTCCCGGGAGCTGAGAGCACAGTCCGCACATGCGCACTGGCGTCCTCATCTACTCAAAACTATGGCTAAATCTCGGATTACTAAAGACATCAAGCTTCTATGATTTGAAAAGTGCTAAAGTTTGTGTTATTTGGAGCCCGCACGGGGCATATTACATGCTCGGGGAATGCCCCGAGCTATGGCTATAAGTCGCGCTAGGCTAACGGCGTTAGCCTAACGCTAATCTAAAACATCTCCGGAAATGCTCCATATGACACCAAAGTGATATGGGTGAGTAAAACAACTTGTTTTATTACCGAAATAAGGCTCAAATTGTAAAAAACGTTACTTTTCCTTTAAGCCTATAGAAAATTAACCAACTTTAACAGCTCAAACCACAGTAAAATGATTAAAAAACTGTGAATTGACATTATGTTTTTCTTTTCTTGCTCATTGGAACGGCCAACATTTTTTCAGTGATGTCTCTACCAACTGAAGACATTGTAGCTTCAGTTTCATGTTTGATTTTGCACGTAACCAGAAAACCTAACAATATTATGCTACAATTTGTGTAGATTTTGTTGGCACTATCTTACCAAATCTACCAATATAGAGCTATGTTATGTCTTACATTTCAAACCGCGTAACTGTGTCTAAGATTGGGATTGCGTCTGTCCATTACGCCTATAGATGATTGACTACCTTTGCATTGTAACGCGATGAAAACAGTGCACTGATATCTGTTTTTCTCATGTTTTCCTCAGCATCCTTTTATAGCGCACTCTCTATCCCATGTTCATTCAACATTTCAATATACAAGCTCGCATAAAAACTGGTGTACGTCTGTGTTAATCCGTGAAGCTCTTCTGTTTTTTAAAAAAGTACATGATCTCCTCCACAAATAAATTATTAATTTAGTTAATATCAAGTTAAAGGTGTATAGAAGATATTTTAAAAGCAGCAATAATATATAGAGTCCTCTTCTTGCTATATAAAGTGTGACCAAACATGTTTTATTTTTTCTTTATAGGGGCAGAGATTTGGCTTATAATTTGTATTTTTAACCTCTTCACTTGCCTGGAAGAATCCATGACTCATCGCTGTACCAGCGGCGAGTCTGGTAATGCTTGGTCCAGAATGCGCTGCCGTTGCGCGTAGACAGACAGCTAAGTGAACCAATCAGAGAACAGTTAACGGACAGCGACGTGAACCAATCAAACAAAAGAAAAGAAAGGCCTCTAGAGCTGTCAGCTGCTGTGGTTTTAAGGAATCGATGTGTTTTAGGTCATTTAAGACCAATTTTACAGCTGAATGGAAGGGACGTTCAGTTCTCCGATGCGCCATCTTGATTCAAAACTGAGGAGGAACTTCCGCTGCCTAAGAGTGACGATGCGGGCAAAGGCGGGTGCACTGACGTCACCATCTTTGAACGAATCAGAATCGCGGAGTCCGTTGTTAACCGGGGGAGCGAGGGTGGAGCGAGGGTGGAGCGAGGGTGTCCAAATGGTATCTCGCTGTATAACAAATACAGAGAGATATCATTTGGCTGGCCAGGTAACCTCTTCACATTACCATAAATCAAAAAATAATGCTCGTAATGCTCAAGTGTCTTGCCCAGTGAAACAACAAGTTAAGGTACACACGATCCGGGCTCCGCTGATCGGTACACTCAGATCGCAGAGGTCACAGACCGATAACTGATCCAAATCGGTTAATCTTTACACCCCTAATACGTACAAATCAGATTTAAATAGAAAAGTAGTAATAGAATATAAAATAAAATATCACAGCAATTTCACAGCTAAAACCACACTAACATGATAAAAACTGTACTTTGATACCAGTTTTTCTCATGTTTTCCTCTCTATCCTTTTATAGTGCTCTGTCTTCGCCGCATTCATCCGACATTTCAATATACAACCGGTTTACTCTTATAACAAGCTCACAATAAAGTATCCAGCGTGCCGCCCCACTCTTTTACAGTTCTGATGTGATTTCGCCAAAGTGGAGTGCATACATCCGACCTCTAGATGTCAATAAATCCCATTGCCAGCTGGTGAAAGTCTTCTCATCCTCCCCTCTCCATCCTTCATCTGCTTCATCCTTCCATCCACCCAGGGTCTACTTCGCTCCGTGTCGTCTTACTTTGGGGCTCACCGAGATGTATTGATAATTTCCCGGCAAAAATACGATTTCAGTTTATTCTACAGAGCAAAAGATCTAATAGTTCACTGGGTAAATTGAATTGCGTTTTACCAGAGTGGAGAACAATAAACAGGCAGGAGTATAGGGGCAGGATCCAGACATTTGGCCACGAGATTATTGTTCAAAAGAGCTCTGATATGATTACAGGAAGCAATAGATGATAATTGCATCAGTACATGACGTTTTCCTCGGCGTACGCTTGCATTCATCTGGGTTATGTGCGGCGAGGAGCAGGCGGAGAAAAAACATGGCCGCCGCTCCCCTGCAGGATCAGATCTGAGGAGAGGCGAGGGAAGAGAGGGAGGAGAGTGGAGGGGTGGGGTGGAGTCAATGCTAGGTCATAAGGACAGGCTTTGAACTTTACTTTATAAGATATTTTGCTGTTTATACTTCATACTACAAGCGTATAATGTTATTAAATTGCAGTAGTATTGCTGTGTTACATTCTATAGGCTAATAATAATAATAATATTGTTGAATTAAGTATCCTCAAAGTCATGTATAAAGCAAAGTGCAATGTATTATCTGTAAATATTCAAGAGATAAGAACAAGCCACTACAATTTAAAAGGAACCTACATGTTTAAAAAAAACCCAGATTCAGAGTCGAGGTTATGGAGCGAAACGTCGCTGTGAAAAAAGTTCATTTATGGAATAATCTTGACAAATAAAGCAAAGAATCAAATACAATAATGACATAAAATCCAATGTAATGTGTAGGTATGAAAAGGAAAACTAAATTGCTGTGCTTAAAAATGAAGCTTTATGTATACATTTGATTAATAATTGTGATGAAATGTTTTATAGTCACTATCGGTGTTAATGTCTGGAAAAGGGAAGAGGGGCAGATAACATAAGATTACTCTTCTTTCTGCTCCCTTTCATTCAATATTTTGTATTGCTATCAAACTGATGATGTTTTTTTATACTTTATGAAATAAATAAATTCATTCATTCATTCATTCATTTTCTTCCGCTTTTCCATTTTCTGGGTCGCGGGGGCAGCAGTCCAAGCAGTGTTCTGCTGCCCAGAACACAATGCACCAGCCCCCATGAATCCTCCCGCAGGTGGTGGGTCCACAGGAGGTGAAATAAATAAATAAACCTAATAAATAATACAGCATTGGAAAAAAAATAAAAGACCACTGCAAAATTATTACTACTTATAGGTTCGTGTTTGGGCAAAAGGAACATTTTTGTTTGAGTCTATAAACTACTGACAACATTTCCCCCAAATTCCAAATAAAAATATTATAGTTTAGAGCATTTATTTGCAGAAAATGACAAATGGTCAAAATTACAAAATAGATCCATGCTTTCAGAGCTCAAACAATGCAAATAAACAAGATCAAATTCATTTTAAAACAACATAATACTAATGTTTACACTTAAGAAGAGTTCACAAATCAATATTTGGTGCAATAACCCTTATTTTTAATTACAGCTTTCATGCGTCTTGGCATGCTCTCCACAAGTCTTTCACAGTGTTCTTGGGGTCCTAGTTTAGACCTGGTTCAGCCCTGGTTCAGTCCAAGTTTAGGTCTGATTTAATCATAATTTAGTCCTGCTTTAGTCTTGGTTCAGACCTGGTTTAGTCTTGGTTCAGACCTGGTTTAGTCCCAGTCTTTCACATTGTTCTTGGGTGACTTTATTCCACTCCTGGTGCAAGAACTGAAGTAGCTCAGCTTTGTGTTTGTGTTGGAATTCAACAGACGCTGGAATGGAATGGCTGTAATACATGTAGAGATGCTGATTTCAGACAAAAATGCAGTATTGAGCTGTATTTAAAGGGCCCATACTTCACTATTTTCTGATTTATGTTATAATGTTGTTTCCTCATCACAAACATACCTGAAGTTGTGTTTCATTCACACATTTTTATCACACAAACCCTGCATAATAAGGCTGAGTTCTTCTTCCAAACGCAAAACACGCTGTTCCACCTTTTTATTTCATGTCGCAATACAATACAGGAAGTGCCTCAATTTGTTGTTAAGCTCCACACGCCTTCACTAGAATCATTTGGATAATTTCAGCCTTGGAATTGTCAATCTGTATTGGACTAACGGTAAAAGGTAAAAGCTGTTAACTTCAAAACTACTGCTTCATGACGAGGTGGAACAGAGCAAAAGATGCGCTAAAATTAATATTGTTAAAATGCAGAATTTCATTATATGGTTTCCTCAGAAATAGAAGTTACCAGCTTCAGAATTTGTGTGTTTATCTTTTGGATATTTCACAACAAAATCAACATCAGTCAACAGGAAAAACTGTCTCTTGCACCCCGTCTGGGAGTGTGAAATCGTGTGACATCACATTTTAGAAATTGCTGCTGTTATATTGTTTCCCATTCAAAACCAGAGGGAGTTTTGCTTTGTTTTGGATCTACCCATGTTTGAGTCGCTGTATCTGATTTTACTGTCTTGGCAATGCATGCTAACAGCGCAGCGGCATTACCTCCTGGTTTGGAGTTGATAAAAACACTTTTTAATCATAGACGCAGGGAGCACACAGCGGTCTCATTTCCCTAGGAGCTGCTTTTACAATAATACAATGTTACTTTATTACATGCAGCCTGTAGTAGCCAAAATGCCTCTTTTCTCCTAATTACTAGGTCGTGCTGTGAGATTTATCTAGTATTATAAGTCTATCTAGATTCAAGATTCAAAGCTTTTATTGTCATGTGCACAGTAAAGAAACATGTTTCCCTGCACAATGAAATTCTTACTTTGCTGCCCACACTGGATGCAAAGAGTATCCAAAAAAATTTAAATACTGTAGATAAATAAGATAAAGAGAAGCATGTACAAAAAATATAATTAAATAGAAACAATCTTTACAGAATATACACTATGAAAATATAGGCTAGGTGCTATTTACATATTTACAGATAATGGGCAACATTAATTTTATGTGCAACTGTCAGTAGTAAAAAACAATGTGCAAACATGGTTGATGCAAACAGAATCAGAAAGACTTTTGTTGCCATTGTCAAGTGAACAGAATTCACAAAACTAGGAACTTGTCTCGGTGATAAGGTGCAAACATAAAACACTAAATAATAATAGTAATAACTAGAGTATAGACACTAAAAAATAATAATAATAATAACTAAAATATAGCTATAATATAGTAAAAAATAATAAACAATCCAAATAACAAAAAGGTTCAGATGAGCAGCATCAGAACAGTAGTGCAAACATGACGTATTAAAGTGACTGGTGATATAAAGTGTCCAAATTTGTGCAGATGTTATAAATTGTCCAACAGCAGATGGAAAGAAACTGTTCTTGTGACAGGAGGTTCTGGTCCCGATGGACCGTCGCCTCCTGCCAGAGGGAAGTGGCTCAAATAATCAGGAAGTGTAAACATTCGAGCAGTTACATGTGCAGCTGTAATCTGACAGATTAACTTAAAGGAAAAGTAATGTTTTTTTACAATCTGAGCCTTCTTTCAGCAATAAAACAAGTAGTTTTACTCACCCATAGCAGTTTGGTGTTAATTGGAGTGGTATCGCAGAAGTTATGTTGGAGCCGTTCTGTTCTACTAATGATCCCGTATCCGTTAACATGGTGCTCGTATCATATGCTCGGGGCATTACTTTGCGCTCTCCAAATAACACAAACTTTAGCACTTTTCAAATCACAGAAGATCGCTGTGTCAGCGTAGACTTTTAGTGGATTCCAAAACGGCCTGAAACCCGATATCCAGCTATAGTTTCATTTGATGACGTCATCAGAGAGGACAGTGCGCATGCGTGAACTCAGCTGTTTTGTAAACACCGCTAGTCCGAAAGAAGCTAACACCGCTCTGAACTTTACTTTTCTGTTGCGATATCGGGTTTCAGGCCGTTTTGGAATCTACTAAAAGTCTACGCTGACACAGCGATCTTCTGTGATTTGAAAAGTGCTAAAGTTTGTGTTATTTGGACACCGCAAATCAGTGCCCCGAGCACTCATGCTAACGGATACGGGATCATTAGTAGAACAGAACGGCTCAACATAAGTTCTGTGATACTGCTCCAATTGACACCAAACTGCTATGGGTGAGTAAAACTACTTGTTTTATTGCCAAAAGAAGGCTCAGATTGTAAAAAAAAAAAATTTAATTTTCCTTTAAATCAATAATAGTGCAAAATATTCATGTGCAAAGTATAGGTCAATCAAAATGCTCTGTTCCACTTTGTGATGTCATGTAGTTTTCAAGTTAACATTTGTCTTTTACCTTTTGTTTAGTAGAAACTGTAATGACTAAGATTAAGATTAAGATTAATAAGATTAATTTTACTTATAACTTAACAACTTCAATACATTGGCGTAGCGTCATTTCACAGGGAAAAAAAATATCTTCAGTTCTGTTGTAAAGTTACCACAACCTTGAGTGAAGAACAACATCGGAGAGAAACAAAACAGCGGGCCCAGGGCAGACTAATGAGTGCGAGCGTGCCAAGGCGAGTGTTTGGTAACAGAGGGCGGCGGTGGTGAGGGCCGGCGCTGAAATATGGCCCCTTTAACAAGTCCTGACAATGCAAAAGAAAAATATCCAAAGCGTCCAACTTTGATGGGCCTGAATATATGGGCACTCTGTGTGTTTGCAGGCAGGCAGAAACAGCAGCGGGTGGGGGCAGAGGGGTTAAGTAGGATAGAAGGCACCCATACTTCAGATTGGCAGCGAGCAGCCGCAAGGATAATCGAATCAGGGGACGCAATTCAATTAGCGGGGGTCTCTGGGGCCACGAGGAGCAGCCGGTGGCAGTGTGCGACGCATGCAGCGGCGAGGGGCCAGCTCCACACGACAACCGGGCCCCCCAGCCGCACCCGACCCAGCCAACCAGCCGACCAGCCCGCCCAACCCGGTCCGGCGCATGAATGCAGATGAAATTTGAAATATGAAAATATACAGTAATTTATGGAAGTTGTCAGGAACACAGAGAGCGAGCTGCCACTAAGGGAGAGGGAAGAAAGGGGGAGGAAGGAGTGAGAGAGAGATAAAGTAAGAGGGGAGGTTGATCTAAAATAAGCTTGTATTCTACTCCGCAACAATGTCATGAAATATTGATTGGTAATTGTTTTAGAAGAGATGTGCTGTTGACAAGTCTGCGGCGCTTTTGTTTTTTGTATTTTCATAACAAATGTTAAAACTGCACCAACTTCTCTGGCGGCGAGGGCGGGGAGATGTTATTGCTTCACCTGGAATGTTCCACAGTACAGCATTAACTTGATCTATGTTGCGTTTATTAAATTACAGACGTTTTTCTGCTCAAAAATACCTTCAAAACCACGCATTCTTACTAAGAGCGGGTTGCCTTTTACTCAGATCTGACCTGTAACTTTGTACTTTGCATCACCTGCTTATCTTCATTCAGAATTAAGTTTAATGCCATACTGTGGAACATTCTGGACAATGCAACACCATCTCCATTGACATAAGCAAGCCGCAGTATGAACTAAATATAGCCTACTTAAGTTTAATTCCTTAAATACATGTCTGATTTTATTTTATTTTATTAATCTTTTTATGAGTTTCAGCTTCTTATTATAGCTGCTATTTTTCACCATTTAAAACAAATATATTAATTGAATTGTTCATCTCTATGGCAACAGTGCTCGAAACTGAAACCCATGGAAAATAAATTGTAAATAATTGTTATTGGGGAGGCATAGTAGCTCAGTAGGTGGAGCGTTTGTTCACTGATCTGAAAGTTAGCGGTTCGAATATAAACATTGCTACGTTGCTAGAGTTGTCAGAAATCAATGGCCCACAGGTTGGCGCTGCGACTCCAGCTCCCACAGATGAATGCTGTTGTTGTGTCCTTGGGCAAGACACAAAGTCTGCGTACACCGGTGTATGAATGTGTGTGTGAATGGGTGCAAAACGCTTTTAGTGGAAGAAAAGCTATATAAAATATTAGGGCCCTGAATGGTTCTGCTAACCAGACCCCACACTCCACTCCCACTGCATTTTTTTTTTCCTTGGTTTATTTTTTATTTTTCAAGATTCTCAAGATGTACAATATCAAAGTCAAATGAAAAGGGTAGTACAAATATACAAAAGAACAATCAAAATTGTAACGTTCAAGAAGGAGTGGGGGGAAGAAAACTTATTTAACTCCACCCCCATTACATCTATACATAATAACATAAGTAAAGAAAGGAAAATCACTTTGCATGGTAATTTTTATAATAATAATAATAATAATTCATAGCATTTATATAGCGCCTTTCATGACACCCAAAGTGCTTTACAGTTCATTGTTCATTCACTCCACACTTGGTGGTGGTAAGATACTTTCTGTAGCCACAGCTGCCCTGGGGCAGACTGACGGAAGCAACGTAGCCAATCTACTGTGATTGGATGTTGTGCAACACTCACACACACTCCACTTTGCATACTAGGCAAATGTGGGTAAAGTGTCTTATCTAACATACGTTTAGAGTTTTTTTTTTCATTGGACGTAGCAAGTCATCACAAGTCAAAAGGCCTAAGTCCAAGTGAAGTCACGAGTTATTGATATTGAAGTCCAAGTCGAGTTGCAAGTGTTTGTACATTTTGTCGAGTCGAGTCTAAAGTTATCAAATTCGTGACTCGAGTCTGACCCGAGTCGAAGTCACATAACTCGAGTCTACACCTCTGCCCATTACTCATCTGTACATAATAACATAAGTAAAGAAAGGAAAAATCACTTCCATTTTCCCATGGTAATTCTTATCTGTTATGTACACTTCTTTCTTTTTTACTTGGAGACAAGTAACCATATAGTTACGGATACAGGACCTGAATACTAGTACCAGCAATGGTAGAAAAAGCAGATACCATAAGGTAAGGAAAAGCACGTACAGTGATAAGAGATGTTCCAGCAGAACTAGTTTTGCAGAAGATAGTGATAAAATGATCTTAGACACTCTCCATATACTGTGACCAGACCATATTTTTGTAATGTAATTTAAATGTATCGACACTTTGGTTTTGCTTGTAGAGTTTGTCCAGACTGTTCCAGAGTTTCACACCACGTACAGACATGGTTCTCACTTTGGGCAATTTGAAGTCTCCAATCACTCTCAAGTTGTGGGATCTCTCACTCAAAGTAAATAGTATTTGCAGATTTACTCACCTAACTAACAAAAAATGTAAACAAGTAGATGTGATAGTTTCAAAGTAATTTCCTTGTAGTTAGCTCCTCCCTTCAGGCAGATATAGGCAGTGTCCACCAGCGTCTGACCAGAACTGAAGAAGCAGCTTGGATGAGCCGCGAAACGTGTTCGACCAAAAAAAACTTTTGTCCAGTTGACAAATTGAATTTCTCCTTTTGCCATATATAAAATAAGTAAAATAAAACCATTTACCAATCTCACCTTATTACAATTACTACTATCATTTAATATGTTGAAATCACATATACTTCAATAACCCAGCAGGGGGAGTAAAGAGTTATTGTTTTTTTATATATATATATTGCCTCCCTTTGTCACAGCCCTTACTTCAACCCAACCCAACAATAAGTCTAAACCATAGCAATTGACTTAAACTGGGTGTAATTGTGGGAAATTGGTGTCACAAATTGAGTTACATCTAAATGACTGGAAACATGGGGCGTTATCGATGCCACAATGGAATAAATGATGTGGTGACTGTGCTGTAACAGATCACATGTCCGTATGCACTGCAGAATGTATGTATTGACAGTTCTGTGTACAAGGAACAACGATCGTATTAGATCAGTGTTGGCACGGCGTCCAAAAAGTGACCATGGAAATCAATGCCGTTTTTGGAGCAGTAGTTTACAAGCCAATGCCTTGTAAAGAGTCTACTATGATTTTGTCAAGTTTTAAATGTTGTGTTTTGGCATCCTGGTTTAAGATAATATCCTTTTGTCTGTTTGTCCCTTTAGTTTCCTTCACAGATTCCTTTTTTGCCATTGAAAGAAAGCAAACACATGGAATTACATGTAGAAACTCAGACACAGACAAGACAACACTGTGAAGCCAAGACACAAAACATGTAATTAATGTGCATTTATGACAAAGACTTGGAATTATGCAACTGGAATTAGGTAGAATTAACATTTATCAGTAGCCTCATCATTAGCCTACTCAAAGTTTAATTTTGATTCATGCATGTTTGAGTAATCCTGTATTATTATTACGTTTGAGCGCTCAGATTTCTGGTTTAATGTACCCCCTATGTCCACCCACAGTTCTGTACTTACATGCTAAGCCATTCAAGTTACAATTAGATGAATGAAAATAAATAGCAGCATATTTATTTGGTTATATGAACGTTTAAAGGAAAAGTAACGTTTTTTACCATCTGAGCCTTCTTTCGGCAATAAAACAAGTAGTTTTACTCACCCATAGCACTTTGGTGTCAATTGGAGCTGTATCGCAGAAGTTATGTTGTAGCCATTCTGTTCTACTAATGATCCCGTATCCGTTAGCGTGAGTGCTCGGGGCACTGATTTGCGGTCTCCAAATAACACAAACTTTAGCACTTTTCAAATCACAGAAGATCGCTGTGTCAGCGTAGACTTTTAGTAGATCCCAAAACGGCCTGAAACCCGATATCGCAACAGAAAAGTAAAGTTCAGAGCGGTGTTAGCTTCTTTCGGACTAGCGGTGTTTACAAAACAGCTGAGTTCACGCATGCGCACTGTCCTCTCTGATGACGTCATCAAATGAAACTATAGCTGCATATCGGGTTTCAGGCCGTTTTGGAATCCACTAAAAGTCTACCCTGACACAGCGATCTTCTGTGATTTGAAAAGTGCTAAAGTTTGTGCTATTTGGAGACCACAAAGCAGTGCCCCGAGCACTCATGCTAACAGATACGGGATCATTAGTAGAACAGAACGGCTACAACATAAGTTCTGCGATACTGCTCCAATTGACACCAAAGTGCTATGGGTGAGTAAAACTACTTGTTTTATTGCCGAAAGAAGGCTCAGATTGTAAAAAAAAACTTTACTTTTCCTTTAAAATGCCAGAATAATACCATGTGTAATGTGTTAATTGTCCCTGCAGTTTATGTTTATATTCCGCTGTAAAATGCAGCTCTACTTCCTGTATTGCTTTACTTTTCTTTTCAAATTTTCATCCAATGAAACTAAGGAATAATTAGAAAAACATGACAAAAATGCCATATGCATTTAAAGTCCAGATGTCAGATATACAGACCTAAGCATGTATTTTTTTCAGAAATACTGTAGGTTTACAGATGGTTACGCCTTACCCATTTACACAATATACTAATGTCACGGCCAAAAAAGCATCTATTTTCAAGTCCACCCCATAAACCATCAGCTGTCGATGGCTGGAATTAATCACAAATGCTCTCTAACATATTTTACAACGCTTAGGACCCGGATTTCAACAGGTTGGGCAAGAAATAGTCATCACAAAACAGATATTATAGAGAGACATTTCCATTTTGATCATCATGAAAGTTTGGGTAGCCCATGCTTCCAGTCATAGAGATGGGCCGATATGGATTATTTTGAGCCAATATTTGGTTATACCGATATTTAGCTTTGATAAAAATGGTTCTACAGCGCCTCCTGGAAAATCTCAATGAGATCCAAAACTGATGAACCGCTGCGTTTACAGAGCTGTAATGGAAACAGGGAGGAGATTCAAGATGGACGCTCGGGCATGCACTCTCCTACTTGTTATTGCTCATTAGACCCTGCCTCGCACCGCTGCACGTCAGCCCTGATCATTTTTCATCTGCACAAATTTGCCTGGAATTTTTCTTATTTAGCTCGGCCTCCATTATCGGAGCTGGAAATTTGATTAGCCGATGATTATTCTGCGGCGCGGTTGCCAACATTTCCCCATGTGGCCAGTGCCGGTGGCTTGGATTGGGCCTGGCCTTTTGTTAACCTCTGCCCACTGACAATGCACACAACAACAGGCCCAGATGAGATAATTCCCGTAATGGTCCGTGCAGCAGCCTCAGCCCGGACTGATTCGATTTGTCCATTCTGCACATACGAGATGTTTGCCGGGTCAGTGGAACAGCGAGCGGTAGCACGTCAGCTCCTTCTGTTTGTTACTGTATACAAAAGACAGGCGATCAACTGGTTTTCATGCGTTAAATCAAAGTACAAATTTTCAAAGTCACCTTGAAACTACTTAGAAGATACAGTACTAGCAAAGGTTTGACATATTTGGCACAACATACTGTATAAATTTGATGTTTCAGCCGTGTTACAATGGTTTTACTTCGCTATTAGCTTATTCAGAGTTAAATTTTGATTGATTGACAGAGAGTTTATATTTTCACCTTCCCCCTATAGCTTGGTTAGCTTGGGGAAATGCCAGTATGAAGAGCTGGGGCCAGCAGAAGATAATCAGTCCCACTGTTTTGAAAAGGAAGTCCAGTTCTATTATTAAGCTGTTTTAGATCAATACTGCGGTTTACAATGAACACAAATTGAAATAAAGTTTAGGCATGTTATAGCCTAGTTCATTTATATCACAATATAACCTCTTGACAATACCATACATTACTGTGTAAAATCCTTCATTCTACAAGTCACTTTTCCTCATTAGTTTAGCTGCCACTGTTTGTCATGCTGCACCATATATTTTAGGAGTATAGGACAATATGTGCTGGGAGTGAGACACACTTCTACTCAGATAAACACAAATATCCACGTTTAAAAAAAAAAAAAAAGCTTACTTTTAACACATTACCATGTTAAAGGTCCTACTGTATGTTATGGAAACATTTCTCTTGTGAGCATTAAGCGATTGTTATGATGTTGTCACCGCATTAAAAACATATCTTGTGTTTTGTTTCATTTGTTTCATGTTTGAGTACACTGCATTATCAGTCTGTCTACATCTCCAAAAGCTCAAAATGCTCTGTTCCACCTTGTGATGTCATGAAGGGGTAGTTTTCAAGTTTACTGCTACTTTTTATGTTTCATTTAGTAGAGAGTGGAAATTCCAAAGCTGACATTATCCAGATGATTTTAATGAAGGTGTATGGAGTTTAAAAACTTCCTGTATTAGGGCCTGTTTACACGACAACGCTTACGGGTAAAAACAACAAAATATTTGATCAGAAGTGCCTTTCGTTTAGACGGTGACGGCGTTTTGGGGGCTTAAAAAGCAAAAAACTGAAACTGCCCTCCAAAGTGGAAAACCAAGATGCAAAACTCTGGTCAAATCTGCTGACGTCGCGCATGTGTTTACGTCACCATTTCTGGATATTTATATTTATAAAGTAAATTAAGTAAAATAAATTAAATTAAATTAAATTAAATGTTAAGTCAATTAAATTAAGTAAATAAATTAAGGAAGATTCTACACATGCGCACGGACATAGTGATAATGTGTGACAGTGCCACCTAGCTGCCTGGCATGCATACCCAATCGAATTCCACACACTTTTGCGTCACAGTATGCACGCAGATTTCCTCCTGAAAACACTTGTCTAAACGCGGAATAAAAAGTGAACACGTGACGCCACTTTTGCGTCTTCTGTTCAGACCGTCATCATATAAACGTAACCTTAGACATGACAACGTTTTATGTTTGACAGAAGAACTCCTAATCTAACCCAAAATGCAGGGTTTGTGTGTTAACCATGTATGAATGAAACAAAACACAACTCCTCCAGGCGTGTTTTTGACCAGGAAACAACATTACTGTATAACATATTATGGGCCCTTTAAATATCTAGTTAAATGGAGTCAAAGTAGAGCTTTAGGCTACTCTGTGTGGTGAACAGGTGCTTTGCTTTCCCATTGCTAAATAATCCTTCAATTAGGCAATTAAAACGTGAGGTAGAATCCAGTTATAGAGACCCCGTGAATAGGTGTACGCACTAATATCAAATCAATGGAGACGTAGCTGTTGTTAGCCACTTTCCTTTAGCTGCTCGCACATTTACCTGCATCTAATCGCGTTTAAAGCAATAACATGTACTGTGTTGTTAGACGAGCAGTTTTAGCTTCATTAGTAAATAGTGCAAGTCGTTGATTGCAATTATAAACTTAATTTCAAAATTAGCTCACCAGTAAGCTTGTTTATCAGATACTGCACCGTTACTGCCATTGTAGCTGGAACATAAGCGTTACATTACAGGTATGTGTATACATGTAGGTAAACTGAGTGAAATTTAACCCTCTGAGACCCAAGCATTCATTTCCTGGACGAAATTTTCTTTAACATGTTTTTTTTTTTCTAAGCCTGTAATGCAGAAAATAATTTGTTTTTTGTTTTTTGTTTTTTTTGGAGGAATCTATGGAAATGTGGCAAAATTGCAACACTGGGCTTTAATGGGGACCAATATTACAACTTCACATTTAATAAAAGCCAACTTTGTATTAGTTTTTGCTCACTCCATAAAACATATTTAAAGGGATATGCCACCCCCAGGTCAAACTTGGGCATCTCCCCACAGTCCAGAGACTAAAATAAGTGGTGGAAAGCGTTTCTCTGGTGACGCAGCCATTGTCCAGGTCTGTCAGCACTGACCGCCGCGGTATCTGCTGCTACTCCGCGTTAGACTGGAGTCTAACAGCGCCAGAGAAAGATTTCGGCCAAAAGGAATTAATTTGCTCGATGCTTTTCCCAATTACTTTCTGTGTAGTGCGCATTCATATCGAGTGCAAATAAATGTGCAAATCAACACGGAGAGCTTGCCTTGGTCATTTTGGGTGGGAACTATTTTTCAGTGCGGAAAAACACAGACGAAGCACACAGCACGCTGTGTAACAGGGGAACTCCCTTCCTGGTGCGTAACTGGGATTCCCCTGTCCGTGTGCTGTGTGCTTCGTCTGTGTTTTTCCGCACTGAAAAATAGTTCCCACCCAAAATGACCAAGTCAAGCTCTCCGTGTTGATTTGCACTTTTATTTGCACTCGATATGAATGCGCACTACACAGAAAGTAATTGGGAAAAGCATCGAGCAAATGAATTCCTTTTGGCCGAAATCTTTCTCTGGCGACGTTAGACTCCAGTCTAAGGCGGAGGAGCACCAGATCCCGCGGCGGTCAGTGCTGACAGACTCGGACAATGGCTGGGTGAGCAGGAAAACGCTTTCCACCACTTATTTTAGTCTCTGGACTGTGGGGAGATGCCCAAGTTTGACCTGGGGGTGGCATATCCCTTTAAAATGAATTAATTTAATTGAGAAAACACTTTTTTTATACTGAACAGGGGCACCCTTTGTAACCCAGTGTTGCGTTTTTGCAACATTTGGATAAATCACTCTAAATCATGTGTATGATACTTTTTTAAAAATATATTTAACTTTTCTAACACTAAACATGTTATGAATGAAAGAAAAAAATAATACAGATTGTATACTTGGTTAAAAGATTGTATACTTGGTTAAAAGTATACAAAAGTATATGTAGTTGGTTAAAATTGATCCAGAAAAGCGAGCTGGGTGGTCAATAGAAGGCAGCTGTGTCATTTGACTTTGGAATGTGATATTCTCTCCAATATTAAAAATTTCCCTCCAAAAATGTTGTATGATGCAGTGCGGGGTGTGGGGTGCTGGGATATGCAGTTTTTGTTACATTCAGTCAGTGTGAGGCACTACGAGACAGCGATAAGTAAAGGTTGCAATTCTACAACTGTGGGTCTCATATTACGCTATTTTTTGATCTATGTTATAATGTTGTTGGAGTTGTTTTCAGTTTCATTCACATGTTTAACACACAAATCCTGGTTCTAGTTTGTTATATTACTGTTTGTGGTAATACAGGAAGCGCATTTGTGTTTTTAAACTCCATACACATACAATTATTTGGATAATAAAGAGTTACTCAAACATGTGTCGATGTAATAAAACACCAAAACAGGATTTGAGGAGGTAACAAACATTATAACATGACTTGAAACTCACAAAGAGTCAGTTTTGCGTAATATTTAGAATCTTTAACTCTATATATTAATCTAACATACATATATGGGGTCAATGTTGGCCTTAGTTAAGTAATATTTAAATAAAAATGAAAGAGACGTTGCTTCAAAGAAAGGTTTATTCAGAAAAACACTTGTTACACAGTATTTATATTTCAACATACATTTAAAATTTGAAAGTACAACACTGAGACTACTTGACTATTATTTGTTGTTTACTGTACATGAATATATCACAGTTCGTTAGTGCAGTTTGCAGGGTCTCCAGGTAGTGCATAGGAATGTCAAGATTTGTGGCTTAAAGATCCCATGACATGGTACTTCTTGATGCTTTTATATGGCTCCTTAATGGTTCCCTAATACTGTAAATGAATCCTTCTTCAAAATCAACACTCAGTGCATGAGAAACAGAGATAAGATGAGAAAGAGTCATAAATATCTCTCTCAAACACTTTATTCTGGGCGTTGTTGCTTGAATGCTAATGAGGAGAAAAGAGCTGGCCAATAGTAGAGGGTGGGGGCATGGCCAAACTCTCCGCTCTCCGCTGTCAGCCCGCAGCTGATCCATTTCCGTGTTTTTGCACGGGGGGAGAGATTTGAAGCGTTCCATTGAAAAATAAACACATTTCCACAGAAAATAAAATTAAACCACTGCTGTTCAAAGGTCCAGAGGCTCAGATAAAGGACTTCCGAGCCTAGAAACACTCGGACGTGCCTCCAGGCAAATAAAAAAACGCATTTTGCATTGCCTAGCGCATTCGCAGTCCAAACTCTGGGCGTGATTTACAGAGACGCTGAGTACAGACAGACGGGGGTGGAACTGCATTTGCATTTCTTTTTTCAATCTGACGTCAATAAGGTGCCTTGTTCAAAATCGCCCGTTTTAGCTCCGATTTTTTTCTAACGCAGAAATGGATCGCAAATGCTCAATTTAGTTTAGACATTTCACAACTTTTAACCATGGTAGGGGGGGGGGGCCTTAACAGGGTAGGGGAGCTCACATTAACGTTCAAAAACCTCAGAAAGTGAAAATTTCATGCCATGGGACCTTTAATTGATAATTGCGTTTATTCAAGTAAGTAATTATAACTAAAAATGTGTATATATATATATACTGTAATTGCGATATTCTTTGAAAAGCAAAAACGAATCATTTCAATAAAATCTAGACTCCACCAAAAGTTAAATCAAAAACAAAGTGATTTTGCTTATGTCACGTTCATATTAAAAGTGCATTGTGTAACTTTTCTGGTGGAGATGGAGATGTTATTGCTTTGTTTGGAATGTGTCACAATATGGCATTAAACATTTTTATCATGGAGACCAGACCAAGCCAAGATATAGGTCAGAACGCCTTTTTTTTGTTTGTTTTAAGTATTTTTGATCAATAAAACTGTCTGTAATCGAATAAATGTAAGGCATACCTGTTTAATGTTACACTGTGGAACATAGAGTAATGACATTTCCATAGAAACAAGAGGACCCACTATTGAAAAGTTACACAGTGCACCTTTAAGTTATCATTCAGAAAGTTTGTCAGCTCGTCGTATACTACAAAATGTGAATAACAATTTCTTCTAAATGTAACACTACAAATGGATATTACAACAGACCAAACATAAAGTGTTTTCAATGCCATTCTTTTCTGACCCTAAAACACAATATTTTGTTCATCTTAGTTTTATTGTTTGGAAATATGACATGATTTATGATTGCACAAAGCCCCATGCATTTAAGAGAATTTGTACAATACCAGGAGCCTCGGTATAGTCAGAAAACTTATATAACTGTACCTTAATTCATCTTAAAGGAGAATTAACGTTTTTTTTTTACAATCTGAGCCTTATTTCGGTAATAAAACAAGTTGTTTTACTCACCCATAGCACTTTGGTGTCATTTGGAGCACTTCCAGAGATGTTTTAGTTTAGCGATATCCGTTAACGTGAGTTCTCGGGGCACAACGTTGCAGTCACCAAAATAACACAAACTTTAGCACTTTTCAAATCACAGAAGCTCAGTGTCTTAGTCTACACTTTCGTTGAGTCAAAAGTGCCTCTAATCCGAGATTTAGCCATAGTTTCTAGTAGATGTGGAGGACAGTGCACATGTGCGGAGTCACAGCTGATCTGCAGATAAGAAGACGCTCAGAACTTTTCTGTTGCGAGCGACACATGGCAGAAGATTGGGACTTTGAGGCTGAAGAGGACTTATGGAGGACTGAGGACTGAAGAGGAGTATACGGATGAGGAGACAGAATGGATACGGAAAGAATGAAGCGGAGACAGTTTTAGGAGCAGCAGAGAACAGCCATCGGTTTCACATTACTTCTCAGAATCGTGCGCTGAATCCGCTGGCCTTCTTTCTTTTCCTTTGCTGGTAAAAAATGGTCCTGACTGAAGTGGGTACTGCAAACACGATGGTCCAAACGTCTTACAGCTTTGCCTTTCATGTTTGGGTCCCGAGAGCTGAGAGCGAAATCAGCTGTGACTCCGCACATGCGCACTGTCCTCCTCATCTACTCCAAACTATGGATAAATCTCGGATTAGAGGCACTTTTGACTCAAACTAAAGTGTAGACTAAGACATTGAGCTTCTATGATTTGAAAAGTGCTAAAGTTTGTGTTATTTGGAGACTGCAACGTCGTGCCCCAAGCACTCATGTTAACAGATATCGCTAATCTAAAACATCTCTGGAAATGCTCCATATGACACCAAAGTGCTATGGGTGAATAAAACAACTTGTTTTATTACCGAAATAAGGCTCAGATTGTAAAAAAAAATGTTAATTTTCCTTTAATAAAGCAGAAACAAAGACTTAATGAATCACCGCTTAATTCATAACACTAACGTCTAACCCTTGATTCCATCCTCTTGATTAAAGCCACAGTGTGTCAACTTTTAGCCCCCCAAAAAATGTTTGTTTGTTCATTTGTTTGTTTTATTGCACTGAACAGAAAAACGTCCATCCTTATTCTGAGTCCTTACTCCAGGCTTGCATCTCCATAAACCTGACTCATATTTGGCCTCTTTCTGCTTGTTTCCATGGAAATGTTGTTGCTTTGGCTATAATCTTCCACTGTATGATAAAAATTTACGTATCTTCAAGAAGAATATTCCATGAAATTAAGCAGGTGATGCGATACCTCCAGAAAGTTACGTACTGCAACTTTACCAAGCCTGAATCCTTTTAAAACAATATTTCTTCACCATGAATTAAGTCTTTCTTCATGCTTATTAAGGTTGTAAGTAAAGTGGAATTGTAATTATAAAGTGATACCATTTATCCATCAAATGTTAGTTACACTACGAGTCAAACATTTGGACACTCCTTCTTTTCAAAGTATTTTTTTTCTTTCAGTTTTTACATTTTGACATCAAATATATGATTACAGCAAAGAGAAAAAAAAGCTGAATTACTCAACTAAATCTATTTTTTTGTATTTTACATCCCATTCCTAGTCACCCTTTGCTTTGTGGACACTTGTCTTGTCAGAAATACCAATGTTACACTTTTTGTTGCCTTTAGTGAGAATAAACAACAGAAATAAACATGGAAATAAAGAAAGAAAACTAAATGCATCTAAACTTTTGAATGGACTGGGAGAAATGTTATATGCATTTGACCCAAGTTTATAAAGTACCATAATAGTAAATTGTACAGAAAAACCACAGTTCACACTATTATTCTACTATTAGCCTCCTCCCTCACTACAAAAGCAATATATATGCAAGTTAAAAAGACTTCAAATCAAATCAGATAAAAAATATTGTACTTTATGTGAATAAACTCATTTAGTTTCTTATTTTAAGTGCAAAGAGTTGTTGTTTTTTTCTCATTTTAACTGTAGCATAGCTTAAGTATAAAAAGTCTTGTTCCATTGGCGAATAATTTGACTTAAATCATGATAAAACTTTATTTTACATCCCATTCCTAGTCACCCTTTGCTTTGTGGACACCAATAGTACAAAGCAGTGACCAAAACAAAAGATTTGAGTTACGAAAGAAAGAAAAATAAACAAAGAGTGCATCTAAACTTTTGACTGGACTGAGAGAAATGTAGTGTTACTGCTACTATATGCATTTGGCCCAATTTTATACAGTACCATCATAGTAAATTGTACATAAAAAAACACAATTCACACTATTAGCCTCTTCCTTCACTACTAAAAACAATATATATGCAAGTTAAAAAACTTCAAAAATACTGTACTTTATGTGAATAAACTCATTTAGTTTCTTATTTTAAGTGCAAAGAGTTGTTGTTGTTTTTTTTTTTCATTTTAACTTTAAATTGTTCCATTGGCGAATAATTTGACTTAAATCATGATAAAACTTTGTTTTAAATCCCATTCCTAGTCACCCTTTGCTTTGTGGACACTTGTCTGGTCAGAAATACTAATAGTACGAAGCAGTGACCAAATCACAGGGTGAATAAAATCAAATACAAGATATGAGTTATGAAAGAAAGAAAGAAAGAAAGAAAGAGAAAGAAAGAAAGAAAGAAAGAAAATCTAAACTTTTGACTGGACTGAGGGAAATGTACAGTGTTACTGCTACAATATGCATTTGACCCAATTTTAGAGTACCATAATTTATGAGTACCATAATAGTAAATTGTACATAAAAAA
The DNA here is from genome assembly GCA_036785185.1 of Paratrypauchen microcephalus. Lineage (NCBI taxonomy): Eukaryota > Metazoa > Chordata > Actinopteri > Gobiiformes > Gobiidae > Paratrypauchen > Paratrypauchen microcephalus. The sequence continues at coordinate 2,014,713 of JAVJIX010000053.1, read as the reverse complement.
CACAATTCACACTATTAGCCTCTTCCTTCACTACAAAAAGCAATATATATGCAAGTTAAAAAGACTTAAATCAAAAATATTCTACTTTATTTGAATAGATTCAACCTGACAGCTTGATCTACCAGTGGAATAAGCATGTAGTTCTTAATTTAAGCAACATCAGATTGAGTTTCTTATTTTAAGTGCAAAGAGTTGTTGTTTTTCTCATTTTAAGTGTAGCAAGATGTATTTTCATATTTTAAGTGCAAAAAGTCTTGTTCCACTGGTGAATAATTTGACTTAAATCATGATAAAACTTTATTAATTCCAGTAATCTTAAGTACATTTGAGTTTGTGCTCGTCCCCTGTGTCGTACGTGCAGACGGCGGCTCCAGGACACTTGTCGGGGGCAGGCCTCCTCATGTGTGCCCATGCAGATGCAGCACACTGGAGCCTAATTGTGCTTTTGAGGGCCGCAGTGGGCAGAGGGCCGCGGACAGGAGGGACCCAGCGGTGGAAGGGCCTCTGAAGGAATCCAGCCTATTGACGGCTGTGACGGGGGAGAGGGCGAGGGGAGGGGGGAGAGGATGACCACCACTGGAGAGGTCAACAGTGCATTTTCACAGACTGTCAAATAAAGTAAAGTACAGCTTAGCAAAATTATCGTTTTTTTCTGATTTTACTACTTATATGTATGTGTTTGGGCAAAAGGAACATTTTTGTTTGAGTTTATAAACTACTGACAACATTTCCCCCAAATTCCAAATAAAAATATGATCGTTTAGAGCATTTATTTGCAGAAAATGACAAATGGTCAAAATAACAAAAAAGATACATGTTTTCAGAGCTCAAACAATGCAAAGAAACAAGATCAAATTCATTTTAAAACAACATAATACTAATGTTTACACTTAAGAAGAGTTCAGAAATCAATATTTGGTGCAATAACCCTTATTTTTAATCACAGCTTTCATGCGCCTTGGCATCAAGTCTTTCACATTGTTCTTGGGTCCTAGTTTAGACCTGGTTTAGTCCTGGTTTATCCCTGGTTTACTCCTGGTTCAGATCTGGTTTAATCCTAGTTTAGACCTGGTTTAGTCTTGGTTCAGACCAGGTTTAGTCCTAGTTTAGACCTGGTTTAGTCTTGGTTCAGACCTGGTTTAGTCCTAGTTTAGACCTGGTTTAGTCTTGGTTCAGACCTGGTGTAGTCTTGGTTCAGACCTGGTTTAGTCTTGGTTCAGACCTGGTTTAGTCCTAGTTTAGACCTGGTTTAGTCTTGGTTCAGACCTGGTTTAGTCCTAGTTTAGACCTGGATTAGTCTTGGTTCAGACCGGGTTTAGTCCTAGTTTAGACCTGGATTAGTCTTGGTTCAGACCTGGTTTAGTCCTAGTTTAGACCTGGTTTAGTCTTGGTTCAGACCTGGTTTAGTCCTGGTTCAGACCTGGTTTAGTCCCAGTCTTTCACATTGTTCTTGGGTGACTTTATTCTACTCCTGGTGCAAGTACTGAAGTAGCTCAGCTTTGTGTTTGTGTTGAATTCCACAGATGCTGGAATGGAATGGCTGTAACACATGTAGAGATGCTGATTTCAGGGGGGAAAAAATGCAGTGGTCTCTTTTTTTTTAGTTTTTTTGCATTATTTATTTTAGTCTTTCCACCAATTCTGTATCCAAATCTTTTAATAACTGAATGGTGTGCTGGATTACAGTGACAAAATGATCCAGAAAGTAGCTGGTTCTTACATGAGGCATCAAAGTGGATGATTGATTCCCTGGGCAAGAAAAGCACAATATAATTATAGATTTATAGTAATGTGGCCTGTTGTGGCAGGCAAATAAGCACGTGGTTGGCTTGCTGGGAAGAGTTGTCTTTTTGTTTCATTTACACATGTTTGAGTAATCCTTTATTATTAGTCTGTTTTTAATCTCCCAAGCTCAAAATGCTGTTTTATCATACCACAGTAAGCAGTACTTTTCCAGTAAACAGCTACATTTTACTATTTGATTAGTAGAGATTGATTCCAAGTGTGAAATTATCCAAATAATTCTACAATAGTGCAGATATATGGAGTTTGAAAACACAGTAGAGCACTCAATATTTTACGATATGACATCACAAGGTACGACAGAGTGTTTTCTGTTGAGGGTTTGTGCGAATGAAACAAAACACTCCAGCTATGTTTGTGATGAGGAAACATTAAAACAGATCCAAAAATGTACTATGGGGCCTTTAATTGGGGGAGAATTTATAATCCAGTATCTTATTCTTTTCTTGTAGGGACAAATATTACACACAAAAAAGATAATAAGCGTATTTTTTGTTTACATATGCAGATTTATAAAGCCAATATCATATTATTAAATCATTTAAGAGTCAAAATTTGCAGCTTTCATCATTCCATATTTCCCCTCTTTCTTTACAGCTCTGGAAAAAAATAAGAGACCACTGCATTTTTCTTTCTGAAATCAGCATCTCTACATGTATTACAGCCATTCCATTCCACCGTCTGTTGAATTCCAACACAAACACAAAGCTGAGCTACTTCAGTTCTTGCAGGAGTGGAATAAAGTCACCCAAGAACAATGTGAAAGACTTGGACTAAATCAGGTCTGAACCAGGACTAAAGCAGGTTAAAAATGGGACTAAACCAGGACTAAATTAGGATTAAACCAGATCTGAACCAGGAGTAAACCAGGGATAAACCAGGAATAAACCAGGTCTAAACTAGGACCCAAGAACAATGTGAAAGACTTGTGGAGAGCATGCCAAGACGCATGAAAGCTGTGATTAAAAATAAGTGTTACTGCACCAAATATTGATTTCTGAACTCTTCTTAAGTGTAAACATTAGTATTATGTTGTTTTAAAATGAATTTGATCTTGTTTCTTTGCATTGTTTGAGCTCTGAAAACATGGATCTTTTTTGTTATTTTTTACCATTTGTCATTTTCTGCAAATAAATGCTGTAAACGATAATATTTTTATTTGGAATTTAAAGGAAATGTTGTCAGTAGTTTATAGACTCAAACAAAAATGTTCCTTTTGCCCAAACACATACTTATTTTTTTTGCCAGAGCTGTATGTAAGGTCAAGATGTAAGTTTTTCACCATTAAATAAATATGTAAAATACTTTTGCCTGTACAATAGTGTCTCCTTTTATATAAAAATGGATTATTTTCTTATTCTTACTGTAGTGTACACTTGCATAACCACTAGGGCTGTAGACCTTTAGTTGTTTAGTCGATTAATCAGTTGACGGTGTCTTAGTCGACCAACATTTGTATTAGTTTAATCATTTTAGTTAAATTCTAAGGATTTATATGGGACAACAGCAGAAAGGAGAGGTTAGTGAGTGAGTTAGAGGAAGATTTGATATTTTGTATTTCGTACTAATGATTCTAAAGTTTACCCTTTATCCTTATATAAATACAGAGTTCCAAGTACAGTTCTTGTTTTCTGCATAAATGGTTGTTTTTGCGTGAACTCCTTTTACCCAAACACATACCTATAAGTAGTCAAATCTGAAAAACGGATCATTTTGCAGTGCTCTCTTATTTTTTTCCAGGGCTGTACATTATACAGTGATCCATCTCCCCTCATACCACGCTCCACCTCACCCCTCTAAAGCCCTGCAAGCGACCCAGCCCTGCACTAACCGATCCCTGCTATATTTCCACCACCCACCACCACCACACCGCCTCCCTGCTCTTATCCAGCCTCCGATGTCTGCCTTGGATAACCGGATTACCCTGTCTCTCCTCTCTCTCTCCCTCTTGTAGTGCGGGGGTCCTTGGAGGCGTGGGGGTCCTATTGAGCGGGGCCCGGCTCTCCACTAGCCCAGTCTCTTTATTGAAGGCGTCTATGGGGCTTTATGCTGGCGGTGCTCGGACCTTGCCCCCGCCGTCATCAATCATCCAGGGCTGCCAGGAGTGCGCCCGGACAACCAGCCAATCGCCGCCATTCGCAGCCTGACCAGGAAGCGCAGTCTGTGGGAGAAGAACAGGGAGAGAGTGAGGGTGGGTGATTGACGTCTCAGTGGAGGTTTTGACATGTATTGGTCTATGTGAGGGAGTTTATTGGGACATGAATTGGGGAGTCATGAAAGCGGACGTAACCTTGTTAAAAGTCGTAGTAATAACAAATGTGACGGACTTTGAGGGAGCAATAACAGCGAGGTGTTGGGGTCGGTCGATTTCGGTCTCAGGGTTTTGGCATTGTATTGTGATGTAAAAATAATTAAATAGCAAAGAGATTATTGTGCATGGACCAGTTTAAAAACAACTTCTTGAAATGGTTCTCTTGCACGAGTCTGGTTTTATTACAGCAGTTACTTTATTCATTTACAAAAGGGACAGAATATACAGTACTAACATACTGACTTTTCTATCAGGCTGATTAAGAGTCACACTGAGCAAAAAACACAACAACAGTATCACATTAGGACCTCAAACAACAATGATTTCACACTGGAATCACAAACAAGAAGAAAAAACAGCAGACAGAAGACAAAGCTGGAGCTGGACAAGAGCAGAGAGGACCACCACATGTTCAGGCTAGGCAATTGCAATTCTCATTTCAGTCATTTCAGTCATTTCAGTCATTTCAGTCATTTTTTTGGTTTTGTTTTGTACTACAGTGTATTGTCCTCAGTGGTGAAAGTAAAGCGGTGCGCACCGGAACGCAAGACCGGTATAAAATTCACAGCCGGTACGCAGCACCGCTAAGAGAATATGATTAATGGTGGCCAAAACCCACATTTGAAAAAAAAAGTAAGGTGCACTATTTAGTAGAAAACACAAACAACCACACTATGCCATTCGAGAAGAACTGAAAGCTACCCGAAACTCTCGTACAGAGATATCTGCAGTCTGTTAAGCAAGGATTGTCAAAACTTATCTGACTGTAGCCAAGTTCCAAATTAAATGTTTATTAAAAGGAAAGTTCAAATAATAAAAGCAAAGTTCTCTCAGTAAAATATTTCCAAACTGAGCTATTTTGTAATGTCCTTTTTTCCACATACAGTAGGCCTAGGTAGGCAGCACCATTTACGTAGGCCCACAAAAATATGAAATAATTAAGTATATTAAAAAAGTTATTTATCTATGAAAAAGGCGTAAAATGTAAAAAAAATAAAATAAAAAAAAACCCGGGTAAAACGAGTGTTTTTTGTTTTGTTTTTTTAAACGGTAAAGTGATGCACTGGACATTATAGCACCTGTAAGAAATGAAAACTACTTTCACCACTGATTGTCCTAAAAAAAAATAATAAAAAAAAGCAGATATACACTAAAGTACTGTATTTATTGTTTTTACCCTAAAACAGCAGTCTGTGGCCCAATACTGGTCACCACAGGAAATTATTATCCATCTTTTTAAAATGTAGTTTATTTTTATTTTATAGTTTATTGCTATATCACTGTGTTTACAATGAAAATATAAAACTAACCAAATAAAGAGCAAACATGAGTAAAAACACAGGATGGGGCACTGGTTCTGCTCCTTTCAACCAGTCCCTGAAAACTAAATCTTGTGACTGCACTGGTCCCTAGAAGAAAAAAGGTTGGGGACCGCTGCCCTAAAAGCACCCCAAAAGACGTACCCTAAAAATGTATTGGACTTAGTCTAAAGTGCTGTAGATATAACATGTACTCTAAAGTACTGAAGTTTATCCTAAAATACTGTATGTAATCTGCAAACCCTAATGTACTGCACAAACCGTAAGTGCAAAAAAAAAACAATCCTAAAAATGTATTGCACATACCCTAAAGTGTAAAGAATATATTGCACATACCGTAAAGTGTAAAGTGTAAAGTGTAAAGAATATATTATACATACCGTAAAGTGTAAAGTGTAAAGAATATATTGCACATACCGTAAAGTGTAAAGTGTAAAGAATATATTGCACATACCGTAAAGTGTAAAGAATATATTGCACATACCGTAAAGTGTAAAGTGTAAAGAATATATTGCACATACCGGAAAATGTAAAGTGTAAAGAATATATTGCACATACCGTAAAGTGTAAAGTGTAAAGAATATATTGCACATACCGTAAAGTGTAAAGTGTAAAGAATATATTGCACATATCGTAAAGTGTAAAGAATATATTGCACATACCGTAAAGTTTAAAGAATATATTGCACATACCGTAAAGTGTAAAGTGTAAAGAATATATTGCACATACCGTAAAGTGTAAAGAATATATTGCACATACCGTAAAGTGTAAAGTGTAAAGAATATATTGCACATACCGGAAAATGTAAAGTGTAAAGAATATATTGCACATACCGTAAAGTGTAAAGAATATATTGCACATACCGTAAAGTGTAAAGTGTAAAGAATATATTGCACATACCGGAAAATGTAAAGTGTAAAGAATATATTGCACATACCGTAAAGTGTAAAGTGTAAAGAATATATTACACATACTGTAAAGTGTAAAGTGTAAAGAATATATTGCACATATCGTAAAGTGTAAAGAATATATTGCACATACCGTAAAGTTTAAACAATATATTGCGCATACCGTAAAGTGTAAAGAATATATTGCACATACCGTAAATTGTAAAGTGTAAAGAATGTATTGCACATACCGTAAAGTGTAAAGAATATATTGCACGTACTGTAAAGTATAAAGTGTAAAGAATGTATTGCACATACCGTAAAGTGTAAAGTGTAAAGAATATCTTGCACATACCTTTAACTGCCATATGTATTTCATGTATCCCAAAATGCTGTAACGAGTTCTTAACAATTACGCTCACAGATATGAGTATGTTGCATATTTGGTCTTAATGTGAAACGTTCATTATTTTCCATCATCACATTGTTATATAATAATAACACCGATGAAGGAGTCTGGGTAGGAACCAAAATAGTCATTCCTGTAGCTCCAAACGATATTGCTGTATACTGTATTGTTTGCCCCAGGTGACACATCAAATATTTAATCCTCAATCTCTCTTTTATTTTTATTTACAATTCCACCTTACATTCCAGACTGCCTATCCCACCGGACTGCCCTGTTATATCCAAAATCGCACGTAACATAATAACATACAAGTTGCCATAGAAACCCATTAGAGCGTGAGGCGAGCTGATAAACCTGAACTCGCTTTTTCATCAAACCTCAACACTATGTCGAATTTCTACTGTGGGCCTAACTTTTTTAATAACGATTTCTTCTCCCTCTTGTCTTCTTCCCCCCTGTCTCTCATACGCAGCCCAGAGCTCTCATGCCGCTCCAGGAGGAATAGGCCAAATCAGATTACAGGCCTATTTTACAGCAGACGGCCGGGCGCAATAAAGGGAGAGAGCACGGAAACGCCATTCGGACCATCAATTAGGTGTCTATTAGCAGCTCACCTCAGGAAATGCCCGGGCCCTGAAATTAAACAATTCTTCAAGACGACAGACAAGCCACTCCACTGCAGCTGTATGTACCAGGGCTGTCTTAAAGTGCATATGACAGGATTCATGTTTTTGTAATTATAACTTAGGTTGGTGGGGTAGTACCTGTGGTAAAGATTTATCATAGTTTTATGTCAGCTAAGTGGCAGGTTGTACAAAAATACAAAAAGTAAGTGTAAAACGAAATACCTCTCCCTATGTCATGAACTGAGAAAATACCATCCAAATACCAGTACAATTTATGTTTTGTTTTGTTTTTCTGGCAGTTTAAACCTAATTTCCCAAGATAAATGTGTTGTAGTTTTAAATATTGAGCAATTTATAATGCATTAATAATTTATAATGCAATAAAATGCATAAAAAGTACATTTATTTTTCTAGATTTTTCTAGGTTGCTAGGTAAAATTATAGAATTACCTTGACGTATCATATCTTTGCTCATGCCCAACCAGGAAGTAATTATAAACTAAAAACCTTGAAAAAACAACATTAGCGAAATCGTAAATAAAACTATTTTACTGAAATAAGAAATGTAACATATCATAATTATGCATTTCCACTATAACGTATTGTATTTGTTGTTTTGGTAATTAATTTACCCATAAACCACAACAATTTTTCCAAATCTAAATTAAATACTACCAAACAAATCACATCTTACTGAAACTGGCGGAAATAAATAATGCACAACAACAGGCACATGGAGGAACCTCCAGAGTTCAAAGAGGAACTACAGATTCTCTATTGTAATGCTGAAGAAGATGTCCCTCAACCAGCTGGGACACCACTGGCACCTAAAACTAATGAGGGCAATTCAGAACAGACAACCGTTAACAGGAAAAAGCAAAAGAGAGGAAAAAAAACAGAGGAGACATTTACAGGAAATTACTGAATTGGCAGAATTTCCTAAAAACAAATGATGAAAACCCTTCAGCAGAAGACACCAGTAAAGTAGCTGAAGTTGAGACGATCACTAGTCTCATAGATCTTCCAAATGGCCACGGAGATCTAATTGACAACACACATACTCAAGACTGGGGAGCCTGTAGTTGCAGTCACAGAAAAAGAGGCTGCAGTGGAAGTGGTGCACTGAAACTGATGAATCTCAAACTGAACAGGGAGAAATGAAGGGCCAGACCCATAAAAAAAACTGAGGAACCTTCAGTTAGAATCCAGGCTCAATCAATAAGACTAAATAGGAATGTCCAAGAGAAGTCTTTGTGCACTATTTCTGCGGAGGGGACAAAATTACCAAAGAAGACACAGGTCAAGCCCAACCTCACTGGCAACACACAAACTAACAAGCCTGAGGCGCCTTGAAATTGTAAAGTAAGAGACCAACATCGTAAAGTAAGGACACAAAACCAGCAAAGAAGACTTAAGTTATGCCCAAAGCCAAAGAACCAAACCCAGTGATGGGCAGATGCAAGAGGCAGGAAAACTGGCATACGTCATCAAGCTGCGCCGCAAGATGGCCGCACTGATCAGTCGCTCCGCGTCGACTTGCTGTTTTACCTTATTTTTTATGCGTGAAGAGTCCCTCAGTCGTCCAGGTAGAATCCATGATAAAAGGAGAAATTCAATTTGTCAACTGGACAAAGTTTGTTTGGTCGAAAACGTTTCGCCGCTCATCCGAGAGGCTTCATCAGTTCTGGTTCTAGTGCTGGTTAGACACTGCTTATATCTAGCTGCAGGGAGGACTTGTCTCCCATTTATAATTCGATTCTTAAACCAAGTCAAAAACAGACAAAGAAACATTAGGGCAGACGATCCAGGGCAGAGGGGTGGAGAGGGTCGTTAGGCGTGAATAGGGAGGCGAAACTAGTCGCTAGAGTAATTTGAAAAACAAAGAGACAGATTAGTGGAGATAGTTTCAGGGCTATTTCAGTGTAGGGAGCTCCTCCCTGCAGCTAGATATAAACAGGGTCTAACCAGCACTAGAACCAGAACTGACGAAGCCTCTCGGATGAGCGGCGAAACATTTTCAACCAAACAAACTTTGTCCAGTTGACAAATTGAATTTCTCCTTTTATCATCTTATTTTAACTTTATTATCAATCACTTTCTTCACCTTTTGCACTTGCACAGCACTTCCATGCTATGTGACAATCTGTGCAACACTCTACTTACACCTTATTTAATCCTACCTGTACCTTTTATATTGTTTACTTTTTACCAGGTACTATTACTGCTATTGCTATTAGTACTTCTCGACTATCTTAGTGAGTCAACGGTTCTTCTGATCCTAAGCATTTGATTGCGTTATTGACCTTGTGTTGATCCTGCATATGACAAATAAACAATCTTGAAATTTTAATCTTGAACTTCTTTCTGCTTTCTGCCATGTTATGACATTGTTGCCTCATCAAAAACATGCCTGAAGAGGTTTTACATGTCATCCAAGCATGTTTTTTTTACAGTTCGCTGTAAGATTCTGCCCAATGCGCCGCCCACAATCCTATGTCACCCGTGCTCCCACACCACAACTCTCCATAAATATACGAAAAAACGATACAAAAATTCCCCAGCATCTTGACAAACCTGATGCAATGTGCCGTAGTTTCATTATCTGGATGAACGTTCAGTGTGTTGTGTTAAGGCTCTAAAGTGGGAATGACTTGATGGGGGAGACTCACAAAACTGATTGTTTTCGGCGAATATTACAATCTCAAAACAATAAAAGGTAGCATAATGATCGAGATGTGCTGTGTTCGCAGTTAATACCCCATAGAAATAAAATCCCGCTCTTTAACGATGTTTTATTGAGTTGTCCAACGTGTCATATGCACTTTCTTAAATATAGCATTATTATGTGGTGTATAGACAACACAAATGTTTGAACGACATATAGGGAGGCAAAAGAGCCCTTCACAAAGAATATTGATGTTTTGGCAAATGTCTGCTATAAGGTCACATAATCGTATTAGCATTGAATGTAGTGATATAAAGACTGTGGTCCAGATCCAATAAAAGTGTTGAGTGGATGTGCATAGAGTGAATGTGGTTTACTTGTTTATTGAATCATCATTGTTTTGAAACTCAAATTCACATTTTACAAGATTGACAGTTGAAATGCTTCTCAAAGCAGTTTTAGACTAATTCTTATTCGCTATCCACACTGCCCTGGGACAGACTGACCAAGGCACTGATGCTATTCTGTACTCTCCGATCATCTTGCCCAAAGACACAACGACAGTATGAATGATCAAGAGCAGGAATCACACTGACACTTTCGAGTGAGTCACCACCTGAGCTACTGTTTTTAACATTCGTAAAGTCAACATTATAGTGCTTTGTTGAATGTTTTGAGAACAATTCATATGCAAAACCTGTAATATCACCTGCAATCATGAGAAACGGTTGTTTATGTATCAATTTGCAATGGATTTTTCAGTGTTGCTCTTGCATTTTTCAAGAATCAAAAGTACTATAACCAAAGAAAGTATTGTATTACATTATTTTTTTATTGCGAGTTTTCATCTATTTTGGTTCTTGTGCGCGTTCCTGTGCCTTTTAACCTTACAGTGTTGTGTTTTTTTAGTTGATTGTACATACTTATTATTATTATTTATCTTAAAGCCCCAGTGTGTAGGATTCGTGGCGCATAGGTGGATGGTGCTATTGCACTTTCTGTTTTAGCTACGGCAGACCTCGAGGGTCTTTTCTCATGAAAACACACATTCCCGATCATGTACCATGACACTCTACACATCAAATGAAACCTTACAGTCTCATCTTTTTGACTATGCAATTCATTTCCCGGCACAACAAACACTCCCTGAGCACATGGGGCTTTTATACGGAAAAGCACAAAACGAGGTTAGCTTACCTTAGAATGCTTTGCACAGGTCAAACTCTGTATTTCACCATAAACTTGCTCTCAATTTGTCCGTAAGGATCCAGCAAATAAAATCCAGTAAAACAATTTAGTCCAAAACACGTGTTAGATCCATTACGACGTCTGATCCGGCAGCATGCTTGTGTTGTTTACCCAAAACCACGAGCCTTGCCGAAGGCGAAGGCGGAGCCCAAATGTCCTTCTGCGGCTCTCGTATTCAAAATGGCTGCCTCTGCATGGGGAAGATCCCCCTTTTATGTGACTATATCTAAGTCCAAAAGAATACTTTGATTTCATGATGGAAGTGAAAAGGCTTGGAAAACAATGTATTTTTGAATGGGTATCTTCAATTTCAGTAATTAACGGGTAAAAATCTTACACACTGTCCCTTTAATTTTGATGCATGCTCATATTTTCCTACTGTTTCTGAAACTTGCGTTGTGACACTGCAATTTCCCCATTGTGGGACAAATAAAGGATTATCTTATCTTATCTTATCTTATCTTAGAACTCTTAAAACTGTTATATATGTTTTCAAATGTACAAAGGTCTATAAGCAACCCACAATCACAAATCTGTTTGGACTATATGTGGATCTAAAGATATACAGATGGAATACAGACTTGTGCTGATACGATATCCTGCCCTGTGCTTCCTCCGTCACCATAAATCAGGCAGAGTTGACCTGTGACCGGAGGCGGGACCGCACGTCAATAGTGGATAATTATCCTCAGCATTAGTGTCCTTTGCAAAGACACCTTCAAAGTCAAACGCTTTTTCACTCGGAACTGAAAAGCCACGGAGGAATTTCTGCTCAGACGTTGGATTGTTATTATAAAAACACCATATTTATATAGAGCACGAATACATATGCGAAAGAAGCACTTGACTTGAATGTAATTTATTTATTTTGTAAAGGATAATATGGTTATAATTCATCTTAACCAATTAAATGCTTAGTGAGTCTGAATCAAAACAAACAAAAAACAAAGTAGCTCATTATAAATTAAGTGTTTGCTCATAATTTATTCATGCTAATTAAGTTAAGTACATGTATTATTCGCTTGAGAGTGAAGTAGACTAGAGCATTTTCCTATGGGTACAACAAACTGTTATGGCAACCTTATAAGAGTGGATTTATTTTGATAGCGGATGGTTTGAATAAGGTCACAAACCATCACACACCCTCTAAATGAAAAACAGTGCCTGGACAATGTGATATTTCCTGAAGTTCATCCTCTCTCCGCCTGCTCCTAACGCGGGCTGATCTTTATGGCTGTGATGTGGTTTACACCTGCAGTAACCCGGTAAAGGGCACCGTTACCGAATCACAAGTTCACCGCAGCATCTCCAGCTGTCACTCCCGCACGCGTCCTCCTCTTATCACGGGCTATGAGTGGAGTGATACACTGCTGAGGTACATAATGCGAGTTACATAATCTTTTCCAATAAATAGGCCCAGATCTATACGACCTTAATAAAGTTACTCGCATGTCCACTCTGGATGTGCTGCCTCATGGCTTTTCTTGATTGTGGGAAGTGGAGTTAAGTGCAGTAGCGATTCATTGGATCAGACGCACTTGGTTCTCACTACTGTGGCACGTATTTCTCCATTTGCTCAATCAAAGGATGGCCATTTATCATCGAGAGGGACAGCTTCGTATTTTCTACCTTGCCTGTTCGGTTCCACGACCAAATTCTGCATTTTTATGGAAAACTGCAGTCATTTTGATTGATGAAATCCAAAGATGTCCAAAACAACCCGGGGGATCCCCAACTGTGGCGCACCGGCGGGGTGCTCCACTGTTGTCATTGTTCCCCGCGAAGAAAGGAGTGCGTCCGGAGAACACCAGGGGAAAAAGTGGCGATTTCAGTTCAAAAGGCGCAGAAAAACAGCGTTTCTTTACAGGCAGTGGGAAAGTGCAGCAGAATCCTTTCCACTTGCACTCCGAGACAATGCGCGCTTGGCTTTTCCTGCTCGCGCATTCAGTGCGTAAAGGCATGGCTTGATGGAAACAGGCCACAATAATGAAGCGATTATTTTACTGTGATGTTTCTCAATAGCTGGTCCCTGCTCTCACCCACTTTGTGCGCACAGATTGTCTCCAAAAGCTAAACGTTTGTGCTTTACAGAAGCGTTATTTACCCATGCTTGTCTTGTTTGCGGTGATTCATAACGCCAGTGGAAATGTCACCTGTCTGCCCTAATTGGCACCTCGCGTTATTAATACCACCAGTGTGACTCCTGTTTGCTCCCGAGGAAATAAGCCAATATTGCGTACTTAATACCGCGTACCCAAAGGGAGATTCAATAAATCTGCCCTTAACGGCTTCCCCTCCAAACTCCTCGGGGCAGTGGCTGGTGCGCGCGGCGCAGAGGGGCACCAGCTGCTCCCCGGACAGACACGGCCTTGTCAATTAGACAGTGACAAGCGGCTCCTGGAGAGGCCGCGGGCGCCACACCAAGCCTCCAGTGTACAGTCCCTGCAATTAGTATCCATTTGTGTCCAGACCTCCGAGAGCGCGCGCACACTGGCCGCCTAAGTGGCCAAACATTGTCCGAATAACACCGAGAGCTGCACAGATGACAGCGCGTAATGGGGCCATGTTAACCGCAGTGCAGCGTAGGGGATATCCAAGCATCTGTACACGACACAAGACCACAGCAGTGATGACTTGTGAACGTAACACAAACAATAGGCTACAAAATCACCTGTTTGTAATCTCCTCTTAAATACAGTGAGTATCTGAGCAGTAACCTTCATCATCAAGTTCTGAAGAACAGTGGACAGGGATGGTTCTCTTCAGGTCATGTCTGAAAATATCAATACATGTGGCTTATCCATTATAAATAAACTGTTAAATATGAGTAACAGTGCCTGGAATCATCATGAGGACAGATTGTAATTGTCAAATAAGACGATAAGAGTGGGAAGAGGCATTCAGCAAACCATCAGAGTAGAAACTATTTCATAATGATACACTCGCAGTGCACACAGACACTGAATATATTCTGTTAGGTTTCAAAATTCCATTGCTTGTGGTTATTATCTTTGCAAAAAACACTACTAAAGAGCCGTATTACACCAATCTAGACAATACTCAAATGAAAGACACATTAGTAATCATTAATTTCCCCACAGTGTCAGAGTATGTTGTAACTTGTGGATGCCATGTGAGTAAATAAACCCCAGCACACACTGTCACTGCACTGACAGCCCCATAAGGCTGTCTATGTGGGCTCTTTGTGGTCAGTGTCAGTGCCAGCAGCTGGTGGTGGATTCCCGCTGCCCTTTGGCCTCTGGGGGTTGGACTCCGGACAGGGCGGTCCAGGCATCCCCACCGCAGCCACGATAGCATGGGTCAGGGAGGCCAAGTTTCCTGCCGGACAACCAGAGCCAGAGAACAAAAAGGCCAAAGCACGGCAGGCCTGTGGGATCATTAGTAACTGCGTTTGTTTAACTAATTATCCCAATGGGCAGTCAGAGGGAGCGGTGTAAGATGTGGTATGGGCATCACTCATCTGAAAGATTAAGTTAGAATAGAGATTCTAGCAATATCAAATCTATGGGAAAATGTTACCTGACCAGCCAGAACCACATGTTTTGACTTTTTTGATTTTTGATTTTGATTTTTTTGTGGATTCTATAGCCGTATCCTTTCTCCCTGATTTCAGAGGTTGTGATTGACAGGTGGCATAGAGACATACGCTCTCTCTATATCTCAAAAACATGGCTGCTTACACATACAAAAGAAGAAAAATCTCCATAAAGGACTGCGAAACAGCATGGATTTTTACAGAATCAAAAATCAAAGCACCAAACTATTACTTATTTCAGGTAAAAATCAGTTATACATTTTGTTCTGTGTGTTACCTGAATTTTCGAGAGACGTCTTCTGCGTTTGAGAGACATGTGACACCAATTAGCAGCTGTTGTTTGGACGAAGGATTTCACCCTTTGGATTCTCGATTTAAACAGAATTCAGCAGGGACTGGCTGGTCAGTGAATACATGTATGTGCAATGTATTTTTTCTGTGAACTGTGCAGCTCTTGGCCATAGACAGGATGAAATGAGTATTTTTCAAGATTAAAGATTTAAGATTGTTTATTTGTCATATGCAGAATCAACACAAGGTCAACAATGCAACGAAATGCCTAGGATCAGAGGAACCGTTGACTCGCTAAGATAGTCTAGAAGTACTAATAACAGCAATAATACATGGCACATAGTATTGTGTTAGTAATGAAAATGTGATGCTTATTCTCGTTTTGCCCTGATACCTTTCTCCCTTTGAAAACATTAAAGGAGAATTAACGATTTTTGCAATCTGAGCCTTATTTCGGTAATAAAACAAGTTGTTTTACTCACCCATAGCACTTTGGTGTCATTTGGAGCACTTCCGGAGATGTTTTAGATTAGCGATATCCGTAATGCGAGTTCTCGGGGCATGTAATATATGCCCCGAGCGGTCTCCAAATAAGACAAACTTAAGCACTTTTCAAATCATAGAAGCTCAATGTCTTAGTCTACGCTTTCGTTTGAGTCAAAAGTGGCCTGTAATCCGAGATTTATCCATAATTTACAGCTTTGCGTTTCATGTTTGGGTCCCGGGAGCTGAGAGCGAAATAAAATGTGACTCCGCACATGCGCACTGGCGTCCTCATCTACTCGAAACTATGGCTAAATCTCGGATTACAGGCCACTTTTGACTCAAACGAAAGTGTAGACTAAGACATTGAGCTTCTGTGATTTGAAAAGTGCTAAAGTTTGTGTTATTTGGAGACCGCAAACATGTGCCCCGAGAACTCACGTTATGGATATCGCTAGACTAAAACATCTCTGGAAGTGCTCCATATGACACCAAAGTGCTATGGGTGAGTAAAACAACTTGTTTTATTACCGAAATAAGGCTCAGATTGTAAAAAACGTTAATTCTCCTTTAAAGGCTTGTCTTATTTTATGATCTGACAACCACCACCAACCACTGAACTGTTCCCTCATTCAAAAAACCCTTGAAGACTATATGTGCCTTATATTTTATATTATAATACATAGGTGTGTGTGTGTGTGTGTCATGAAAATAAAACAGTTCTTGTAAGTTAATCATTTCAACATGTGTCCTGTGTCTTTTGTTATTGTTGTTTTTGTTTAACCTACATTATTTGTAGCCAATAATGTGCTCATTATTGAACTCAGAATGTATCTTGTTCAATTACTGTGGACTATGGATCCTTGTATACAGGCCTGGACTGGTAATCGGGCATACCGGGCATTTTCCCAGTGGGCCGACAGTCCTAGGGGCCGATGCCCTTCTTTTTTTTTTTTTTTTAACTTAGAGACCAGCCCACAATTTAGGACTGAACCAGGACTAAACCAGGACTACATCAGGTCTGAACCAGGACTAAACCAGGACTAAACCAGGACTAAACCAGGTCTGAACCAGGACTAAACCAGGACTAAATCAGGATTGACCCAGGTCTGAACCAGGACTAAATCAGACTTGAACAAGAACTAAACCAGGACTAATCAGATCTAAATCAGGACTAAATCAGGTCTGAACCAGGACTAAACCAGGACTAAATCACGATTGACCCAGTTCTGAACCAGGACTAAATCAGGATTGAACGAGAACTAAACCAGGACTAATCAGATCTAAATCAGGACTAAATCAGGTCTGAACCAGGACTAAACCAGGACTAAATCAGGATTGAACCAGGACTAAACCAGGACTAATCAGGTCTAAATCAAGACTAAATCAGGACTAAATCAGGTCTGAACCAGGACTAAACCAGGACTAAATCAGGATTGAACCAGGACTAAACCAGGACTAATCAGGTCTAAATCAAGACTAAATCAGGACTAAATCAGGTCTGAACTAAACCAGGACTAAATCAGGATTGAACCAGGTCTGAACCAGGACTAAATCAGGATTGAACAAGAACTAAACCAGGACTAATCAGATCTAAATCAGGACTAAATCAGGTCTGAACCAGGACTAAACCAGGACTAAATCAGGATTGAACCAGGACTAAACCAGGACTAATCAGGTCTAAATCAGGACTAAATCAGGTATGAACCAGGACTAAACCAGGACTAAACCAGGACTAAACCAGGACTAATCAGGTCTAAATCAGGACTAAATCAGGTCTGAACCAGGACTAAACCAGGACTAAACCAGGACTAATCAGGTCTAAATCAGGACTAAATCAGGACTAAACCAGGACTAATTATGAAGGGCCGGTGTGGGCCGTTTTTTTGTCCCAGTCCAGACCTGGTTGTATGCTGCTCTCTCTGGCCTCTGAGCCTCTGGCATTGGTGACCTACATTTATCCCATACATGACAAGGTTTAGTTCGAAGATTTAAAAAAAAAAAAAGAAAGAAATAAAAGAAATAAAATATATTACAAATGTGCTGGTCTGGCATGGGAAACTGTGGTGCCAAAATGTTTTCTGGTTTGTGTCTCCAGACCACAGTGAACAATCGGTGACTTTGTGAAGATGGCTCCACTGGTTTTAGAGGAGAGCGCGGGGACAGGGCTGAGCTGAAGTTCAAGAACAGTGCAAACAGCACATGCCAACAAAAGGGCCCAAAGAGCGCCGAGCTGCGGCCGCGCAGAACGAGTGGGAGGGCTCCCGCGTTAAATATGGGAAAGTTTGGGGAACCGGGTCAACAGGTCAAGAAAAGTCAACAACAGTGCAGTCTTGATGACAGAAGGAATTTAATATCAAAAATACATAAATCTTCAAGTGAGGGCAGGCGCATAATGGGCACAATGGAGGCGAGTGTTCGAGTCAACACACATTTGTTGTTGGCGATTAAATGGATCGGGCCAAGTTGTTAACATTTAACACAAAACCTTGGCACTAGAATAGAGACGAGGAGAATGGACCGGGTTTTCCCGTGTGGTGTGGGACCGCCATGACAGCCGCAGTGTGGAGAAATGTGGCGACAAACGCGATCATTCCGCGCGTTATTTATCATCAGCCTTTACGCACGGATACGCGGCGTCTGGATCGTTTGGGATAATCTGAAGAGTCAACTCTCTGCGGTTGGGCAAGAGCAAAGACAAGCACCTCCCCCTCCATACCCACATATAGCCTACATAAGAAACTTTTATTAGAATTTGATTTTTGATATGTAACATTATGATTTTGAACTGCGTTTCTCTATTGTGCTTATTATAGTATATCCTCCTGAGATTTGTGTCCTTTATAGTGGACATTGAGTTAACCAGTCTATCTTTTATAAGTGTTTAGAGATACACTCTAGTTTGTGGCTGCACTATGATAAATAATCTAGGACTGAACCAGGTCTAAACTAGGACTAAACCAGGACTACAAAACCAGAACTAAATCAGAACCAAATCAGGCAAAACAGGACTAAACCAGGAGAAAATCAGGACTAAACCAGGTCTAAGTCAGGTCTAAACAGCGTTTAAACATGACTAAAAGAGGTCTAAATTAGGTCTAAGCCTGGTCTAAACCAGGTTTAAACCACGTCTAAACCAGGACTATACCAGATCTAAACCAGATGTAAACCAGGTCTAAACCAGGACTAAACCAGGTCTAAACCAGGACTAAACCAGGTCTAAACCAGATGTAAACCAGGTCTAAACCAGGTCTAAACCAGGTCTAAACCAGGTTTAAACCACGTCTAAACCAGGACTAAAACAGGTCTAAACCAGATGTAAACCAGGTCTAAACCAGGTCTAAACCAGATCTAAACCAGATCTAAACCATGACTAAAAGAGGTCTAAATTAGGTCTAAGCCTGGTCTAAACCAGGCCTAAACCAGGTCTGAACCAAATTTGAGTCAAGTTTAAACCACGTCTAAACCAGGACTAAACCAGGTCTAAACCAGATCTAAACCATGACTAAAAGAGGTCTAAACCAGATCTAAACCAGGTCTAAACCACGTCTAAACCAGGACTAAACCAGGTCTAAACCAGATGTAAACCAGGTCTAAACCACGTCTAAACCAGGACTAAACCAGGTCTAAACCAGATGTAAACCAGGTCTAAACCAGATCTAAACCAGATCTAAACCAGATCTAAACCAGATCTAAACTATGACTAAAAGAGGTCTAAATTAGGTCTAAGCCTGGTCTAAACCAGGCCTAAACCAGGTCTAAACCAGATGAATGAATGAATGAATAAATGAATGAATAAATGAATGAATAAATGAATGAATAAATGAATGAATAAATGAATGAATAAATGAATGAATAAATAAATAAATAAATAAATAAATAAATAAATAAATAAATAAATAAATAAATAAATAAATAAATAAATAAATAAAAACATTTTTGAAATACACTTTTTTCTTCGGGTCCCAGGAGGATATAGTAAATATTATGAAGTGGAATCATTCATTCAAATAGCTGACACAAACATCACTGCCTTTAGTCAAAATAAAAGCCCAAGTGTAACTAAACAGTAAACAGTTTTTCTCATGAACGATGGGCTCTGAACAAAACACTCCAGCCGCATCCTGTAAACACAACGCGAGTTAATTGTAAAAAACAAAACCATAAAGAACAGAGAAAAGTGCTGGAGTGGTCTGAGGTGACGCGTTATAGGAAGACATTATTGCTTTATCCAACACAATTCAAGCACGAATTAATCACGGGGGCTCGTTTTGCATGGGCATTGTTTGTGCGTAATGGATGGCTTTAAATTTTGACGTTATTATTTCCCGTCATTTCTGGAAACAAATTGAACATTTATTGCATATATATTAAAAATTATACAGTGGCATGAGAGGGGCTGATGTCTCTTTTATTGAGGCGCACGGAGAGGTGAGGTCTCCCCGGATCAATTTGCCTGTCTTGTTACTCCCGCTTGAGGATGTTGGGAAAATGCCTGCACCGCTAAATTGATTCAGAGACGAATTCATAACTTGGGGGGGTTTAAGTCATTTTGAGGCAGCCTGATATATTCCTTTCTTTTGTTTTATTTTTGATTGCCTTAAGATTCAAACAAGCACTTTGCTCCGCGGGCAAAGCACTGCCGTCTGTCTACTCTGCTCATATCTCAGGCTTTGCGCACGCAGAGACGCATTTGGGTTTTGGGTGGCTTCACAAACATAGCCATTAAGCAGTCACAATGCTTTTATTGTGCACTTGATCTGAAAATAGAGACTGGTCTGACGGCAGAATCCAGACGAACCTATGGAAAAAAGGCGCGTTATTGTCTGCGCGCACTGAGATGAATGGCCCATGTCAAACAGATGATTAGTTTGCACTATTAAATTGTCAAAAAAGGAAGGATTTCTGCCCCTAATAGTGGCTTTTTGGGGGCAGAAGAAGAAATATGGAATTCAAGAGTTTTTTGGCGACTGCTGAGAAACTGTGAGGGCCCAGGGCGAAGGTCACGCAGAGTTCTCAGCGCCAGAGCGGGGTCCGGGGTCTCCAGACACAAGCCTCAGCCTATTCCGGCCGAACACAAGCCCTTCTCTATATCCAGCAATTATTTCCATGCTGCGATGTGTCATTTTGGAGTGGCAGGTGCTCCCGCTAAATAAAAGCAATTTGTAAAAGAGGATGTGGTACGTGTTGGGTTTGGTGGCTAAATGATGCGTAAAAGCTTGCTATAGTAGGTTTTATTCAACAATATGTGGGAAAATGTTTAGGCTATCCTGTCATGGTGTTATTTCAAGGTAGTACGCTATGACGTCATTATTATTATTGGTGAGACATAAAGTGGAAAAGGAAAAAGGCCATGAAGCTGTCACTGAGATAGCCATGTCCATATGCGATGCAGTATTTCTGGAAAGCATCCAAATATTGACTTGATTTAAAGTGTGAACGATGCAAAAACTCGTCTTTTATTAAGTGTTCCCTATACCTCAGACTCACATATGTCTATGCTTATGTTAAGTGCAATTGTAGGCTATAGCCTTAATAATAATAATCATAATAATAATGCATTTTAGGCTATTTAAAAGCCTAAAATGCATCCCGAGGACACTGCACAAGGTTAAAAACGAATAAAAGCACAAGCAAACAATACAATAAAACATAAAAACAAAATAAAAACAAGATCAGAGTGGAGTAGGCAGGTCTATTGTCTTTAGCACATAGCCTATATTTTTCAAGATTGTGTTTTATTTGCTATTTTTATTCATTTTTGCTTTATTTTTGACTGTTTAAATGGACTGATTTTATTGTATTGCTCTGTGAAGCGTCTTGGAGTGTCATGAAAAGTGCTATATAAATAAAATGTATTATTATTATTTATTATTATTTGATTATATATATATTTTTTTATGGTTCTCTTTATCTTATTTACCTTTGGCATCCAGAGTGGGCAGCAATGTGTTTCTTTACTGTGAATATGACAATAAAAGGTTTGAATCTTGAATCTTTTTTTTGGATGCTCCATCTATAAATCCAGGTTAATTCTAGGCGTAAAATATGATAATACCTTTTATTTTATACGTACAAATGAGATGAGAACAGACTTGAAAATGTTTTTTTCAATCACTTTGTAGCATGGACACAAATACAGTGTCTGTTGTTGAACTCACATCCACAATCTTTACTGATAGTGCAATAAAAATAGCGCGTAAAAGCAGAAATTGCCTCTACTCGTGTCTGATTTCTTCTGCCCCTAATAGTCTGAACATATGTAAACTGGATATCCATTACTTTAGAGCTCATCTAAGTCCATAAGTAAAGGTCACGACTGGATAGACATAGGAAAATAGCGCAGCTGCCACACTGTATTCCGCGCAGGTACACAGGGCCGGGGGTCTCAACATTGCTGTAGACCATGACACAAAGTGCATTAAGTTGGCTGATCCCTCTCTCTCTCCAACCATTTGATTAATTCTCTCCCATTCAAAGCGCGCTGAGGAGCAAAGAGTGGAGGGACGTGACCAATGACATAATAGCCTCTGTCACCGTGCCCCGCGCAACGCCCAGACCATTTGTGGTGACAATCCTGAAGCCATCACTGCCATTATGAGCTCCCCTATTCAAGGCACCGCTCCGCCAAAAGACAAGTCAGCTTTTTGCCCTTTTACATCAGTATGAAGCTTCAGGGATCATCTAGGAACCACTCACCTTTACCAAAAATAAAAAAATATATATATACAATAGGCGATAGCTGTTTCTTTGTCTCCTTTTTCTTTTTCTTTTTTCATATTGACATTTATATTGATATATTTTTGTCTATGCATTTGAGCCACATATATTTGTTTGTTATAATAATGTAGGGCAATTATTAAATCCGTCTAGACATGCTCACAATTGCAGATATTTTGTATTTCAATGAATTTTTGGACACTTTATATCACTAGTCACTTTAATTACGTCATGTTTGCACTACTGTTCTGATGCTGCTCATCTGAACCTTTTTGTTATTTGGATTGTTTATTATTTTTTACTATATTAAAGCTATATTTTAGTTATTACTATTATTTGGTGTCTATACTCTAGTTATTACTATTATTATTTAGTGTTTTATGTTCCTTATCACCGAGACAAGTTCCTAGTTTTGTGAATTCTGTTCACTTGACAATGGCAATAAAAGTCTTTCTGATTCTGATTAAACCAGCCTATACGATCGCCCTTTTACGCATAATGAGGATGCGTAAAAATAATGCAACTGTTGGGCTATACTGTAATTTATTTAAAATATACAATCATTTTTGAATGCATGCACATTTGAAGAGGAAACGCCTTGTTTGACTTAGAGCTATTGTGCCATTCAAAGACGTGAGGAATAAATGGCCGCTGAATCCACTGTAAACCAAAGAGAAGGGGCTGATATTGTCGTGGAGATCACACAGTGAACGCCTCCGAACATCCATCTACAAAGACATAAAAGGCGCGGGGCCTGTAGAAAACCGGCTCCTTTGTCTCCGGGAGGATTCTCAGGCAAATCCAGCGTGTCCTTCCGTTCGTCCCCACAGCCCCGCGTCTCTCTTCTGTCGTCTTCCGCGCTTGTCGTGATTCTCCACACCTGTTTGTTTGGGCCTAAAAGCGCTCTGAACCGGGACAGAGCCATTACCAGCGCATTCCTCACAGTGCTCTCTCGCATTTACGCGCTCACTTTGGTGTGTCACTCACTTTGCCTTTCTTTCAGTTCTTTACTTCTGAGACTTTTGATGCAATGGCTTTGTTAAAAAGCGAAGTAAATGAGCGCACGGTGGTTTTGTTCACGCAGATGTGAACAAAATGAACGGTTCCATAGAGAAGAACCATTTATTTTAGACCTGACGGCTGTGCGTAAAAGCGCACTGGTGCTGTTATGGAAGGCACGGCACATAGAAAATACTTACACCTTGTAACTATCAATTCCTAAATAATAATGATGTTATAATTAAGTTATATTGATCTAGTAGAATATTTCAGTTGTACGTACATGCTTGCGTAAAAGTAACCGACACAGAATGGGAATCCATAAAGAAGAACCATTTATTTTAGATCTGTTGGTA
This sequence comes from Paratrypauchen microcephalus, assembly GCA_036785185.1. Lineage (NCBI taxonomy): Eukaryota > Metazoa > Chordata > Actinopteri > Gobiiformes > Gobiidae > Paratrypauchen > Paratrypauchen microcephalus. The sequence goes on along the minus strand of JAVJIX010000053.1, from coordinate 1,991,040 downwards.
AAGGTCGGACGGCTGTGCGTAAAAGCGCACTGGAGCTGATATGGAAGACACGGTACATAGAATATACTTACACCTTGTAACTATCAATTCCTAAATAATAATAATAATTATGTTATAATTACTGTAAGTTATATTGATCTAGTAGAATATTTCAGTTGTTCGTACATGTGTGCGTAAAAGTAACCGACACATAATGGGAATTGGTGTTCGTTGACAAATCATCAGATGCCAAACCTACCGGCTAATAATAATAATAATATAATAATAATAATAATAATAATAATAATAATAATAACAATAATAATAATAATAATAATAATAATAATAATAATAATAATAATAATAATAGCTTTGTTCTTTTTGGCATTGTGCGTAAATTGTGCGTAAATTTTGTCCGTTATTTCTGGATTAAATATGTGCCTACTACTTTAGCGACATTAAAGACATGCTCAAGATCTCCTTTTTGCATTTGAAATACGAGGTGTGCAAAGTGCAAAGTGATGCAGCACAGATAGTCTGGTCGTCGCCAGGCTGACTGCTCCTAACATCACATGCTTATGTGTTCCATGCGCAGGATTACGCATTGTTTTTTTCCTTGATTGGGCTGTTGTTCATCGTACAGATCTGCGCTTACACAAAGCCAATTTAAACTCTCACTTTGGACTCTCTAGTGACTAACTGTCCGAGTGGAGCTGACGCCTAAAAATCATCAAGCCCCACCACTCTCCCATACCGAGGTGCACTCCTCTCGGTCAACAACAATTCCGTATGATAACACTGGCTACACATAAACCACAGAGAATACTTCTAATGAGCAGGCAATATATCGTTAAAAATGCATGCAGGACGCAGCAGCCAACTTACTCTGTGCCGGACGGAATCCACGCGTTATTTTCGAGCCTAATCTCCGGGTGCACTTCGTGTCAAAAAAGCAGCGACTATTTCTCAGAGATTCCCTTTAACAAGTGAAAACTTAGTGTCCTCCTGCACCATTTTATACATGATGAGCCGTCAGTAATGGGATTATTAAACAAAAACGTTTCAGGCGCTGGCGTTAACCTTTTTTAATGCCTAATTAGGTTTTGCAAAGAAATAATTAGATTCTACAGTGCTTACACTGCCTATATTTTCAAATGGCATCTGCGGCAAACACATCACTCTTGCCAATATTGTGCGGATATGTGCATCACACTGGCACAAGATGTAACATTTTAAAACATGTTTGAACCAAATAAGGTGCACTTTAAGCTAAAAGAATTATCTAACGCGGCCAAAGGTCTGATAGATAGGTCTCGTGCGTCCTCTGGTGGGCATTTTTTACATCACATAAAAGGTGGACACAAACCAAACACGAAGTTTACGCGTTAGAGATCTAATAGTAAATGTTTGGTGTTAGATATTGCATAAATTATGATGCAAATGGCCAATAGTACAAGATTCAGGTACAGCAATAAGGTACAGCAGTGGTAACCTAGCACCAAAACCAAAAGATTGGATCATCTGGCAGGATATACCCCCATCCTCAGTGCATTTTATCCAGTAGAAGCAAAACATATTAATTGTATTACTAACATATACATCATGCTGTCAAATAGAAAAGAAAAATATATATATATATATCCTCCTGGGACATGAAGAAAAAGAGTGTATTTCATTTTGTGTGTGTCTGTGATTTTCTAGGCTATTTGGAGGTAAATGAACACCTTAGCATTTAAATTTTGTTAATTTTATTTTTACTCATAATGTAGGAAGTTGTCCGCTGTAATGGACTGTAATAGTGTTAAATCCATGTGAAGTTAACAATCTAACAAAAACTTTTTTTTTTGATGACCGACATCTCTGACAAGCTTCTACAGTCGCCTCAAAAAGTTTTTAAGCTCCCTTTTAATTTCTTATTTATTTATTTATTTATTTATTTATTTATTTATTTATTTATTTATTTATTTATTTATTTATTTATTTATTTATCTGGTTTAGACCTCTTTTAGTCATGGTTTAGATCTGGTTTAGACCTGGTTTAGATGTGGTTTAAACCTGACTCAAATTTGGTTCATACCTGGTTTAGACCTGGTTTAGGCCTGGTTTAGACCAGGCTTAAACCTAATTTAGACCTCTTTTAGTCATGGTTTAGATCTGGTTTAGACCTGGTTTAGATCTGGTTTAGATCTGGTTTAGACCTGGTTTAGACCTGGTTTAGACTTGGTTTAGACCTGGTTTAGATCTGGTTTAGATCTGGTTTAGACCTGGTTTAGACCTGATTTAGACTTGGTTTAGACCTGGTTTAGATCTGGTTTAGTCCTGGTTTAGACCTGGTTTAGACCTGGTTTAGACCTGGTTTAGATCTGGTTTGGATCTGGTTTAGTCCTGGTTTAGACCATGTATTTTTATGTATTTATTATTTTATTTTATTTATATTTTTATTTATTATTTATTATTATTATTTATCATAGCGCAGCCACATACTAGAGTCTATCTCAAAACACTTAAAATATCGACTGGTTAACTCAATGTCCACTATAAAGGACACAAATGAGGAGGATATAAAGAAAACAGCATAACAAAAAAAATATTGGGCGTGATTACGACAATTGACCACTAGGGGTAGAGGTCCCAACTCTCGCGAGATTTCCCTCACTTCCCTTCCGCGCAGGAGAAGGTCAGCTGATCATTTATTCGTCGTGTGTGAGCTGCCGCCTGTCACTTTCTATTTGCCTCGTACGGAGTTCACGTCTATTACCGCGGTATGTTACACGCATTACTACTTGACTTACATTCTATTTTACGATAACATCACATTTATGAGGTTATCCGTGTAGTTTACGCTCTCACAAACAGGGACTTTCTCTCACCCGGCAACTGCTAAGATAGCCTGGCGTGCTAAAGGCTAACAGTAACGATGGTAACGCAAGAAAATTCTAGAGCCACCCCGTCGCCTTAACGTCCTCTCGTGCGATTATTCCATCCCTGATTGGGGTTATCATCTAATAGTTCGGTTGTCAAAGTGGTTTGGATAAAATGTAATAGTTTTTGTTAGTGTTTTATAATCACCCCCTATTCATTTTGTATTCCCCAAAGCGTCATGGCTAGGCTGCGAGCTAGTGTCTCCACTCTAGCTTTTTATATTGGGGTTTTTAGTCAAAATTTCGCACAGGTTCACACCAATATGTCATCTATCTGGTTCTATAAATTCAGATATAAACGAGGTTATTGTATTTTGCATTTTTAAAACCAAAAACAGGCCAAAACCGTGAGAAAACGGCACGTCATTTCTCCTATCTTGACTAACCATCATGTTTTGTTGTTTTTTTTAGCAGGTTCACCCACATCACAAAGATGGCAGACAATAATTAACGAGCTAGTGTCTCCACTCTAGCTTTTTATATTAGGGTTTTAGTCAGAATTTCGCACAGATTCACACCAATATTTCAGCTATCTGGCTCTATAACTTCAGATATAAACGGGGTTATTGTTGTATGCATTTTAAAAGCCAAAAACGGGCCATAACCGTGAGAAAATGACATGTCATTTCTCCTGTTTTGACTAGCCATCATGTTTGGTTTTTTAGCAGGTCACATCACACACCACATCACAAAGATGGCAGACAATACTCAACAAGCTCCCCCTCCACCTTCAGCTGGACCTGTGGTGAGTTGTTTACTAAAAGGATTATCTTATTGTTCCTTTGTTTCCGTAAACTTGACACTGGGCACCCAGGATATCTGTAGTGTATTGTTATAAAATCTTACAGAACAGAAACATGTTTTTTCCACATTTTGTTCAAAGTAATTGTTCTTGGTAATGATTGACTACATGTTTCATATTCAACAACGGAAGGGATTCATAAAATGGGTCAAAGAGGAAGTCTGTAATATCGATCAAAATGTACCTCTTTTCTTAAATTTAGACTTGGACAAGCTTTATTGATCCACAAGGGGAAATTATGTGGACACAGTAGCTCACACATCACAATATAATGTATAATAACACAGAGTAAAAAATATAAATGGTAATAAATTCTAAATAAGTAGCAAAAACTATAACAAGAAACAGGTGTCGAATAAGGCACAGTTACATAAATTATATGTACAAGTCAAAATAAAATAGAAAAATAAGTAATAAACTATAAAATCTCAGCTATATAAAAGAGGTCATAGGAAGACGGTGCAACAATAATATTGACAGTGATTGATAGGCATTGTCTCTGTATTCTGACATCATAATAATCACATCCTACATCCACAAGTCTTCCAGTGTATTTGAAGAGGATTTAATATTAGACTTGTGTAAAAAGCCTGATATTTCTAACCTTTTTTGGTTAATTTTGGAATTTAGTTTTGAAATTTTCAGCTTTTTTAGTTTTAATCTGCTCTTTTACCAACATTTAAAAGAAAATAAACAATATAATTGTTTATGGCTCACCTAACTAACAGAAACTGAAAACAAATAGGTGTAGTAGTTTCAAAGTAATTTCATTGTAGTTAGCTCCTCTCTTCAGGCAGATATAGGCAGTGTCCACCAGCGTCTGACCAGAACTGAAGAAGCAGCTTGGACGAGCTGCGAAACTTATTCGACCAAATAAACTTTTGTCCAGTTGACAAATAGAATTTCTCCTTTTGCCACAATATACAGTCATACCTCACCTTACGAAAGACCCAAATAACGAATAATCCAAGTTACGAAACGCCTTTACGTAAAATTTTCGACTCTGAATACGAAAGAAAATTCAAGTTACGAAACGCGAAATCTCCAAAATTCAAATAATGCGCGCTCGACTTCGCAGCCGCCCGAATCCCCCAAAACGTAAATACATTTGTAAATACACTCTCCAACAGGGTTTAGGGGGAACGAATCAGGCCTTTTACATTGCGACTCTACTTATGAAAAAATCACGTTATGAAACCACTTCTGGAACGAATTAATTTCGTAAGGTGAGGTATGACTGTAATTGATGCTCAAATCCTTCATATCTTCTCAACAACATTCACAGTCTAGTCAAGGCAGTCATTTTGTGTTTTTGTAGTGACAAAAGGCAAAACTGTTATTGAACATGGATACACGGAGTATGCTGACTGTGGGCTGTTTGTCAGCTGACTTTTGATCAGCTCCCACATTTATCACAAGATTAAATTAAGTTGTTTTCCACTTGGGCTAATGCCGGCAGCTGAAGACTGTTACATGAAAAGTGAAATCATATGCTTGAGTTGAATTAAACGGAATATTTCCATTCTGAGTCCTAATCCTAGTAAAGAAATATGTAAGTTCTCTGAATACAACTTTTACATTTAATACTCTAACTATACTCGTTTTCCCCACAGCAATTTCTATTAAGTAACAAGTTGGAAACTGCAATGTGGTTGTCCAGACTCTTCACAGTCTACTGTTCAGTAATGTTTATACTTCCTATTTTGGGGTAAGTAATCATATAATTGCTCAGATAAATTATTCTCAGGGATTGTAGTGAAAACTCATGCATCGTTTCCCTTTCGTTTTGTGTTTCAGCCCCTATGCAGCTGCAAACTTCTACCAGAGAGCCTTGCTAGCAAACGCCCTCACCAGTGCCCTGCGCTTGCACCAAAGGCTTCCACGTTTCCAGTTGAGTCGGGCGTTCCTGGCACAGGCTCTTCAGGAGGACAGCTGCCACTATCTGCTCTACTCACTTATTTTGGTCAACTCGTACCCCATCACTAGTATCCTTTTCCATTTGATAACATGACTATGCATCATATGTGTTCATTAAAAAAAATCTTTTGTTGTATGTCCTTAACTGTGTGATCAGTGAGCATATTTCCAGTCTTCCTTTTTTCATTACTTCATGCAACTACCTACACAAAGAAAGTTCTGGATGTAAGTAACTGACTCAGCTCTCATAATGCTGCTGTTACCGAGATGAAGGCAGAAAACTTTACAGTGATTAAAAAGTTCATTTGGTACATGATGACGTGGTTGTAGTAAAGTTTTGACGCTTTTGTTTCAGTCTATGGGACCCAACAGCCTCATGTTTGTCAGGAATCTTCTTGATAAGCTGACAGCAAACCAACAAAACATCTTGAAGTTCATCGCGTGCAACGAGATCTTTCTCATGCCTGCTACTGTGTTCATGCTTTTTAGGTAAGCTGTGTTGGTGATGTGTAATGATGTCTGGTTTCCTATGTTATTATAATTTATACATATAAATTGTCTTTTGCAGTGGCCAAGGAAGTTTATTGCTCCCTTTCATTTACTACCGATTCCTCACTCTCCGCTACACATCCAGAAGAAACCCTTACTGCCGGTATGCTATAAAACTGCTGTTGTTGTCAGTGGCTACACCAACATTTGATTATTTTTCAGATTTCTGGACATTTTAAATTATTTAAATGACATGCCTCAAAACCTCAGAATCTGACGTCGGTAATCTAAGGCAGTGTTTCCCAACCTTTTTTGTCTTGTGTACTGAGCCTTTTTGTCATACCTCGAGTACCCCCTCACTCATACGTGTTGAGAATTCTCCAAAAGTAGAACGTGACACAACAGATTATTAAATGAAAATCATTTTATTTCATCTCCTTAATTTGAAAATTTAATTCTCAGGCATTTTCTCTTTTTTTTTTTTTTTTTTTTTTTTACACTCAAATTTACTGAAATTAGAATTTAAAAATTCCAAAAAAAATCTTCCAGCAACACTGCCGAGTACCCCCTGCAATCTGCTCGTGTACCCCTAGGGGTACTTGTACCCCTGGTTGGGAAACACTGATCTAAGGGACCATGACCAGAAAGAAATCTGATGCTTTTGCTGTTTACATGTCATACCAATAATGAGATTTTGAGTGTGCATGTAACTGCAGCCGGTGATTTGGTGTGATTTTTACAGTTCAGTTTTGCATTGAACACTCAGTCTGCTTTTCTTCTTATTTTCATTCACCCATATAAGGCTAAACAATAGTATAGTTTCTTTATTCATTACAGAAAGGAAAGTTTGATTTTGATAAATTTGTTTTTGTTGTGTCCCAGCACCCTGTTCACGGAGTTGCGGATCCTCTTGGAGCACTTTGCCATGAAGCCTGCCTGCCCGGTCGTCTTCAGACGCATGTGCCTCAGCAGCATCGCTTTCATCAGCCGTTTAGCGCCCACAGGGGTCTAAACTCCTCCCATCACCTCTATAGCTCAAACAGGACTCTGCTACTATGGAAGCCAACAGTACTCCAAAGAGAAGGAACTGTTCCTGAATGTCAACTTTGTACTTCAGCTGTTCAGAATAGTCCAGGTCAAGACCAGCCAGTTATGCACTGATTTCCCGTGTTTTGCCCGTTGTTCTTTTTGTGACCTGGTCCGAGCAGTGAACATCCTTCTGTCCGTTCACTGGAGATGAAGAGTTTTGTATATTCACAGATGTTTGTCCATGTTATTATTTATTCATAATGTCTTTTATCATTTAGAAGATAACCTACTTAATAACTAAACATTTCTTTTTTCTTTTCTTTTTTTTTCACAAAATGCTTGAAATGGAATGTATGTGCAGTTCTGTCTAGTCTGTTTTTTATTTCTGGTTTCCCTGATTGCCTACCTTGATTTTGTTTTCTATCAATGCCATCAATGTCTTATGTAAAATTTGTTAAACTGAGAGAAGATCTGCTGTGTTTTATAGAATATTTTAGTGCAAGCTATTTTGCTGTACAGTACATTTTCAGATTTTACCGCACAATGCATGTCACCATGCACTAATTATCACGCTGCTTCTTAGTGCATTCAGAACGTGTGCCCAGTTAAAAATGTCCCTTACTGCTGTTGTAGTTTCCTGGCATATTGCATGCTGCAATTTTTCCATATTAATTATTTGCCTAATTTCAATCCTAGTTTTATGATGAAATAAAACTTTAATCTTGATTGAACTAATAAAATATTAAAACAATATTCATTGTAGGGTTTGGATTTAATATTTGTTTGACTTGGATGCTTGTAATACTCGAGATTGAATTATCAATATCGAATCATTGAATTGCAGTTAACTGGTTGAAATTTTCATTTTCAACCAACTAACCATTCATCGACCGAACTAATCAATCATTAATACTAATATCCTCCTGAGACCCGCCCGTTCATTTGTGTCCTTTATAGAGGACATTGAGTTAACAAGTCGATCTTTTAAGTGTTTTGAGATGGACTCTAGTTTGTGGCTGCACTATGATTAAAAAATAAATATAATAAGTAAATAAAGAGTAAATCAAATAAAAAGTAAAAATAAATAAAATGAAGTAAAAAAAAAAAGTAAATCAAAAAATAAATACAAATTAGAAATTAAAAGGGAGTCTAAATTTTTTTTGAGGCGACAGAAGCTCGTCAGAAATGTCATTAAAAAAAAGTTTTTGTTAGGTTGTTAATTTCACGTGGATTTAACACTATTACAGTCCATTACAGAGGACATGTTGCAACATAAATACAATTAACAAAATGTAAATGCTAAGGTGTTCATTTACCTCCAAATAGAAAATCACAAACAAACAAACAAAAAAACACTTTTTTCTTCAGGTCCCAGGAGGATATTACAAGTTTTTGAATCATAAATCTGTTGTAGGCGTTTCTCACAAAAGTAACCAATCAGTGCACAGCATCTTCTCACCCTCCAAATCTCTCCACCAATGGGCTTCCAGATTGTTACTGAGACTACGTTGCTATGGACAACGACTCTTCGGTTTTTCACGAGTTGGCTTCAGTGCGTCTTTGAAAAATGATCTTTGATGAGAGCTGTCCATTTCTACACGTATATGAGCGTTTTATCGTTACGTAACTCACGATAACAAAAAGAAAATGTACAAGTTTGTGCGTGCAATCGACTTTACGAAGAAATCTTTTTAACCAATTAGCCAGCTAGCTAACGTTAGCTCGTGTGGCTAAGCTTCTTGCTGCAGATAATCCCACTCTCTCTTTGTGATTTACAGACAATTTAAGCTTTGAACACTGCAGTTTTCTTAACACGACTACAATGGAGCTCCATCTTAACCGCGTGGATTATACACAGGTACCAATACGTTTTTTTAATCTTTATTTCTCCGGAGGATTTGATGTCTTTACTATTTAATAAATATGCATTCGTTTTATTTTTGTGTGTTATAGGTTGGGGTGACATCCCAGAAAACCATGAGGCTGCTCCCACCTCTGGGTAAAAAAGCCACTCAGAAGGTAATTCCTCCAGACCCACAGTCACTACAAACTGGAGCTTCTTTTAGATTTTTAGATTTACATTACCTGGACTTTTTCAGGTTGCTATTGCTGACCATGATGGGGTACTCACATGTTTTGGGATGAAGAAGGGGGAGGCAGTGGTGGTTCTTGGCTTTAATTCATAAAATAAAAATAAAACATTATGATTTTTTTTCTGCATAATGAATTAACGTCAGTGTCACCTTGCTTTTTGCCCCAGCCCATCTTCAAAACCCTCCCAGGACCAAAGATCTCCAGAATGGATCTCGGAGGAGCTGCCGGAATGCCACAAGAGAAAATCTTTGTGTGTTCTGGGTCTCAAGTCCGAGGATTCACCAAGAAAGGCAAACAGTTTTTGACCTTCGAAGCCAACCTCACCGAAAACATAAACGCCATGTAAGCTCTCACATATTAATTAATATTATTTTAGTTTAGAAGTTTAAACTTAGAGAATTATGTTCACAAGTTTACACACCATAGAAACCCATACTCAATTGATATAAAAGGGTAAACAAACTACCAAAAATTAGGTACTAATTGATACTCAAACTAGTATAGAGTGTGTAGATACTCATTTGAGCAGGTACTGAACAAAAATACTGAAAAAAAATCACATTCACAGGACAGAAATTAACCTTTCCTGAATAGATTTAGATAAATTATCTTGATCTCTACCAGGAAAAAGTATAAGACCACACACTAGTACCACTATGAAACCTACCTGGATGAGTGAGGGATTACACAGATATTTAAAGATCCCATGACATGGTACTTCTTGATGCTTTTATATGGCTCCTTAATGGTTCCCTAATACTGTAAATGAATCCTTCTTCAAAATCAAGACTCAGTGCATGAGAAAGCCCCATGAACACAGTCAGAGTCATAAATATGTCTGTGAAACACTTTATTCTGGGCGTTGTTGCTTGAATGCAAATGAGGAGGACAGAGACAGGCCAGTGCAGCAGGTGGGGGGGGGGGTACTCTCTGCTCTTTCCTCTTTAGTGGTGCGCGATGCGCTGGCCCCACTTCCGCGTTTAAGCGCAGAGGAAGATATGAGATGATTTCCATTGAAAAATAAACACATTTCCACAGAAAATAAAATTAAACCACTGCTGTTTCAGAGGTTCGGAGGCTCGGATAAAGGACATCCGAGCCTGGAAACACTCTCACGTGCCTCCAGGCAAATAAAAAAACGCATCTCGCATTGCGTAGCTCGTTCGCTGTCCAAACTCTGGGCGTGATTTACAGAGACGGTGGGTAGACATCCAGACGGGGGGTGGAACTGCATTTCCATTTTTCCCCGAGTGTGACGTCAGAATCGCCCGTTTGGGCTGTCTTTTTTTCAAATGCGGAAATGGATTGCAATTGCTCAGTTTACACATTTCGTAACTGTTAGCCATGGGGGGGGGGGGCTAAACAGGGTAGGGGAGCTCACATTAACGTTCAAAAACCTCAGAAAGTGAAAATTTCAGAATCTAAATCATTAGGTTTACCAAATTGACTGGCACTAAGTGCACTTTACTGCAACATTCACTTTACACTGCAGACACTTTAAACTATGGGAACTGTATTTATGATGCTTTTTTAAAATCTATTTATGATACTTTTTATCTTTATGCTTGTTGTATTTTTATACTTCTGTAGCTGGGAGTCCGTCAAAATTTCGTTCTGCTTGCATAATGACAATAAAGAATCTTGAATCTTAAGATCTTGAATCTTGAATGTAAATAGTCTTTTATGAATGAATTATTTTTGATTTGTTAATGAAATGTTTTTCAGGCACGTTTCTGGGGCTGATCTCTTTGTTTGTGCAAGTTACATCTACAACCATTACCTCGACTGCAAGGATCAAGACTACTTCCTCTCAGGAGACAAAATAAATGATGTTATTTACGTGTCATCTGAAAACCTGACCCGCCCTTTCCCCATTCTGGCATGCCAAGATAGAGTCCTTAGAGTCTTACAGGTCAGAAAGTTTTAGAGATTCACCATTTTGCTTAATATAAAGGTTTGTAATCCCAATATAATGTAATTTTATAACTTTTCTCTTAGGGCTCTGAGCTTGCATATGGCATTGAAGTTCCTGGCCCTCCTTCTGTTTTGGAGTTGTACAACAAAGATGGAGGTGTGTATTTTTTTGTACATCTAAGGCTGCGTCCCATTACTCTGTCTTACCCCTTCCCCTTTATCTACGTCTTTGTCTTGCCCCGCGATACCGAGCTGAGAGGGCTCGGGGTACGAATGTTCCCCTAAGAAATGGGACACCACTCGATTACCGTTTGTGTCATCATCCCTCGCCTCGACCTGAGCTGCTACGTCTACAGAGGCGACAACAACTGACGCAAACAAACGTAAACAAATGTCAAGGATTATCGGGTACCTCAGCTCGATAAAAAAATAGCTTGTTTATACATGAAGGTTCAATGAAAACGATAACGTCGACTAAACAGACATCACTACAATTAAAACTGCAACAACAGTTCACTAAAAGTAACGTAGAACATAAGCGTCATAATTGTAAACCTGCTAAACTGTTAATCGATAATTACAACTGCTGAAAATACATTTATGAGACTCCTTGGCTGGTCGATGTGACGCTGCCATCCTGATCCCAAAATCTGCCTGAGCTTGTAGGCGTACCCCTTCGTTCCAAGTCTGGTCGAGAGCTTACTTCGTTTCAAGGGGTATGCAGCCCGAGGTCGTGGCTCTAGCCCAGGGGTCGGCAACCTTTACCACTCAAAGAGCCATTTGGACCCGTTTCACACAGTAAAGAAAACACTGGGAGCCACAAGCCTTTGTGCCATAGAATTACATTTTGAAAATGAATGAACTAAAATAAAATACATTTTAATTAAATATAGTGGTCCCTCGCTATATCAAGGTTCAGCCTCGCTGTTTCGCAGATTTTTTTTTTATAGTGTATCATTGTGTTTTATAGTGTATCATTGTGTTTAGCATTGTGTTCTGCGTCCTGATCTTTGTCAGTCATTATCCTCCGTGCCGTGTCTCCTGTACAGTACAGAATGTGTTCAGTTTGCCAAATTTATTTAAATGTTTGATCACGAGCGGTGTGACACCTGAGAGCGCACGGATGCGTTCTCACTACAGTTCTGTGTTTGAATGAGAAGCAGTCCGAGCTGCACCAGGCTCCGCTTTCAGCCCCAGTGCGTCCTTCTCTGGAGCATGAAGAAGGATGCGAAGACCAGGGACTCGGCACTGGCTTCAACAGACCCAAAAAGAGCCGTTTCTCCGCACCCCTCGTGCATCCAACCGGACTCCCGGAGCCTTGTGGACCACTGTGCACGGTGCAGAGCTGTAGAACCCCTCCCCCCCGTTCTACGGTCTACGGGGCCGCTTGTAGGTGCCTGTCCCAGTCCGTCACTGTATGTGCTGTAAGTGCTGTATGTTTGCAAGTTTTCTCCCCAACAAACCCGCAACAGCGCAGCGGTGCCAGGCGCCTCGGTCAGAGGAACTGTGAAATACACACATATTTATACACACAATATAAAGATGACTACTTCATGGATTTCGCCTATTGTGGGTCATTTCTACAACGTAACCCCCACGATAAACAAGGGACCACTGTACTGAGCCGCATCAGAGGGATCAAACCACGGGTTGCCAACCCCTGTTCTAGCCCTTGATGAAAATTAGAATCGGGACACCCCTTGCCCTCACATGAACGCGCAAATCCAAGGGGTAGGGGTAAGACTAAGGGGTAAGACGGAGAAATGGGACGCAACCTATGTCTAAAACCTAACAATTATCATAATTTATATAATGTACATTAAAGGTTGTTATTGCTTTGCACTGAATATTCCATAATATGGCTTTAAGTGTGCCTATCTTCATGGAAACAAACAAATGACACCACCAGGCCAAGTGACAGATCAGATCTATGGAGAGGCACGTATGCTCACAATAAGAATGTGTGTTTTTATCAATAAAGACACTTTTAATTGAACAAGTACAAGATGGATAAGTTTAATGCCGTACCATGGAACAATCCAGCCAAAGCAATAACATCTCCATGGAGACAAGCAGATGCCAGACGCACCACCACCAAAGTTACTTATTGCACCTTTACCGTTGGCATGATGAATGTTAAATTTATACATATTTTTAATTTGTAGGTGATGAAATCCTTTATGGAACCACAGATGGTAAAGTTGGATTAGTCCAGATCGGGGAGCAGTCGGCTTCAATCAAATGGGAGATAGACTATGATAAAAAGAAAGGAGGTATCTGCCTAATTCTTTGTAACAATTTCAGAATTATTCAATAGCACTACCATTTCATCATATTTCTTTGTGAAGGAATTCTCTGTCTGGACACCTACGACATCACTGGGGACGGTGTGAGCGACGTGTTGGTGGGCAGAGATGATGGGACGGTGGAGGTGTATGGGTTTGATAGTGCTGGGGACCCCACATTACGCTTTGAGCATGTAAGTTTGACAATATACAATAGGGGCGGGCAATATGGCACAGAATTTATATCACAACACTGGTCTACAAGTAAAATGCTTCTGGAACAAAAGTAGTGAATTTTTTCTTGGTTTAGGTCACTAATAAAGAAAAAGTAAGTCAGAAGTGCTGATTGGCTATAGTGTCAAAATAGGAAACTTATGCAAAATAAGGCAAAAACTTTAGTTTATCAGAAGGTACAGTGTGTCTACAAGCAACAGTTCTATCTGAAAGCCTGTCTGCACATTCACATACATTCATATGTCTAGAGTTTTAAAGATCCCATGACATGGTACTTCTTGATGCTTTTATATGGCTCCTTAATGGTTCCCTAATACTGTAAATGAATCCTTCTTCAAAATCAACACTCAGTGCATGAGAAACAGAGATAAGATGAGAAAGAGTAATTTTTCTCTCTCTGAACACTCCATTTTGGGAGTTCTTGCTTGAATGCAAATGAGGAGGACAGAGACGGCCTATAGTAGAGGGTGGGGGCGTGGCCAAGCTCTCCGCTCTCAGCTGTGCGCTCTGATCCATTTCCTTGTTTTTGCACGGGGGGAGAGATTAGAAGCGTTCCATTGAAAAATAAACACATTTCCACAGAAAATAAAATTAAACCACTGCTGTTCAAAGGTCCAGAGGCTCAGATAAAGGACTTCCGAGCCTAGAAACACTCGGACGTGCCTCCAGGCAAATAAAAAAACACATTTCGCATTGCCTAGCGCATTCGCAGTCCAAACTCTCTGGGCGTGATTTACAGAGACGCTGAGTACAGACAGACGGGGGTGGAACTGCATTTTTCGAGCTGACGTCAATAAGTTTCCTTGTTCAGAATAGCTCTGTTTTATTTCTAACGCAGAAAAGGATCGCAAATGTTCAGTTTAGACATTTTGCAACTTTTAACCATGGGGGATGGGGGGCTAAACAGGGTAGGGGAGCTCACATTAACGTTCAAAAACCTCAGAAAGTGAAAATTTCATGCCATGGGACCTTTAACATCAAATATTTTGTGATTGAAGAGAGATGCCTCGAAATTGTGTGCACCTGATGTCTTAAGATATTTCTTGTTTATTTCTTGATGGATAAAGAAGTGCAATATTATTTTTAAGCAAAAATGCCTAAATCTATTGTATAAACAGATGTGATTTTGATGTAAAACAATATCAATAAATATCTTGAATACATTAGTTAACCAGCACAGTTATCAATTGATTTTCAGTTCATCATATTATCTTATTATTAATATAAATTAGATTTAGCCGCTTTTATCTCGGAAGCAGATCAAGTCCAAACATTTGTACACCAGTATAATTAAGCCATGATCACGATATTGATTTTATTATGATTCATGTAGAACTTTAAATGCATTTAATTGTGTCTAAAGTCATCTGCTTCTTCTTAGAGTTCTCACCTAACTGTAATTGGTTAGATCTATCTGTCAATCACTCCAGTAAGAGGAGAGTATTGCCATTTCACTTAGCCCTACTATACAGTTCATTTATGTATTTGTTTGGGAGTCATGATTTAAACCGTTTCACATTTCAGGTGCTGTCTGAGAGTGTGACTTCAATACAAGGTGGCTGTGTTGGAAAAGAGTCCTATGATGAAGTTTTAACTGCTACTTACACAGGTTTGACTCTTAAAAGGGTTATAAAGACAGCTCTTCTGTCTTATAAAGCGTTTATAGGTGTAAAATTGTAAATCTCTGTGTCCAGGATGGGTGACGGGTTTGACCACTGAACCCCAACGAGCTGAAGTTGGTCCTGGCGATGAAGTGAAGATGAGCAAAGAGATGCAGTCTAAAGTGGACGCACTGAGGTAAGCACGGCAGGGAAAGGAACACGTGTTTCTGACAGTTTCAAGACTCTTAAAGATCCCATGACATGGTACTTGTTGATGCTTTTATATGGCTCCTTAATGGTTCCCCAATACTGTAAATGAATCCTCCTTCAAAATCAACACTCAGTGCATGAGAAACAGAGATAAGATGAGAAAGAGTCATAAATATCTCTCTCAAACTCTTTATTCTGGGCGTTGTTGCTTGAATGCAAATGAGGAGAAAACAGATGGCCAATAGTAGAGGGTGGGGGTGTGGCCAAACTCTCCGCTCAGAGCTCAGAGCCCACAGCTGATCCATTTCCTTGTTTTTGCACGGGGGAGAGATTTGAAGCGTTCCATTGAAAAATAAACACATTTCCACATAAAATAAAATTAAACCACTGCTGTTCAAAGGTCCAGAGGCTCAGATAAAGGACTTCCGAGCCTAGAAACACTCGGACGTGCCTCCAGGCAAATAAAAAAACGCATTTCGCATTGCGTAGCTCCTCCGCAGTCCAAACTCTCTGGGCGTGATTTACAGAGACGCTGAGTACAGACAGACGGGGGTGGAACTGCATTTGCATTTCTTTTTTCGAGCTGACGTCAATAAGGTGCCTTGTTCAAACTCGCCCGTTTGAGCTCCGTTTTTTTGTAACGCAGAAAAGGATCGCAAATGCTCAGTTTAGACATTTCGCAACTTTTAACCATGGGGGGGCTAAACAGGGTAGGGGAGCTCACATTAACGTTCAAAAACCTCAGAAAGTGAAAATTTCATGCCATGGGACCTTTAAGCTATATCTTTATGTCTGGGACTGAGGATGGAAATTAGCACTGTGCATATGTACGTCGGTTTGTGTGATCTTATACAAATTGTGCGTTCATTAATATGCATTGTCCCTTCCAAATAAATGAATAAATAGAAAATAAAATTATAGAAACTAGTAAGAGCATCAAAGTATGTAAAGCAGGGGTGTCAAACTCATTTTGGTCCAGGGGCCGTATCCAACCTACTTTGATCCCAAAGGGGCCGGATCAGAAAACTCATGGCAAATATACCCCAAAAACTGCAATAAGTCCAAATATTTGTCCAGAGAAACTCAAAACTATTACAAAAGTCTTTTTTATTTGATCAATCCTTTCTTTTTCAAAATATTATGAACAACCTGAAACTAAGAAAAATTTAATTTCAACACAGTAACACAGGTTTCCCATTCACCTTCATGAACAAATAGGAATTTGTCCATTTTTCTTGGAAAATCCTGCACTCGGCGTCCACTTTTCTCATTTTTGACATTTTGCTGATGAGGGTGTCACGGTCAAAAGTAAAAATGAAATGATGGTCCTTTAAGAAAAAGATCATTTGTGCTGATATGCTGAGCTGTGCAGAAAAGTGGCGCAGAAAATTACCAATATTTTAATAGAAAATTAAAATATAATTAAAGTATTTGAATAGAAAATCAGCTGAGGGCCAGATTAAAGGTCTTGGAGGGCCGGATTTGGACCCCGGGCCGCATGTTTGACACCCCTGATGTAAAGAATATTCGTATTTCAGGCAATGAAACACATGTAGATCTAAAATTGACCCATTAAAATCAAAATGTGAGACGCCATCACATTTTAAAATGTCAGTGTTTTTAGCATTTCATTCATCCACTTTTGTCGTTGCTTTTAGAGAGAGAGAGAGAGAGATACTTTATTTAACCTGTGGGAAATTCAAGTTTTGCTGCTGAAAACTGTTGCAGTTTGGCTACAACATTTACTCTCAGTCACCTTCGTGTCTCAGCCAAAGGTCTCAGTGCAGTTTAACAGGAGGACTGGTCAGGTAGAGTCTGCGGTCTGTGTCGGGGCAGTTTGAGGAGAGGAAGAGCCAAAAGTGTCCAGGGGGGAGCAGGTGAACACAACAGGAAAGACCTCCACTCTGGTGAAGCAATGGTTCATTCCCTTAAAGTATTGTTCTGCCACATTTGCTGTTATATACGGTGTAAAAATACCTGTAGCATCTCAAATATCCATCGCCACTTCTTTAGCTAGATCCTTAGCTAACCTCCTGCACCGTCTCCATGGATACAGCAAAAACAAACGGCTCATTTCACAAAATCTAACAGTCTTTTATTACTTGTGTCTTTTGAACTGCTCATGCTGCACTTCTTAGTTGGTTAAAATCCCATGTTGTGATGTTAAGAGCTGAACTCGATAAAAGTCATTCTTCTCATTCCGGGAGCAGCCAACCTCTCCCTTGTTATGATGTGAAATTCCTTTTTAATCCCTATTCTCTTTTCGTTTTCTATCCATGCTTTTGTTTTTATACATGTCTTTTATAATTGACTCGACTCCTAATGTTTGTCACACCTCCCCCTTGTGGCAGAGCCGAGTTAGAGCAGCTGCAGGTGAAAGTGCTGCAGGGCCGTGAGCAGTACCACCAGACGTCTCAGTCCAGTACGGCCGTGTCCGCTGTGCCCGTCTTCAGCATCAACGACAAGTTCACCCTGTGCCAGGACGACGCCAGCTACAGCCTCACTCTGGAGGTGCAGACAGCCATCGACAACCTGCTGCTCCAGGTAAGCACGGGGAAGAGAAGGCAAAAGACATTCTAAGATGATACATTTGGAGAGTCTCATACGCTACAGTATGGTCGCCTGGTTTGGTTTCTTAAAGGAGAATTAACGTTTTTTACAATCTGAGCCTTATTTCGGTAATAAAACAAGTTGTTTTACTCACCCATAGCACTTTGGTGTCATATGGAGCACTTCTGGAGATGTTTTAGATTTGCGATCTCCGTAACGTGAGTTCTCGGGGCACATGTTTGCGGTCTCCAAATAACACAAACTTTAGCACTTTTCAAATCGTAGAAGCTCAATGTCTTAGTCTACACTTTAGTTTGAGTCAAAAGTGGCCTGTAATCTGAGATTTAGCCATAGTTTCGAGTAGATGATGAGGCCAGTGCGCATGTGCGGAGTCACAGTTTATTTCGCTCTCAGCTCCCAGGACCCAAACATGAAACGCAAAGCTGTAAATTATGGATAAATCTCAGATTACAGGCCACTTTTGACTCAAACGAAAGTGTAGACTAAGACATTGAGCTTCTATGATTTGAAAAGTGCTAAAGTTTGTGTTATTTGGAGACCGCTCGGGGCATATATTACATGCTCACATATATTACATATATTATATGCCCCGAGAACTGGCGTTACGGAGATCGCTAATCTAAAACATCTCCGGAAGTGCTCCATATGACACCAAAGTGTTATTATTACCGAAATAAGGCTCAGATTCTAAAAAACGTTAATTCTCCTTTAACTGTCCAATGTAAAACCAAACTTGAGAAACTGGTAAATAAGGCCATGAAGGTAATTGGCAAGAAAGAGTTTCTTTCTCTGCGGGACATTTTTCAAGACTCTGTGCTCGCTCAGGCCAGACGGATTGTCGGGAACCCCTCTCACTTGTTGCATGGGGAATATGAAATGCTCCCATCAGGCAGACGCTATCGAGCACATAACTTTAAGAGTAACAGATATAAACTCTCATTTGTGCCCACTTCCGTTGCACTCTTGAACAAATTTGCACAAAAAATGAGCACTTAGTCACTTTATATTGAATGGTGCAATAACTATTGTGCAATAACAGTTTGTGTAATAGGGCTTGTGCAATAATTATCTGTGCAATAATTATTTGCTCAGTATAGCTGGTGCAATAAATAGAACAGACGGTCGTCAGTTTGAATAGAGAGGCTAAACTATTCGCCATTCGAAAAACAAAAGGAGCAATTAGTTGAGATAGTTACAGAACTATTCCAGGGTAGTGAGCTCATCTGAGGGCTGAATAGAGATGCTAAACGAGACGCCAGAGGAAAACAAAAGATAGCAGATTAGCTGGGATTGGTTCAGAACTTTTCCGGTGTAGTGAGCTCCTCCCTGCAGCTAGATATAAACAGGGTCTAACCAGCATCAGAACCAGAACTGACGAAGCCTCTCGGATGAGCGGCGAAACGTTTTCAACCAAACAAACTTTGTCCAGTTGACAAATTGAATTTCTCCTTTTATCAATAAATAGAACAGTGTAAGGCTGTGCCGTGCACAAATGGACAATGGACATCAAAGTTGGACAAATGTATCTGGCAATGAGACGCGACTGTTTTCTGTCTGTCTGTTCTGTATGTGTGAGTGTAACTGTGTTTTTAAGCTGCAGCAGTGAGCCCAAGACAAATTTCCCCTTGGGGACAATAAAGTTTATCTTATCTTATCTTACACAGCATTTTAGCATTTAACGAGACACAGTTTTTTTAGCAACACGAGAGACTCACTCACTCTCATTACATTTTTTATATGCTGTCTTGGTGGAACAGCTTTATGAAACTATAGCATCTCAAGAGGTGTAAATTTCAGCACATGCAACAAAAAAATATTAATTAATTTGTAATTAATAATTATAGTTCTTTGTTTCCACTCGTGTGCACAATTTTGTGGCAGTTTTATCTTGTGAGATCTTGTAGCACAAGATTCTTCCATAGAGATTCTACTGTACAGTAAGTTTAGCAAGTTTCCGTACTTGGAATATTCCAGGCAAAACATCTCCAGGGGATGTTGCAGAGCGTAGCCTACCATTTACATTTTGTAGAGTTACCAACTGTAACTGTTACTGCTGGAGAAAAAGTTTGCGAATTCGGCATGAGTTCAGAATTGGGTATTTGTGTGTATTAAAAGTTGGCAGCGGCGCACAGTGTAACTCTCCTAACGCCACTTTTACACTTTCACTCATTATAAGTTGGCATTATACTGTGTAACACAACAACTCTTGGTATAATGGGCAGCTGTCATTTTTCTAATAAACATCTACTTTCCAAGATGGAGTGACTGAAATGTGAATCATAACACGAGCTCAGTTGGTGCTTAGAGTTTTTGTAGCATAATGTAATGGCGCCATTGCCCAGATAATAAACATTTCTCTTTCCATAGAGCGACGTGCCTATCGACCTGCTGGATGTGGATAAGAATTCTGCTGTGGTCAGCTTCAGTGAATGTGACTCAGAGGTGAATAATTCCTACACACATTTCATAATAAATACATGTTTTTCAAATACATGACTTGTGCATTCTGTCAGCAGCACAATGGGAACTTTCTCCTGGCGACTTACAGATGTCAAGCCAACACTACTCGACTTGAACTAAAGGTAATTTGGGTTTACTGTTCGCAGTTTTTTGAGATTCACTGTTTTTAAACATCATTCACACCACTCTTTACCCTTTGTGTTTATTTACTTATTTTATTATTTATTTAGTCCATGCAAAGCTTCAACAATTCCAAAAAAGAGGTTTACCACACACTTGTTTGACTTTATTCTTTATTAGGTTAGAAGCGTGTTGTTGTTGTTTTTTATTAATGCAATACATATATACAGTGTAAAAACAGAGCTACAACATTATATACACCCCACACAAGAAATATTTACAAGGATTATTTACAAAAAGCAACTTAAATCCTGTGTTTCATTCAGTCTCCCAGGTTCAATCGTTGACAGTTCATTAATCCAATAGGCTTCCCTCCTTAAAGAAGAATTAACGTTTTTTTTACAATCTGAGCCTTTTTTCGGTAATAAAACAAGTTGTTTTACTCACCCATAGCACTTTGGTGTCATATGGAGCATTTCCGGAGATGTTTTAGTTTAGCGATATCCGTAACGTGAGTGCTCGGGGCACATGTTTGTGGTCTCCAAATAACACAAACTTTAGCACTTTTCAAATCATAGAAGCTCAATCTCTTAGTCTACACTTTAGTTTGAGTCAAAAGTGGCCTGTAATCCGAGAATCCATAGTTTTGAGTAGATGAGATGAGTAGATGAGTCACAGCTTATTTCGCTCTCAGCTCTCGGGACCCAAACATGAAACGCAAAGCTGTAAATTATGGATAAATCTCTGATTACAGGCCACATTTGACTCAAATGAAAGTGTAGACTAAGACATCGAGCTTCTATGATTTGAAAAGTGCTAAAGTTTCTGTTATTTGGAGACCGCAAACATGCACCCCGAGAACTCACGTTACAGATATCGCTAAACTAAAACATCTCCGGAAATGCTCCAAATGACACCAAAGTGCTATGGGTGAGTAAAACAACTTGTTTTATTACCGAAATAAGGCTCAGATTGTAAAAAATGTTAATTCTGCTTTAAAAGTTGTTTGATTCTATTACCCCCCATAGGATTCGGTGGCACTTTTTCAATCCAAACAAACCTAAGGGAGGCAACAGAACCATGGCTCTCTGCAATGTCTGGCTATAGCGTAATCAGGGCTCTCAAGTCTCACTCTTTAAGAGTGTGACACACGCCACACATGGTATTTCTCACGCTGAAATTTAGTTACGCAATTCAAGCGCAGCGCACAGCGCTTCTGTGCCCAGAAAATCGTTTAGATAATGCAGGCACCGCTCCTCCCGCTCCTCGGGAAAAATTGTTCACCCCCAAATCAAAATTGTTGTTTCTAATAGCTGCCTTGTGTTCAGAAATTCTTAACTTTAGATTCCGTTTAGTCTGGCCAACATACATAAGGCCACAAGGGCATGTAAGCACATAGATGGCATGAGCGGTGGAACAATTAATGAAGTCTTAGATGTTATACGTCTGTCCGGATGTGGACTATTTGTTAGTTGTTGGCCAGTTCTCTGCAAAGCCTGTTTACTCCTCTGACACTATTTTTATTTATTTATTTATTTATTTAATAGGGACAGTGCATATTAATGAACATCTGCAACATTCAGTGTAAATATGACAAATTATAGCAAGAATGATCATTTCCATCTGCAGTCCCTGGACAGGTGACACCACAGCAAAAACAATAAAAACAATGACAACTGTCAATAACACCAACATTAAAACATTAAAGCATTAAAAGTGTCCACAAGTCTGGTTTTCCTTTAGCCGCTGTTTCAAGTATGATTTAAAGTGTCCAGTGTTGGAGTCTCTCTTATTGATGATGGGAGAAAGTTCCAGAACTTAGAGCCTCTGACTGAGAGCACAGTTTGTCCAAATGTAGAGCGTCTGTGTGGACCTCACAGTTCCCCTGGGCCGTGGTCCTAATTCCCATCCCACTGACAGTCTTTGCTTTGATAAAATCCTGTAGTGGAGGAGGAGCAAGTCCATGTAAAACTTTATATATAAAACAACTGTATTTAAAATGTGCAAAATTATTAAAATTGAGCAAGTTGTACTTGTCTAAAATTGTGCATTGGTGAACTGAGAATAATATTTTCAGTTGTTTTTTTTAAAAAAGTGATTCAACTGGTTTGAGTGTTGTGCCATGTGGTTATGCATTCCTATTACAGTACGTTTTGCCTTTCTAACAGGTGAGGTCAATCGAAGGGCAGTATGGCACTCTGCAGGCCTACATTACCCCGAGACTGCAGCCCAAGACATGCCAAGTCCGCCAGTATCAAATCAAACCTCTGTCCCTTCACCAGAGGATCCACACCATCGACCAGGACAGGTCACTACCACACTCTGGATAATAACTGCGGTCTTGCATGAAATATAATTATGTCTGATTGTAGTATATTCAGTGCAATTCAAATGTGTGTGTGTTTTTTCTGTTTATTTTGTTGACAGGCCCGTGAACCGTCTGAGTCTGGTGGGACAGTTCAGTTTTGCGGAGATCCACTCGTGGGTTGTGTTTTGTTTACCAGAGGTTCCAGAGAAAACCCCAGCGGGAGAAACCATCACCTTCTATTTCCACAACACTTTTCTTGGAACTCAACTCGAGGCAACCTACTGGTAAATTCAGAATCTACCAAAATGCAAGGAGCTTTTAGAAGTTTGAATCATTTGTGTCTGTGGTTTAGAAATATACTGTTTTTAGAGCGAGTAATAAAACAGATTTACTTAGGGAATGCAAAGTTTGTCATAGGAAAATGTATAAAAAAAATTTTACAGTCCACTCGCATAATTAAAAATAATAATTGCAAATATAACCTGATTATTGTTATCAAAATAATCCTCAAAATATTCAAAATTTTCTTCAAGGTTTTTGTTAGAATCCTGAAATTAGGTCAAATTTGAAATATTTGGATATACAGTGGTACCTCACCTTACGAACGACCCAACAAACGAAAATTCCAAGTTACGAAACACCTTCACGGTAAATTTTGGTCTCTAGATACGAAAGAAAATTCAAGTTACGGAACGCGAAATCTCAAAAATTCAAATAATGCGAGCTCAGCCACACACATTATACGCTTTTCTCAGACTGGATTTAAACTTTTCTCACATTTGTCTCTGTTTAAACACTCAAACTTTCATAGATTTTCAACAAAATTATTAATAGTGAAGCGTGGGGGGAAGGGGGAGGGCGGTGTGTGTGCGCGGGGACACGTGTGATAGCGCAGCATGACCCGGCGCGGGGCTGAGAGGACGAGACCCGTGCTCAAAAACCGTGCCTCCTCTAAAACAGGATTAAACCAGGTCTGAACCAGGTCTAAACCAGGTCTAAACCAGGTCTAAACCACCGCGGCTCTTACCTGCGTTCGTTCATGCGCTCGGACTGCGTGCGGTCCCCTCCTCGCTGCTCGCCTCAGCTGTGACTCGTGAGAAACCAGGAAATAGACCCGCACGTGGCGCTTTAATCCACCTGGTCTAGTCCTGGTTTAGTCCAGGTTTAGTCCTGGTCCAGTCCAGGTATAGACCTTGTTTAGACCTGGTTTAGTCCACGTTTAGTCCTGGTTTAGTCCAGGTTTAGTCCTGGTCCAGTCCAGGTATAGACCTTGTTTAGACCTGGTTTAGTCCACGTTTAGTCCTGGTCTAGTCTCTTAGCCAATCAGGACCCAGAACACAGTGTTACACTATAAAAAAAACTTGGAACGGGGCCCTGGAACGAATCAGGCTTTTTCCATTGAAATAGCTACTCAACTTACGAAAAATTCACGTTACGAAACCACTTCTGGAACGAATTAATTTCGTAAGGTGAGGTACCACTGTACTGTGTGATGCATTCATTATTTTTTAACCTAAATTTGCATTTGTTTTATTAATTTTTATTTCTCTAAATTCAATTCATTTTAGCAAAGGAGAGGGACACTTCAAGTCGGACAACATCTCTACTATTTCCATACTCAGTGACGTGCTCTCTAAAGAAGCAACTAAAAGAAAAATTAATCTAAATATATCGTACGGTAAGTTCACGTCAACAGCCTTGCAATGACATGTCTGATCTTAATGTTGTGATTTAAAATGTAAGGTTTATAAATATAACTTTTGTACTTTTTTTTTTTTTTCTTTTTAGAGATAAACGATGAATCAGTTAGTCACACTTTACGCATGATCCACCCAAAGTTGGAATGTCAGTTACTGCTGGCAAGGAAAGTCCAGCTTATTGATGCACTGAAAGTAAGATTTTGGTTTAGTTCACCAGCTTTGTACATATATCTGTGTCTACCGCGTGTTTTTCCATCTGTGGTTTGTAGGAGCTCCAGGTTCATGAGGGAAACGCTGACTTTCTCATCCCAGAGTATCGCAGCATTTTGGATGAGTCTGCTAATCTCTTGGAGGAGTATAAAAAACAGCCAGCACACCTTGAGAGGCTTTATGGTAGGGCACCAGTGCATTTTATATTTTATGTGGCTGCCCGTTGCGCAAAATTAAAATGAGAATTTGTTTCCTAGGTATGATCACGGACCTCTTCATCGATAAATTCAAGTTCAAAGGACAGAATGTAAAAACAAAGGTCTCCTCACTGTTGGAGATACTTGATAATTATGATTTGAATTCTCTGTTGGACTTTTTTAATGACGTTTAAGATAAAAAGAATACTAGCTTTTACAGAGTGTACCTCTGTTTAATGTCAAGTTTTGTCATATTTATTTATATAATTGTTATCTAATGTCATCTGATGTTTGTATATAATATTTATTTGATTAGCAAAGCTGGTTGACATTTCAAAGCCAAATGAGAATAATTGTAGTTGCTTGTTTTGTAAGTGACTAAGGTTGTATGTTATTCCTACTTCAATTATTTTAAGACCGTTTGTGATATGTGCTTTTTGTATATTTATACAAAAGTATATATTGGAAATAAATTATCATTTAACATTATCTATGAATTATTAATAACAGAATGAAGTCAAAAGTCATCTTTATTGTCAAAAACCATATGTACAGGTTGCACACACAGGTTGAAATTGCAGCGCCCCCTAGACCCACAGTGAACATAAAACATGTGATAAACAAGACAATAAACACCAAAACTAAAACATCACATATACCCATAGCAGAAGTACAGTAAACTTGTATATAAAACAAATAAGTAAAACACAATGTGTGGCGTAATAAAGCTCAAATGGTGTCATTTAAGCAGCAGTCAGTGTCATTTAAGTACTTCAAGTGTTCTACTTCAAGTGTCCTTGAATTAGTGTATCCATCCATCCATCCATAGTTGGTATATGTAGTATATAATGCACCAAGTATGATATTACAGAAATAAAAAATCATTTTATGGATGAGAATTTCTTTTTAGTTGTAGAAATAGGAAAACCCATAAAATTTTTATTTAGGCATAAATGTCTGTATAATGGGAGTAACACTTACAATTGCTTATGCTTATTGCTGTATTTGTTTTATTATTATTATTATTATTATTATTATTATGTGCAATCTGTGAAATACTCTACTTACACCTTATTTAATCCTACCTGTACCTTTTGTATTTTATTACATTTTATTACATAATTTTTACTATATTGTTTACTTCTTCCCCTGCACTTTTTGCAACTTTTTTTTTTACCATGTACTATTATTTCATGTTATTAGTACTTCTCGACTATCTTAGCGAGTCAACGGTTCCTCTGATCCTAACCAAATAAACAATCTTGAATCTAATAATAATAATAATAATAATAGATTCAAGATTGTTTATTTGTCATACGCAGGATCAACACAGGGTCAATGCAATGAAATGCTTAGGATCAGAGGAACCATTGACTCGCTAAGATAGTCAAGATTATTATTATCGTTGTTGTAGTTGTAATTGTTGTTATTATTATGATTATTAATCCGTGTTTGTTTTCATAAATGTGTAATTTTGAAAACAAACCGGTTTAAAATTTGTAATCAGGTGGATATTGTCCGCGCGGGGCCACCGTCTGCGTGACGCGTCATCGCCACGGCGCGCTCTGATTGGTTGTTTCAAGCCTCGCGGGCTACTTGAACTGAGAGAACGCGGCTGCACTGCGGACTGACGCTGCGCCTGCTGCAGGTTTGAATAAAAACTCTTTATTCGCGGAGTATGGACACTTTAGATTGATCCTTCCTGCTGAATTGTGTGCCTTTTTTCCTCTTTTTTTTATCTGTGCTGCTTTAGCGCCGGAGATCCTCGAGCCGTTGCCGTCTTCTCAACTGTTTTGGTTTTCGATTCTTAACGCGTTTCCGAGGTGCACATTTTGTCCCCACGCTGTCTCAAAGCTGTGAAAACTTGCTGAAATAGACTTTTAAACTCACTACAAGATTAGACTACTAAACTGAGCAGGAATCTTAAAACTCCTGCAACACCGCAACAATGTCTGGAGCTAACCGAGGAAGCGCGGCTGCTGAGTTTCACAACCAGGAAAACCACATGCTCTCCCGGCTGAGGGGCAAAGCGGCTCCCGCAGAGGACCAGGAGAACATGCCGCCCAAACCGGCCAACAGAACAGTCCTGGGAGCCCTCCAGAACAACCAGAGGACAAAGGCGAACACCCAGCGCGGCATAAAACAGGTTTGTGCCGGAGATGCTACATGCTAAACGGGCTGGTGCTTCCATTGTACTTTCTGAAGACAAACTCCTTATTCTACATCTTAAACCATCCTACAACCTTTATTTTAAAAAATATTTTTGACTATTCCTAAGTTTAACATCAAGATTTAGTTTCCTTTTTAATTATTGACTTAAGTTTTACTCTAGTCCGCCTTTTTTTGAGCACTCTACTTATCATCTATTATGATTTAAAACCGTTGACTCTATACATGCAATGTCTAGTGAAACTTCAGCATATTTACACTTTTCCCTCCCTATTTCTAGGAGCCCTTGTCTTGTAAAAATGATGACTACAACAAGAGCTGCTTTGAGAGGCCCGCAAAACAACCTGCTTTCCAGATCCATGTGGATGAACCTGATGCTTGCAGTAAGAAGCCACTGCCAGCAGCAGCGGAGGCGGCCAAAGCCAAGCCAGGAGCTGAGGATTCACCTCTAGTGATCAATAATGCAGTGGCACAACTCCGGCAACCGCTGGCCACCATTGACTTTCCATCCGCAATGGACGTCAGCCTGCTCGGTAAACTCCGCGTTACAATTTGCATGTGAGTGATTTGCAGACTACCTCCTGGTAACGTCTTGTATTGTCTTTGAGCAGACTCTCCCATGGACATGTCTGTAATTGAGGGTGAGGAGAAGACTGTGAATGTAAATGAAGTCCCAGAGTATGCTGCTGAAATCCACACTTATCTGAGGGAAATGGAGGCAAGTGTGAAACAAACTTGTATTCTCCCTTCCTCGCTTTACCTGATGCTAATTTTTTTTGTGTGTGTGTAGGTAAAAACCCGACCAAAAGCTGGCTACATGAAGAAGCAGCCAGATATCACCAACAGTATGAGGTCCATCCTGGTAGACTGGCTTGTTGAGGTTGGAGAAGAGTACAAGCTTCAGAATGAAACGCTATACCTCGCTGTAAACTACATCGACCGCTTCCTGTCGTCAATGTCTGTACTGAGGGGAAAGCTTCAGCTTGTTGGAACTGCTGCCATGTTGCTGGCTTCGTAAGTGTAATCTGTCATTTTGCTACACCTAATGGCATGTATGAACTGTTGATTTATACTTCTTTTATTTTAAAGAAAATTTGAGGAAATCTACCCTCCAGAGGTGGCAGAGTTTGTCTACATCACAGACGACACCTACACCAGGAAGCAGGTGCTGAGAATGGAACATCTGGTGCTGAAGGTGCTCTCGTTCGACCTGGCTGCCCCCACTGTTCACCAGTTCCTCACGCAATATATTCTCAACCAGTCGGTCAGCAAACAAGTGGAGAGTTTGGCAATGGTGAGTTTAAAGGAGAATTAACGTTTTTTACGACCTGAGCCTTATTTCGGTAATAAAACAAGTTGTTTTACTCACCCATAGCACTTTGGTGTCATTTGGAGCACTTCCAGAGATGTTTTAGATTTGTGATCTCCGTAATGTTAATGCGAGTTCTCGGGGCAAATGTTTGGGGTCTCCAAATATCCGTAGCGCGAGTTCGCATATATTGTATCCCCCGAGCATGTAATATGCCCTGAGCAGTCTCCAAATAACACAAACTTTAGCACTTTTCAAATCAGAAGCTCAATGTCTTAGTCTACACTTTCGTTGAGTCAAAAGTGGCCTGTAATCCGAGATTTATCCATAATTTACAGCTTTACGTTTCATGTTTGGGTCCCAGGAGCTGAGTGAAATAAACTGACTCCGCACATGCGCACTGGCGTCATCTACTCGAAACTATGGATAAATCTCGGATTACAGGCCACTTTGACTCAAACGAAAGTGTAGACTAAGACATCGAGCTTCTATGATTTGAAGTTTGTTATTTGGAGACCGCTCGGCGCATACAATATATGTGAACTCTCACTATGGCTATCGCTAATCTAAAACATCTCTGGAAGTGCTCCATATGACACCAAAGTGCTATCGGTGAGTAAAACACCGACCTAAAATGAGGCTGATTGTAAAAAAAAAAGTTCCTTTTAAAACTTGTCGCATGTATGACCAAATTTCCCCCTAATATTTGGCCCAATTTATTCCACGCAGTACCTCAGTGAACTCAGTCTCATAGATTCAGAGCCCTGTCTGAAGTATCTACCATCACAAACTGCTGCTGCGGCTTACATTCTGGCCAACCACACAGTGAGCGGAGAGTCCTGGGTATGTCCAATTTGATTAAATGAATGTTTAGGAATTAAAATGGTGGTAATTTTTTTTTATTTTTGCCATTAGCCAAAGTCATTAACAGAAATTAGTGGCTACAGTCTAGAAGATCTGATGCCATGTGTTGAGGATCTCCACAAAATCTACCTCAATGCTCCACAGCACGCACAGCAGTCCATACGGGAAAAGTACAAGAGTCAGAAGTAAGATTAAACGACATCCATGAGTCACTAAAATAAAACTATCAAGTACTAATGCATCTTTCATGTCCAGGTACCATGAAGTCTCCCTCATCGACGCTCCGGCAGAGTTGCTCCTGAAGTGATTCAACCCCCGCCCCCTTGTAGATTTCCCTTTTTTTTTAATTTTTTTTTTTTTTTAAATGACTGCTACATTTTCAAACATGGCCTGCTCTTTTTGGAGTCAGTCATAATTAAGAGTTTTTAAATATTTTTATATTGATACTAAATCTTAAGGCTTAAGTGTTAATCACGCTATTTTACTGTATTGGACGACTGGAGATCTGCCGGCTTTCTTTGCTGCAGCTAAACGATGGACTTGTGACGTTCTCTTCCTGAATGGTGGAGTTTCAAGCAGTTGTTGCAAGTTAAAACTTTGGCATTTCATCCGACTACAGTTCTCCAGTGAATGCGATTAAACTTTAATGTCTGTCAAAGTAATCTGCGTCATCCCGTTCATGTCTTCCCTAGACACTATGGCACTGTAAAAATGGCTCTTGTAAATAAATTTCATTTAACAAGACTGACCTGTATTGTCTAGAGCTGTAGGGGGCAGCAGAGGATAGGAAACTACTTGGTTTAGATTAGCTGAAGTCCTTTTCTGGAATTTTATGGGGTAAGTTAATGTAAAATTAGTTCATTTTTAAATCCTAATGATGTATCTCGGACACTTTTAGGAAGGTGTTGTAGCTCTTTTCTTTTTCTCCCCTCACCTTGAATGTAAGAAACCAATAGAGTTGGAGGCATCTCCTGCTCCTCCTCTTCTAAACCAGGAGGCAGGCTTTGTGGGAGAGGGGGTGCATAACAGCTGCAGACCTCGTAACATGGACCGCTTCCTCACCAGACTCACTCCTTCAACAGGTTTTCCGGCTCATCCTCAATTAACACGCGGATATTACTATGGAAACAAATGGGAATTCATCTGCACTGTCAGTTACTGGGATACTGGTTCAAACCATGGCTCTGGTTCCTACGACACGGCATCTGTCAAATCTGAACAGTGCTGAGATGTGGAATTGCTTTTGAACCGGGGAATATAGGGACAGTGGCTTTGTGCCTCATGACCCATGCCTGCCCCCAGGAAATTTCTTGTGGCGTCCACCACTTTGCCCCTGGCTCTGGGCTGGGGCTGGAACATTAGCCTGTATTTGGGCATGCTCTTTGGACTATTGACCCTGATGCTTTTGCTCCTCTGGATGCTCATGAAACAGCTAAGGAACTCTGTGTCAAAATCTATACTGCAGCCAGTGCGTTCTTTCAGACAGCCCTGTTTGGAGCACAGATTTCAGCATGTGTTGTGAAAAATGGGACTATTTGGCCCAAGCAATGCCAGGACTTGCATAGAGTCATGTAAGAGTTGTTTTTGTATGGACATCTGTTTATATCTCATTGCAACATAATAAAATGTCTTATTTACATTACAGATATCTGGTCTTTTTGCAATCTATTTCAAAGTTAAACTGTCGCAATGATGAGAAAACTGTGTTGATTTATTTCTCTGCGCAATTGTGAAGAAAAACATGTTTAATTGCCTTCTAAGAGAAAAAAAAAAACAGGATCAAACTCTGCATCTTAAGTCATGCTGATTAAAGCGGTGGCAATTTGCACCTGTCTCATCTCATTGCTGAATTGGCAGCGGCGACAGTAAGCATATGTCACAATCATAAAAGGAGTTATGTACCACTTGGTTTTCCATTTTCAAGTGCTGGTATCAAAGGGCAAACAGACGAGACCGACTAATCACTAATCTGCAGCCTGATTTTGTTTATAGAGGCTGAAGAATTAATTTCCTGTTTATCTCAATTCTTCAATTATAATTGTCTTTTTTCACAGGCATTGAGCTTAGAAGTGGCATGTTATACCTTTGAGTGAATGATGTTAGAAGAATCAATATCCTCTTAGCCCTCTGGGAAGAATGTTAATTAGAGCTAGACAGCCTCTTATACAACCTCACAATAACAGAATCTGCTATGCCAGGGACAGACTGCTCTCATGTGACGCCCTATTATTGTTAACATTACTCAATGGTTGTAAACACAGCCATGTGCCCGGTGGGGATGGAGCCAGTAGCCTTAATGAAAGCAAATTATCATACAGGATTGTTTGTTTTAAGCAGTTCTAGGCGGCTATTCAGTTATCAGTTTGGTAAAGATCCCATGACATGGTACTTCTTGATGCTTTTATATGGCTCCTTAATGGTTCCCTAATACTGTAAATGAATCCTTCTTCAAAATCAACACTCAGTGCATGAGAAACAGAGATAAGATGAGAAAGAGTAATTTTTCTCTCTCTGAACACTCCATAATGGGCGTTGTTGCTTGAATGCAAATGAGGAGAAAAGAGATGGCCTATAGTAGAGGGTGGGGGCGTGGCCAAACTCTCTGCTCTCGGCTCTGAGCGCTCAGCTGATCCATTTCCTTGTTTTTGCACAGGGGGAGAGATTTGAAGCGTTCCATTGAAAAATAAACACATTTCCACAGAAAATAAAATTAAACCACTGCTGTTCAAAGGTCCAGAGGCTCAGATAAAGGACTTCCGAGCCTAGAAACACTCGGACGTGCCTCCAGGCAAATAAAAAAACGCATTTCGCATTGCCTAGCGCATTCGCGGTCCAAACTCTCTGGGCGTGATTTACAGAGACGCTGAGTACAGACAGACGGGGGTGAAACTGCATTTGCATTTCTTTTTTCGATCTGACGTCAACAAGGTGCCTTGTTCAAAATCGCCCGTTTGAGCTCAGGTTTTTTGTAATGCAGAAAAGGATCGCAAATGCTCAGTTTAGACATTTCGCAACTTTTAGCCATGGGGGAGGGGCCCTAAACAAGGTAGGGGAGCTCACATTAACGTTCAAAAACCTCAGAAAGTGAAAACTTCATGCCATGGGACCTTTAAAATATACAGATCTGGAAAAAAAATAAGAAACCGCTGAGAAATATAGGCTATGTAACTGCGATTTTTCTGTCAAGCATTGTGATTGATATTAGATTTGTGATTAATAAAGGTCCAAATTTAAACATGTGGACACCTGACTGAAATATGTTACTATTTGTTTGTCAGTTCATATCGCTTATTGCATCTACAGAATTCAAATTGCAATTTTGATTCGCAAATAAAAGCAAAAAACACAAATAAAAGCCAGATAATTTTATAATTTTGGTCTATTTTATTTCATAACTTCTAATGTAGCATAATGTACTGCAGTAAAGATGATAAATAAGACATTCTAACAAAACAAAATGAGTAACTGAATTTAAATCTACAATAATATGTCACTTTTCTGGTGTGTTGTGCTTTGGCTGGATTGATACACATCATGGATCTACAGCTCTGGAAAAAAA
The DNA here is from genome assembly GCA_036785185.1 of Paratrypauchen microcephalus. Taxonomy (NCBI): domain Eukaryota; kingdom Metazoa; phylum Chordata; class Actinopteri; order Gobiiformes; family Gobiidae; genus Paratrypauchen; species Paratrypauchen microcephalus. The sequence goes on along the minus strand of JAVJIX010000053.1, from coordinate 1,958,098 downwards.
ATAAGACCACTGCATTTTTTTTTCTGAAATCAGCATCTCTACATGTATTACAGCCATTCCATTCCAGCGTCTGTCGAATTCAACACAAACACAAAGCTGAGCTACTTCAGTTCTTGCACCAGGAGTGGAATAAAGTCACCCAAGAACAATGTGAAAGACTTGATGCCAAGACGCATGAAAACTGTAATTAAAAATAAGGGTTATTGCACCAAATATTGATTTCTGAACTCTTAAGTGTAAACATTAGTATTATGTTGTTTTAAAATGAATTTGATCTTGTTTCTTTGCATTGTTTGAGCTCTGAAAACATGGATCTTTTTTTTGTCATTTTCTGCAAATAAATGCTCTAAACGATTTGCCTGGAAGAATCCATGACTCATCGCTGTACCAGCGGTGAGTCTGGTAATGCTTGGTCCAGAATGCGCTGCCGTTGCGCTTAGACAGACAGCTAAGTGAACCAATCAGAGAACAGTTAACGGACAGCGACGTGAACCAAGCCGGTAGGAAGCAATGCAAAAACATCTTTTTTGAAAAGAAAGGCCTCTAGAGCTGTCAGCTGCTGTGGTTTTAAAGGTCCCATGACATGGTACTTCTTGATGCTTTTATATGGCTCCTTAATGGTTCCCTAATACTGTAAATGAATCCTTCTTCAAAATCAACACTCAGTGCATGAGAAAGACACATGTACAAAGTCAGAGTCATAATCTCTCTGTCTGAACAACTCATTCTGGGCCTTGTTGCTTGAATGCAAATGAGAAGGAGACAGATTGGTGAGAGGGGGGGGGGGGGCAAATGCGCCGCTGGTTTCTTGTGTTAGCGGTGCGCTGTGCCTGGCCCCACTTCCGCATGTGTAAGCGCAAAGGAGGAAAGGAGAGCCTTTTCAATGAAAAAAAACACATTTTTACAGAAAATAAAATTAAACCACTGCTGTTTCAGAGGTCCAGAGGGTCGGGTAAAGGACTTCTGAGCCTAGAAACACTCGCAAGTTCCTCCAGGCAAATAAAAAAAACGCATTTCGCATTGCGTAGCTCCTCCGCAGTCCAAACTCTCTGGGCGTGATTTCCAGAGACAGGGGGGGGGGGGATCCAGACGGTGGTGGAACTGAATTTGCATTTCTTTTTTCGATCTGACGTCAATAAGGTGCCTTGTCCAGAATCGCCCATTTGAGCTCTGATTTTTTCAAACGCAGAAAAGGATCGCAAATGCTCAGTTTAGACATTATGCAACTTTTAGCCATTGGGGGGCCCTAAACAGGGTAGGGGAGCTCACATTAACGTTCAAAAACCTCAGAAAGTGAAAATTTCATGCCATGGGACCTTTAAGGAATCGATGTGTTTTAGGTCATTTAAGACCAATTTTACAGCTGAATGGAAGGGACGTTCAGTTCTCCGATGCGCCATCTTGATTCAAAACTGAGGAGGAACTTCCGCTGCCTAAGAGTGACGTTGCGGGCAAAGGCGGGTGCACTGACGTCACCATCTTTGAACGAATCAGAATCGCGGAGTCCGTTGTTAACCAGGGGAGCGAGGGTGTCCAAATGGTATCGCGCTGTGTAGGAAATACAGAGAGATATCATTTGGCTGGCCAGGTAACTAAACGATAATATTTCTATTTGGAATTTGGGGGAAATGTTGTCAGTAGTTTATAGACTCAAACAAAAATGTTCCTTTTGCCCAAACACGAACCTATAAGTAGTAAAATCAGAAAAACTGATCATTTTGCAGTGGTCTCTTCTTTTTTCCAGAGCTGCATATAAAAGAAAAATAATAGTAGTAAAGTAAAGTAAACTTAACTTAAAAATAAACAATCACTCCACGTTTTTATTTATTTTTGTCAATATAAATCTTCTTTACATCATTCGCTGTATGGCAAAAGTTGCTAAATAAGAAAAATAAAATAAATAAATAAAGACAGCAATAATATACTGTATATAGATATCACACAGATGAGCACTGCCGTTGTGTCCTTGGGCAAGACACTTAAAGGAAAATTAATGTTTTTTTTACAATCTGAGCCTTCTTTTGGCAATAAAACAAGTAGTTTTACTCACCCATAGCAGTTTGGTGTCAATTGGAGCAGTATCGCAGAACTTATGTTGTAGCCGTTCTGTTCTACTAATGATCCCGTATCCGTTAGCATGAGTGCTCGGGGCATTACTTTGCGCTCTCCAAATAACACAAACTTTAGCACTTTTCAAATCACAGAAGATCGCTGTGTCAGGGTAGACTTTTAGTGGATTCCAAAACGGCCTGAAACCCGATATGCAGCTATAGTTTCATTTGATGACGTCATCAGAGAGGACAGTGCGCATGCGTGAACTCCAAAAGAAGCTAACACCGCTCTGAACTTTACTTTTCTGTTGCGATATCGGGTTTCAGGCCGTTTTGGAATCTACTAAAAGTCTACCCTGACACAGTGATCTTCTGTGATTTGAAAAGTGCTAAAGTTTGTGTTATTTGGAGACGGCAAAGTAATGTCCCGAGCACTCACGCTAACGGATACGGGATCATTAGTAGAACAGAACGGCTCAACATAAGTTCTGCGATACTGCTCCAATTGACACCAGACTGCTATGGGTGAGTAAAACTACTTGTTTTATTGCCGAAAGAAGGCTCAGATTGTAAAAAAAAAAACGTAAATTTTCCTTTAACCCCACCTCGCCCCAGTGTCTGCGGACACTGGTAGCCCCCATGGCAGAAGATAAATCAAGGCCTGTTGTGACGTGAGCCGTCCTCCTGTGGACCCACCACCCGCGGGAGGATTCATGAGGGCTGGTGCATTGTGTTCTGGGCAGTGGAACACTGCTTGGACTGCTGCCCCCGCGACCCAGAGAATGGAAAAAGCGGAAGAAAATGAATGAATGAATGAATGAATATAGATATCAATTTTGCATTTACTACTAACTAATCGGGTAAACTAATACACGCAGAAGCTGACAGGGTCTCCTTTTTTGTCCAATCAGGAACATAAATAAGAGTTATGAGAGACAACTTCCTGACGTTATCCCAGACACTTGAATCTCTGGGTTATGATGTGTGTGGGGTTTTTTTTAATAACAGGGTCATTCCAGAACTGGAGGACATTTTGGCTTTAAAATTCTTGAAAAATAAACCTTCACTTTTCTGATTTTCTGCTACATATTCATCAATAATGGGTAATAAACTATCACATGCTTGATTAGCTCAGCTTACGCATCAATGGTAAAATTTTTATTACATGATTTATTTGGTTTATTTATGTATTTCCTCTAATCGCAGTAACAGGGTTGCAGGTAACAGGGTTGCAAAATCGCGCTAATGTTCACTTTATCTCAGGAGTAGAAGCTGTTTAGCTGTTACGGCTGATCAAGAGGAAAAACTTATTTATGCAAATAAGTAAAGGAAAATAATAATAATTGTCTTATTCTGATCATTTGCATAACAGGGTTGCATGAGGCAGAGTGAGACATTCAGTCAAGGCTAACGATGTTATAAAAATATGAAAAATAGAAGAGAAGACAAACCTTTGCTCTCCCCATTCTTTTGGAAAACTGTTTGATGACGTCAAGTCCAGGGGATCATGTGGTTCTGGTTTCTTCTTCTACCAGGATAAAAATGTTCTGGTAACAGGGTTGGTGCAGGTTGTGGGACACATGCTCCATGAATAATAATTATTATTTCAAATATTATGTCTATTAAAACAAATGTTCCCACAGTTACAATAGATGGCAATGAAACAAATTATAGAAAAAACAAGAAATTTCTATTCAATTTTAACTGTTTTATTTGAGATTCAGTTTGGTCATTAGAGGAGTGGGACAAGAGGAAAATGGCATTTTGGGGGGAACTCCAGACTTATTAAAAACTATTTTCAAGCATTCTTTTCTCTCAGTTTTTTTTTTTATTTGGTCTCAGGACAAGTAAATTCACTCAGAAACTGTATGTTTTAGTATTTTGTGTGTGGTTTATTTAATATTTGATGTGTGGGACGTAAAATGTCCTTCAATTCTGGAATGACCCAATAACCAAAACAAATAGTCGGCAGAGTTTAGAGAACTGTGCAAAACAACTGCATGACACTATCCCCGGAGAATTCTTTGTGTGTCATGGTGCAATATCACAGCAGAGAGGACCGAGCGGCTCAGGCTCAAAGTTCAATCTGAAACATGTTCCTGACCATGGAAATATAATAAGTTCTTATAGATCAATGTTCCTAATTCATGGTTTGAGGTAAAGACTTTTTAACACCTATGTTTAGAAATAGATGAGAGAGCTGTCGTCACATCCCAATATCACGCAGCCTTCTGTTCTGGAGCTCAAACTGTTTAATCCTGCACTCTTCTCTTTGTAATATACTGTACTGTGTGTGTATATATATATATATATATATATATATATATATATATATATATATATATATATATATATATATATATATATATAAATATATATATATATCCTCCTGAGACCCGCCCATTCATTTGTGTCCTTTATAGTGGACATTGAATTAGCCAGTCTGTCAAAATAAATAATATTGTATAAAAATAACTATAAATTTAAAAAATACTAAAATAAATAAATAAAAATAAATAGAAAATAAATAATATATAAAAATAATCATAAAAAACTAAAATAAGTAAATAAAAATAAATAAATACAGTAAATCGAAAATAAATAATACAGTACATAAAAATAAATTAAATAAAATAAATACAAATAAATAGAAAATAAATAATATATAAAAATAATTTTAAAAATCTATCTATCTATCTATCTATCTATCTATCTATCTATCTATATACAAAGGCTGTGTCCCACCATAGTGGGGTAGCCTAGACAGGGCATACATTTTTTGTTCCTTTCCCTCCTTCCTTCCTTTCCCCAAACCCTCCTTCCGTGACTTTTTTTTTTTTTTTTTCCTAGAAACGGACAGGGCTGAGTTGGGAAGGGGAGGTTGTCTCCCCAAACCCTAAAGATTAAAAAAATGAATAAAAATAAATAAATAAATAAATAGAAAATAAATAATACAGTACATAAAAATAAATAAAAATACTAAAATAAATAAATAAAAATAAATAGAAAATAAATAATATATAAAAAATAATTAAAAAAAATAAATAAATAAAAATAAATAAATAATAAAATAGAAAATAAATAATACAGTACATAAAAATAAAAATAAAAACTAAAATAAATAAATAAAAATAAATAAATGAATACAAAATAAATAATACATACAAAATAGATTAAAAAAATACTAAAATAAATAAATACATAAAAGGGAGACTAAAAACTATTTGACGTGACTGTAGAAGCTTGTCAGAGATGTTGGTCATCAAAAAAAAAAAGTTTTTGTGAGGTTGTTAACTTCACATGGATTAACACCAAAATGTCCCTGACGTCCATTACGCAGGACACGTCACGAATATTATTATTACGAATAAAAATAAAATTAACAAAATGTAAATGCTAAGGTGTTCATTTACCTCCAAATAGAAAATTAAAATAATAATAATAATAATTCAGATACACTTTTTTTCTTCAGGTCCCAGGAGGATATTGAAAGTACCGTAAGCCCACAAGTATAGACTACAACACTAAAAAATAAGATAAAATGATTAATAAACAAGTCCATAATGATAACTGAAAAGAGCAGAGTCAGAATATTATTTCTCTCCTGGGAAATAACGGATAAATCTACATTGGACATAGACCAATAGCCGTAACAATGTCCTGGTGATCCATCTATTACAAACTGTTGCTGTACAGCTGTAATAATCAATACTATTTATAGGCATTAAATCAGGCATAGGCTGTTCAGAGGCAGCAAGATCCTCAAATCCAGCTGTTTCCTCTTATGAGAATAAAATACAAATCAATACGTCAAAATTATCCATAAAAATCTAATTTAATTGAATGTTTCATGGAGCAGTATGCAGACACACCTGAACGAGTCAGCATACAGACAGCTTAAGTAATTGATTATAACAGAACCAGGCTGTAGACTTTCTAAAATAACTTATTGATCTCACACAGGAGAAACTGTCCTCTGCATTTGACCCATCCTTATGATGAGGAGCAGTGATATTTTGTGTAAGTTATTCTAAGTTATTATTCTAATATATATCTCCTCAAGTTAAAAAAGCAGAAAAAATGAACTTTCTGGACTATAAACGATACAGTCTATGGTCTGGGGTAATACAGCTCTAGAAAAAATAAGAGACCACTGCATTTTTGTTCTGAAATCAGCATCTCTACATGTGTTACAGCCATTCCATTCCAGCGTCTGTTGAATTCCAACACAAACACAAAGCTGAGCTACTTCAGTTCTTGCACCAGGAGTGGAATAAAGTCACCCAAGAACAATGTGAAAGACTGGGACTAAACCAGGTCTGAACCAGGACTAAAGCAGGGATGAACCAGGACTAAACCAGGTTAAAAAGGGGACTAAACCAGGACTAAACTAGGATTAAATCAGGACTAAACCAGGTCTGAACCAAGACTAAACCAGTTCTAAAATAGGACTAAACCCAGTCTGAACCAAGACTAAACCAGGTCTCAACTAGGACTAAACCAGGTCTGAGCCAAGACTAAACCAGGTCTAAACTAGGACTAAACCAGGTCTAAACTAGCACTAAACCAGGTCAAAAAGGAGACTAAACCAGGACTAAACTAGGACTAAACCTGGCCTGAACCAAGACTCGGACTAAACCAGGTCTGAACCAAGACTAAACCAGGTCTAAACTAGGACTAAACCAGGTCTGAACCAGGACTAAACCAGGACTAAACTAGGATTAAATCAGGACTAAACCCAGTCTGAATCAAGACTAAACCAGGTCTCAACTAGGACTAAACCAGATCAGAACCAAGACTAAACCAGGTCTAAACTAGCACTAAACCAGATCTAAACCAGGTTAAAAAGGAGACTAAACCAGGACTAAACTAGGACTAAACCTGGCCTGAACCAAGACTGGGACTAAACCAGGTCTGAACCAAGACTAAACCAGGTCTAAACTAGGACCCAAGAACAATGTGAAAGACTTGTGGAGAACATGCCACGCATGAAAGCTGTGATTAAAAATAAGGGTTATTGCACCAAATATTGATTTGTGAACTCTTCTTAAGTGTAAACATTAGTATTATGTTGTTTTAAAATGAATTTGATCTTGTTTCTTTGCATTGTTTGAGGTCTGAAAACATGGATCTTTTTTGTTATTTTGACCATTTGTCATTTTCTGCAAATAAATGCTCTAAACGATAATATTTTTATGTGGAATTTAAGGGAAATGGTGTCAGTAGTTTATAGACTCAAACGAAAATGTTCCTTTTGCCCAAACTCATACCTATAAGTAGTAAAATCAGAAAAAACGATAATTTTGCAGTGGTCTCTTATTTTTTTCCAGAACTGTATGATTGATTTAGACTGTAATATTGTGAATACGACTGCTTAACATACAACTTTTTTATCAATCTTATGTATATTTGCCCCGTGTATGCATCAGTTCACAAACAACATGAAATCTGCGACTTTTTTGCTCAGTGTTAGTGAGCAAACCATCCATTATAATTTAATTGTATAGATAGGCTTTACTGTAGCCACTGTGACTTGTGATAACAGAAATACATGTAATTACAAACTGATAAACTCTAGTCGCATAATTGCAAGCTGTACTCTTGGTCAGTATCCCACATATAAATGGCATTTATTTGGAGTGATAATGAAATACAGAACGATCTCATACATAATTCATCCCAAGTGAAACCTTTATTACAAAAGGACCTATTTTTCTTTCACAGAACCCAAGTTACCAGATTGCATTGTCTGATAAAATGTGATTTTATGGATACCCTGCGGAGGTCCAGCTCATATTCACTGCCCCTCTGCCCCATGCATGAGATAAGCGCTGCTCTAGATTCTGAGGAGCGAGGCAAACAGGTGAGTGGCGTCTGGAGAGTACTACTGAGTAATGATAGGCTTATTGTCTGTCAGTCAGGCCATAACAAACAGAGCTGTTCACATTTTTATTTACTCAATTGTTCCATAGCTCATGAATTAAAAGTACCCACATTCAGTTTGGAAATGGCCAAAGCCGACTGAACGAACCGGACGCAGTCAGCGGTTTTTCTTCATCCTCGGGGTAACTTTGACAGACGTTTTACAGCAAACATCTGACAGCACATATGGAAAAACAGCAGTACAAACCAGAGTCATGGCCGTGTGCGAAGCTGATGGGAGATCAGCTGGAGTGCCTATAGACCAACTTGCCCAACAAGGAAACATTCGAAAAAGTTATGATTTAATGTGTTTAGTATTTTATATTTGACTACTACTTTTCTATTTATATCTGATTTGTACATAGAGTAATCCCTCGTTTATCGCGGGGGTTATGTTCCAGAAATAATCCGCAATAAGAGAAATCCGCGAAGTAGGACAACTTTATATTTTACAATTATTCTCCATATTTTAAGGCTGTAAACGCCTCACCACACACATTATACACTTTTCTCACCCTGGAATTAACATTTTCTCACATTTCTCTCTCGTTTAAACACTCAAACTTTCATAGATTTTCAACTAAATGTATTAATAGTGAAGCGTGGGGGCTCCGCCGGGAGCACGAGGGGAGCGGAGACATGAGTCACTGGATCCGCAGGAAGCACCGCGCTCATCCAACGGCACTGCCACGTCCCGGGACGCGATGCGCACCAACCCCTTGGAGAAGTGCGCGACACGTGCACCCCTCATCGTGGTCAAATCCGTGACAGAGCAGCACGACCAGCGCGAGGTCGCGCGTACACCGGGGCTGCGAGCACGAGATCGAACCGCGGCGCCCGGACCGCGTCCTCTCAGCCCGAGCCACAAACCAACCGCACGAAACCAGCAAAGAGCGGCACGGGGTGATTTAATCCTGGTTTAGACCTGGTCTGTTCCCTGTTTAGTCCAGGTCTAGACCTAATCCAGTCCTGGTTTAGTCCAGGTCCAGTCTAGGTCTAGACCTGGTTTAATTCTGGTCTAGGCCTGGTTTAGTCCACGTTTAGTCCTGGTCTAGTCCTGGTCTATTTCCGGTCTGGTCCCGGTCCCCCCGCGTCCCCCATCTATCAATCGGCAAAGGTCTGCAGTCTCTTAGCCAATCAGGACGCAGAACACAATGTTCAAAAAAATTAAAAAAAAAAAAAAAAAATCCACGAAACAGCGAGGCTGCGAACAGTGACCTGCGATAGAGCGAGGGACCACTGTATATATTTTATCATCATTATTTTTTTGTGTATATAATTATGTCTCATCTGACACTGGTCTATTGCTCTTTGGTTGCTATTCCATCTATTTTTTTACCTTTACCTTTTTACCCTTTGTTTTGGGTATGGTAGCTCACTAATCAAATATAATATATGACAATTTCCCTTGTGGATCAATAAAGTTTGTCTAAGTCTAAGTCTAAGTACGATTTGAGAAATACAGTATATCTAATTACTATTTTTCTGACAAGCATTGCGATTGGCATTAGATTTGCGATTTATAAAGGTCCAAATTTAAACATGTGAAGAATTGACTGAAATATGAACTAAACAGATAGTAGAATCGTGTGTAGTTCAGAATGATTTGCTTATTGCATCTATTCAAATTGCAATTTTGATTCGCAAATAAAAGCAAAAAACATACAATAGCAATAGTGATAAAAGCCAGATAATTTTATAATTTTGGTCTATTTTATTTCATAACTTCTAATGTAGCATAATGTACTGCAGTAAAGAAGATAAATAAGACATTCTAACAAAACAAAAAGAGTAACTGAATTTAAAACTGATAAAAATAAGGGTTATTGCACCAAATATTGATTTCTGAACTCTTCTTAAGTGTAAACATTAGTATTATGTTGTTTTAAAATGAATTTGATCTTGTTTCTTTGCATTTGCATAATATTTTTATTTGGAATTTGGGGGAAATGTTGTCAGTAGTTTATAAACTCAAACTAAAATGTTCCTTTTGCCCAAACACAGACCTATAAGTAGTAAAAACAGAAAAAACTGACAATTTTGCAGTCGTCTCTTATTTTTTTCCAGAGCTGTATCTTAAAGAGGCAAGCCCACTCACTATAAGAATACAATACATGAGATATAGTTTTTAAACGATAAAAATGTTTGTAATTGAATAAATGCTCAATATACTGTAATATTTATTTCATGTCTTTCTGTGGAACATTCCAAAACAATAAGAAAAGTTATAATGCAATAATAATATGCATGACTGACGTCTAAATTAAACATCTGCTTGACATTTTGTTTTGATTACAAAATGCACGACCCATGAGGTACTTAATAGTCTATCCTCTCGATCAGATCTGTGGATCATTAGGATCTTGCACTTGTTTATATCCATTAAAGGAAATTGGTCCGGTGGCGTCATCTTGGAAGAAATGTAACTGGGAGTGCCTGTAACCGGATAACCTGGGTGCTTGTGCTCACCACTCTCTCATCTCCTCACAAGTGCTCGGCTTAATTAAAGTTTCCGAGGAAGATGCCGGTGATGATGATGATACAAGAGGCGTGCGTGGCGATATGCTCCGGTGATACCCCCTCATGTACAGTAGTAGACCACGGCTACTGGACTTAATGTAAGTTTAATCTCCAAAAGTGACAGGTCTTTAATTATTTAGGGAGCTGCAGTATCACTGGGGATGTAAACATATAGGTTACACTGGATAACGTCAGGAAATGTTGCAAAATCCTTAGGAGAGACAGTATATATTCATTCTAGGGCTGTCAGTTCGACACTGCAAATTAACGTGAGCAGCATTTCAATGTGTGTGCATTTTAAATTTGGCGTGCGGTGAGCTGCCAGGGCCTTTGAACGGCAAGTTTATTTATAAAAAGAACGAAGATGGGACGATCAACAAGAACGCCGTTATTTGGAGCTTTTGTCAAATAGACGGCCTGACGGATCAATTGAACGATAAACACGTCCAGACAAGTTCCATTGTTACTGGTGATAGAGCGAGTGAGAGTGCACTTCACCAAACCACCAAACCACCAAACCAACAAACCACCAAACCAACAAACCAACAAACCACCAAACCACCAAACCACCAAACCACTGAACCATCAAACCAACAAACCAACAAACCACCAAACCAACAAACCAACAAACCACCAAACCACCAAACCAACAAACCACCAAACCAACAAACCACCAAACCAACAAACCACTAAACCAACAAACTACCAAACCAACAAACCACCAAACCAACAAACCAACAAACCACCAAACCACCAAGCCACCAAACCAACAAACCACCAAACCAACAAACCACCAAACCAACAAACCACCAAACCAACAAACCACCAAACCAACAAACCACTAAACCAACAAACTACCAAACCAACAAACCACTAAACCAACAAACTACCAAACCAACAAACCACCAAACCAACAAACCAACAAACCACCAAACCACCAAACCACCAAACCAACAAACCACCAAACCAACAAACCACCAAACCAACAAACCACCAAACCACCAAACCAACAAACCACCAAACCAACAAACCACCAAACCAACAAACCACCAAACCAACAAACCACCAAACCAACAAACCACTAAACCAACAAACTACCAAACCAACAAACCAACAAACCACCAAACCACCAAACCACCAAACCAACAAACCACCAAACCAACAAACTACCAAACCACCAAACCACCAAACCAACAAACCAACAAACCACCAAACCAACAATCCAACAAACCACCAAACCAACAATCCACCAAACCAACAAACCAACAAACCACCAACCAACAAACCAACAAACCACCAAAAAACCAACCAAACCAACAAACCAACAAACCAACAAACCAACAAACCACCAAACCAACAAACTACCAAACCACCAAACCACCAAACCAACAAACCAACAATCCACCAAACCAACAAACCACCAAACCAACAAACTACCAAACCACCAAACCACCAAACCAACAAACCAACAAACCAACAAACCAACAAACCAACAAACCACCAAACCACTATCGCACACAATCACATGAAATCTGACAAACTCAATCTCAAACTCAATCTCTCTCTCTCTCAAACTCTTAAAATGCGATTAATTAGATTAATTACAAATCCTGTAATTAATTTGATTTTTTGACAGCACTAATCCATTCAGTTAGTAGCAAAACAGAGAATTTCCCATTTGTCCTTGCTTCGTCCTTACTTGTGTTTTGTTCAGGTCTGCACAATTGTTTGTTAATTAACTGTCTTTTGGAAAACTGACCAAAAATCCTGTCTCCAGCTGCGGTCTTCCCGGTGATATGGACACAGGACACAAAACTCATGGTTGAAAAATGAGCAGTGATAAACTTGGGCCAGGTTTTTAGGGGCTACGATAGCAAAACAAACCATTATGTGCTATGACAGGTGTTGACTTTCCAAACTAGTTATTTTGTCCCCCAACTGAGAATCCCAGTCCAACCAGTGCCCCTGTAAGGCTAACTAAAATGACAGTAGAAAAAAAAATGCCACTTTTAACTGTAATTACTTTAAGTGTATGTGACGGGTTAGTAGTGCTGGCGCTCACGATACTCAAATTTCAAACTCAATTTCAAGTAATAAAGTAAAAACTGTTCAGTGCTATTACTAAATATTTTTATATTCACAAAATATATATTTTTTTGTTTTGTTTTTTGGGGGGTGAAGTTGTGAAAATGACACTTAACCTACAGCTCTGGAAAAAAAAAAAAAATAACAGACCACTGCAAAATTATCAGTTTTTCCTGATTTTACTACTTATATGTATGTGTTTGGGGAAAAGGAACATTTTTTGTTTGAGTCTATAAAACTACTGACAACATTTTCCCAAAATTCCAAATAAAATATTATCGTTTAGAGCATTTATTTGCAGAAAATGACAAATGGACAAAATAACAAAAATGATACATGTTTTCAGACCTCAAAGAAACAAGATACAAGAACATAATACTAATGTTTACACTTAAGAAGAGTTCACAAATCAATATTTGGTGCAATAACCCTTATTTTTAATCACAGCTTTCATGTGTCTTGGCATGCTCTCCACAAGTCTTTCACATTGTTCTTGGGTCCTGGTTTAGTCTTGGTTCAGGCCAAGTTTAGGCCTGATTTAATCCTAGTTTAGTCCTGGTTTAGTCCCCTTTTTAACCTGGTTTAGCTCTGGTTAGGATCTGGTTTAGTCCTAGTTTAGACCTGCTTTAGTCTTGGTTCAGGCCAAGTTTAGTCCTAATTTAGTCCTGGTTTAGTCCCTGTTTTAACCTGGTTTAGTCCTGGTTCGCTTTAGTCCCCTTTTTAACCTGGTTTAGTCCTAGTTTGGACCTGGTTTAGTCTTGGTTCAGACTTGGTTTAGTCCCAGTCTTTCATATTGTTCTTGGGTGGTTTAATCCTAGTTTAGTCCTGGTTTAGTCCCCTTTTTAACCTGGTTTAGTCCTAGTTTGGACCTGGTTTAGTCCTGGTTCAGACCTGGTTTAGTCCCAGTCTTTCACATTGTTCTTGGGTGACTTTATTCCACTCCTGGTGCAAGAACTGAAGTAGCTCAGCTTTGTGTTTGTGTTGGAATTCAACAGACGCTGGAACGAAATGGCTGTAATACATGTAGAGATGCTGATTTCAGAAAAAAATGCAGTGTTTTTTCCAGAGCTGTATATTAAAATCATGATCCATATTAACCACAGGTAATATCCTACCAAACCAAGTAATAATTAGAAAAACATGAAAATCTGTCATATGCACTTTAAAGCCACGTCTATCACAATGATGCAGTCTTAAGACATTTAAGACTGTGCATTTGAGACCTTCCAAACTAAAACAAAAAGATTTGTTGTATGGAAAAACGAACAGTGTGTTGCTTGATTTCTGCTCTTTGATACACCCAGTTACTCGCTATTATGAGCAAACACCCATTGTTAAATAAGTGAGACACTGAGAAAAACATCTTTAAAGACAAGGAGTTTTACACAGAACAAGTTATTTAGAAAGAAAATCATTTGCTCTGTTATAATTGAACATTACACCAATTCCCAGACTTTGGCACTGACAGCAAAAAGAGACAAACCTTGGAAATAGAATCTCTCATATTGATTAAATTTTACTTTTTTACTTTTTTAGATCAATATAAATAGTTTTCAGTATGGATTTCATAAGATAAACCACTTTTTCACAAACCGTGTTGCTTGCTCTACTGTTGGTACATACACTAAGCTCTTCAGTGTGTGGGACTTACTAATTAATTTGCCTAGTTAATTTTATCCACTTTGTTGTTCTCCTTTGGCTCATATCTTGTTTAAAGGTCCCATGGCATGAAATCTTCACTTTCTGAGGTTTTTGAACGCCCCCCCCCCATGGTTAAAAGTTGCAAAATGTCTAAACTGAGCATTTGCGATCCTTTTCTGCGTTAGAAAAAAACACAGCTCAAACGGGCGATTCTCAACAAGGCACCTTATTGACGTCAGCTCGAAAAATGCAGTTCCACCCCCGTCTGTCTGTACTCAGCGTCTCTGTAAATCACGCCCAGAGAGTTTGGACCGCGAATGCGCTAGGCAATGCGAAATGCGTTTTTTTATTTGCCTGGAGGCACGTCCGAGTGTTTCTAGGCTCGGAAGTCCTTTATCTGAGCCTCTGGACCTTTGAACAGCAGTGGTTTAATTTGATTTTCTGTGGAAATGTGTTTATTTTTCAATGGAATGCTTCAAATCTCTTCTCATGGATCAGAGCGCACAGGCACAGCTGAGAGCTGCGAGCGGAGAGTTTGGCCACGCCCCCACCCTCTACTATAGGCCATCTCTGTCCTCCTCATTTGCATTCAAGCAACAACGCCCATAATGGAGTGTTCAGAGAGAGAAAAATTACTCTTTCTCATCTTATCTCTTTTTCTCATGCACTGAGTGTTGATTTTGAAGAAGGATTCATTTACAGTATTAGGGAACCATTAAGGAGCCATATAAAAGCATCAAGAAGTACCATGTCATGGGACCTTGAGCCCTGTATTAGCCAAATTTGGTGGTATTTGATGTAAAAAAAGAAAGACAGCCACTGAAATAAACAATACAAACTTGTAATCATTCGTTGTATTTTAAATTCTTGATATGTCCTCCAAAGTCTGTATTCTGTTCCCAACCGCAACATTTTCCTGACAAAGGATTGGCTGTAGACCTCTCTCATTATTAAAACACCCGAGCTGATCGTTGACTAAATCATTGATGCAATCCGGCCAATCATCTTTGTCACATACGGTCCAGTTTTAGTAATCGACCTTGCCGTTTGTTAATATCGTGAATGATTTAAAAAAACGACGGCTTTACGACTGAAATATATAGCGGAAAAGCCATTAAAATGTCATTTAAACCCTTGTCTTTTCTGCAGGCGCAACAGAGCGTGGCGGAGCGCGTGAGTGTGTGACTGATGCCGACTGTAAGGTGACACTGTGTTCTCTACGGGGAAGTCCATCTCTCCACCTGTCCCCAGACACACCCCGGGCGCCGCTAAAAGAAAAGAAGAGCCATACGACGAGCCTCCAGTTAGACAGAGCAGCATCCCAGGAGAGGAGAGAGCGTTCACACTTCTGTCGGTGAGTAATTAACTGTGTGCATACTGTAACAAGCGACGTGACACTCTGAACATGTCTGATCATCATATTGTGCTGTTTTTTTCTTCTTTACAGGTGTTCATTTGGAAGAAAATGGTAAGTTATTTTAGAAAATTGCGAGTGTAGATTCGCTTCACCTGCTTGGTGTGTTTGATCCGACATGGGGCGATCCACTTAGCCTAGTCCCAGTAAAGATCAAGTCAGGGTCTGGTAGTGTTACTGTCACTAAATTGAGGTCCAAGGATTTGCCTTCCGCTCTCAAGTGATTGGTATGTTCTTCATGAGCGCGGAGCATAGGTGTTTGACTGTGCTTCAATAAATGACAAATAGTCTTTAGATAAATGTGACAGAACTATAAAACCCAAACATTAAACTTTTTTTGGGTCAGAAATAGACCCAAAAAAGCATGTATTTTCATTGTGGATGTTTTTATTACGCAGAAAAACAAAGAGAAACATGCACCCTTACTGTGAGCGGGCTCGCGTTTCCACAGACCTGAGGGCTTCTGGGTGCTTGTCTCCATGGAAATGTAGTTCCTTTGGCTATAATATTCCACAGTATAAAATTAAAAATATCCATCTCCGTAACATCAATCAATCAATCAATCAATCAAATATTTATAAGGCGCTTTTCATTCAAAATTGTAACACAAAGCGCCTTACAGTGGTCAAGGATTAGAAGATTGACCTTTATTGATCTCGCACAGGAGAAGTTGTTTCTATATTTGACCCGGGGACCATCCCCATGATTTTGTTTTGTTATTTATGCTTTGGTCAGGACCTAAGCTGGAGGATTTTACCTATGGCGCATGTTTAGGTTGGTGGGGGAAACCGGAGTACCCGGAGGAAACCCACCCAAACACGGGGAGAACATGCAGTCTCCACACAGAAAGGCCCGGGCAACCCGAACCTTCTTGCTGTGAAGCATGAGTGCTAGCCACTCAGCCACCGTGCTGCCAGGGAAAAAAAAACATGCCACCTCCAGAAAGTTACACTGTGTTGCTTTAATTTTAAAAATTCCACTGTCTTTTAAAACATTTGGTTGTACTAAGATACTGATGATAAAAGGAGAAATTCAATTTGTCAACTGGACAAAGTTTGTTTGGTCGTAAACGTTTGGCCGCTCATCCGAGAGGCTTCGTCAGATAAGATACTGATCTTATCTTATCTTAACTTCAGTGCACATTCTATTGCACATGACCTTTTCGCTGCTGTATCTTCCATTGCACATTTTTGATGCACACTGCACACTTTTGGACATCTGTAAATAGGTATTTATTTATTCTGTTGCACTGCTTTCAGATTTTAGATCTTACACTTTAGTTTTTAGATTTAGATTTTGTCTTGGATAGTTTTTGTTGTGTTTTGTCTTATATTGCGTGAAAAGTCCCTCAGTCGTCCAGGTAGAATCCATGATAAAAGGAGAAGTTCAATTTGTCAACTGGACAAAGTTTGTTTGGTTGAAAACGTTTCGCCGCTCATCCGAGAGGCTTCGTCATGAGGGCCAGAGCTGACGAAGCCTCTCGGATGAGCGGCGAAACGTTTTCAACCAAACAAACTTTGTCCAGTTGACAAATTGAACTTCTCCTTTTATCTTTGTCTTATATTGTATTTTGTACACTGTCTTTTTGCACTACTTGGCCAGAGAGAAACAAAATTTCCATTCACTGTGTGTTGAACACATATGGCAGAATTGACAATAAAGCTGATTTTGATCTTTGATCTTTGATGTAGTCACAGCTGTCCTGGGGCAGATGGCTGCCAGTCAGTGCCAATTTACAATGTAGTAATGTCCACAAATATATTTTTTGGATGTTTAAAAAGAAAAGCTGTGCTAATCCAGCCTGTGCCGTACCACCTGGTGGAATCCCAGCAGTGTGGGAGCATATATCCTGTTTGTTTAATGAAGTGTACAGTTAGACTGAAAAGGTCAGTGCTTCTACGAGCCTCAACCACATCTGTGCAGACCGTACAGGACTACCTTTAGACAATAACAAGCAAAAGCATTGTCACATTTGCATACAAGACTAAACCTCTGTCGATATATTTAGATATGCTCTCATCACATCATCCATTCTTTTGTTTCTTGCCATTGCCTGTGACTCACCCGGGGAACTTCGTCAAAAATGTTTTCACTCATTAGGAAAACATTAGTGCCGCGCGTGTAGTATTCACACTGGCACCAAAAGGAGACAGTGCCACTTCATTTGATATCATTGATTTGATTCGGTCCTCAGACTGTCTGATGAGAAGTAGATTTCAGTCTTACTCCGTTTCATGGTAACAGAGGTCTAAATTGAACCCTATTATATTCCGTGTTCAGAAACAGAGATGGGAGCCCTTTGTCACCTCATCCGGTTACACATTTATGCCCATGAGGAGTTTAATGAGACAATACTGCCAGGACACACTTTTGATGCAATAAATGTAGTAATGATCTTTCCTTTAAAAGCGTGAGTTTGTGAGAGCCTAGATAATATTAACACCTTTCAGGCATCAGCCATATTAGGACCTTGCATAATTACACACAGTCCCAAAGGCTGAGTCCAATTAAAGGTGTTAAAATAAGTGTTAGGTGTGGACTCGATGGACATTCTAACGTTAGGACAAATGCTAATTTTACATTTCACCATTTACTGTGTAGTTTATTGGGTTATTATTGGCTAACGTTTCTTGAAATAGCTTTTCAATGAGCTCACTTTTCTGGCAAACTGGGGGAAACCGATGTTACTTTCGTGTGCAGTTTTGTGACGGCCTATCCATGTTATAAACAAACAGATCCAAATCCACTTCTTTCTTCTGTAAAGACATACATTTCATATTTTGGGTTTTGGTTCTCAGATAAACACTAAACACTATTGTTTTCTTGTATTTTATGTGTTTAAAAGCTTTATTCTTAGATTTTCAGCAGACTGATCAAACTGTAATTGGGTGATTCTCCAACTATCAAAGAATTTGTGTCCCAGGTAGAAATAAGAAAAACGAAAACACGTTTGTCATTTTTTTATTCATGCTGCACTTACTAGACACAAAGACGAACTTACAAAAACTGTAAGATACACACATTTTTGTTATATAAAATATGGTTTTATTTTGAGTGTTTTTGCTATATGTCCTTTGTCCCTTGTCCAGGTTTTGGACTCTCAGTCCCTCATAAGACTGAAACTAAATTGGATTCAACAGTAACTTCATTGACAAATGACACAGAAATTCCTTATTTTAATGAAAAATATCATGTTCTTGAAAGATTATTGTCAGAAAAATTGATACACAAAACAGTGTAGTCAACAACAGTTGTATTTAGACTCACTTGTCTAATCTAGGAGACTTCTATCCAGGAATTAAAAGACACTCAACTCGAGAAAAGTTTTCACGTGCACGGGGAGGAAAGCGGCTCGTCCCGCAGTGAACTTACAGAGTAAGGTCGCCCATCGCATCTCCAACTTGCCACCTTCCTCCTAAGCGCTTTTATTGAGAACACATATCATACCCCACCCACGCAGGGGTGGGCTACTTTTAAAACCAGACAGTGATTTAAGACATAATCAGTAACAAAAACACTTTCACATTTCTAAATTCAGTTATGACATTTAAGCTTGTGACTGAACAGAGAGTGGAAACAGGAACTTAACATTTAAAACAGAAACTGGTGACTTGTCTGTCACCTTTTGCCCTTTTGGACAGACATCTGTTTAACTATAACTCGAGACATGATTAAAAGTCACACATATATTTAAAAGTTCATTCCATATCAAAAATAGCAAATAGCTTTTATACAATTTGACAAGAAATCTTAGCATAGCTTTCACAATTATATATATTAGTATTTTATTTTTCATAAAAAGAACACCTGTCCCTAGGGATCACTGTCATTTCCACCACAAAATGTAACTTTTAACTGTTTTTTAAACCTTTGTCTCCTTGAAGCACATCAGTTGTGATGTGACAGGAGCTCATGTTAGCATAGCAGCGTTAGCTCCATGGAAGGAAGGGAAACAAGAACAAAATCAAGGTCAAGTTTTACAAAACCAAGAGTAGGTTTATTGTTCGTCATTTCCAAACACCTCATATTTCCTTTGAATGTACAAATAATGAGAAAAATACCATTTTATATTGTGTATTTTGAGTATATTTTATGCTAACTCTAAAACAGAGATTAGCATGCTAATATGTCATGAGATTTTAACAGAAATGCTAAACACACTCATTTCCACAACAGTCATTTCCATCACTTTATTTATTATTATTGTTTATTATTATTTATTTAATATTTATGTAGTTTCAGTACAACCACAGTTAATGTTTCTACACACTGTGATGAAGTAGAACAAATCAAAATATTTCTAAAAATATGTCTTAGATTTTCTGAAAAATATCATGAGCAAATTTGACTGTAGTTGGAGAATCACCCAATTACTACGTCACTAGTACTTATCCAAATCCTAACCTTGTTGTTGATCTTTTATTGAAGGATTTACTTTGTGTTGAACTGATTTTTGGAACCCATATATTAAAAATGCAAAGTAAAAACATCTAGTATTCCACACACAAAAAACAAACTCCCAATCTTTTAAATGTCAGAACTCTTACTAACATACAGTAGGACACAACATGACACAAAACTTTCTCTATACCAATCCATCTAATGACTACTGTGAAACTTTAACTTGTCACCTGACAGACACTGTGTTCCCACTATCACACTGGGGGTTATTCTGGAGAGT
Source organism: Paratrypauchen microcephalus (assembly GCA_036785185.1). Classification (NCBI taxonomy): domain Eukaryota; kingdom Metazoa; phylum Chordata; class Actinopteri; order Gobiiformes; family Gobiidae; genus Paratrypauchen; species Paratrypauchen microcephalus. Next base: position 1,937,784 of record JAVJIX010000053.1, on the reverse strand, counting down.
ACACCTCGCCACAATGTCAGGAGGTTCTGGATGAGTAAACATACTCATCTTCATCCAAAAGAAAACAACACAAACCCCAGAAAGTAGTCAGTCTCCCACTAGCTCAGCCTTATTACTTTCACTTGAGCACATTTTACCTGGAGAACAATTCCAGCTGCTTCCTTTCCCACTTGTTTAAATTGCCTGTGACAATGGCAGCGGCTAGACTTGACTTACTCCACTTCCACACACACAGGCAGACCCTCATGTCCTTGGCTAACATTTCTAAAATGACAGCAGCCGTTTCAGACAGAAATATTCCATATGCTGATTTTTTTTATGTGAGGGGATTAAATGTATGTCTGCTTCGGTTTTTTTTTTCTTTTGTGGAAATAATGTAGTTAGTAATATACTGGCTATAATGACCTGTTGATTTGAGCAAATGAGAGTTAATATTTTACTGCAACACTCACAGTTCCTAAGCTAAAAAAAAGTATACAGTGGTCCTTCGTTTATCGCAGGGGTTAGGTTCCAGAAATAACCTGTAATAACTGAAACTTTATATTTTACAATTATTCTCCATGTTTTAAGGCTGTAAACGCCTCACCACACACATTATACACTTTTCTCAGACTGGAATTAACATTTTCTCACATTTCTCTCTCGTTTAAACACTCAAACTTTCATAGATTTTCAACAAAATTTATTAATACTGAAGCGGGGGGGTGTGCGCGCGGACACGTGGTCACAAAATAAGGCAAAGAGCCACATGCAGTGGTTTAATCCTGGTTTAGACCTGGTCTAGTCCTGGTTTAGTCCAGGTTTAGTCCTGGTCTAGTCCTGGGACCGGAGAAGTGCGCGCGGGCACGTGCACCCGCTCATCGTGGTCAAATCTGTGAGCAACATGACCGGCGCGAGGCCGTGCGTCCCACCCGGGGCTGCGAGCACGAGACCGAGGCAGTGTCCGGACCGTGCCTCCCCCTCGGGACCGCGAACACACACAAGAGCCGCACGAAACAAGGCAAAGAGCCACATGAGGTGGTTTAATCCTGGTTTAGACCTGGTCTAGTCCTGGTTTAGTCCAGGTTTAGACCTGGTTTAGACCTGGTTTAGACCTGGTTTAGACTTGGTTTAATCCTGGTTTAGTCCACGTTTAGTCCTGGTCTGGTCCCGGTCTTGTCCCGGTCTGGTCCCAGTCTGGTCCTCATGTCTTAGTCCCGGTCTGGACTTCCTACAGATCCAGTGACTCATGTCTGGGCTCCTCGTGCATCCAGCGGGACTCCCGGAGCCCCCCCGGGTCCCCCCTCTATAACATCTATATAAATGTGTCAAACTGAACACATTCTGTACTGTACAGGAGACACGGAGGAGAAGACAATCAGGACGCACAACACAATGTTCATACACTATAAAAAAAAAAAATTTAAATCCACGAAACAGCGAGGCCGCGAAAAGTGAACCGCGATAGAGCGAGGGACCACTGTAGAATAAAAGTATAGCTGTAATTTTATGGCCACTATACCTGAATTTCTGAATGTCTTAAAAACATGAAAAACAGAATTTCATTTTAAATGGTTTACAGTTTTCCAAAGTTATTCCCACATTTTGAGCATCCTAATTATTCATTATCCTAATTAATTATTATTATTATTATCATTATTATTATTATTATTGAGCACTTTTCACAACTTTCAGAGATCAGAGTTTTGCTGTAATGCTAATAATGGTGCAGTACACCTGATTATCAGACAATAAAACTGAGATGCAGACAGTACACAATAGACTTATTTTGACTTCAAGAGCAGCTTATACAATATCTGTACTGAGGCAAGGCAATTTCTGCTCAAGCACATGTTCAAAAATCAGGTGCTGGATTTGACAGGCCAGTCAAATAATTCAAGATCAAATATAGTTCCCACTCCACAGACTCATTGTTAAAGAGTAAATACTGTACTAATAGACTTATAGAATGCTAACCGACCTCTAACATAAGCTATTAATTTACAGAATTCTATGGTACAATCACAGCTACATACACATATCAGTTACTATTTATAAGGTTCAACATTCTGTGCTTGACAGTGTTGTATTGTACAATTAAAAGTCAGTGTAAGGCTAATGGTGATATTACTTTGTCCTTGCAGGCTTACCGAGGCAGCGTGAAACCATACGTCAACTTCAACGCGAAGCATGACGCTGAAGTCCTGCATAAGGCCATGAAGGGAATCGGTCAGTGCTCCATGATGACCTTTATTCGCTCTAATAATAATAATAATACATTTTATTTATAAAGCGCTTTTCAAGACACTCAAAGACACTACAAAACGAACGCTATACAAATGATAAATGAAATTATACGCAGCTTCTAGAATACATCGTATTGTATGGCTGGGAGCATAGACTGTGCAGAAAGAAGAAGAAAAAGAAGTGAACTAAGGGAGCGTGACGTCATCCATAGCATTCAAATAAAGCTCACAGAATAATACAGTCATACCTCACCTTTCGAAAGACCCAACTAATGAATAATCCAAGTTACGAAACACAAAATCTCAAAAATTCAAATAATGCGCGCTCGGCTTCGCAGCCGCCCGAATCCCCTGAAACATAAATACACTTGTAAATACACTCTCCCAACACCCCACTGGCCTCCCATTGGCTAGGAACGAATCAGGCCTTTTACATTGCGACTCTACTTACGAAAAAATCACGTTACGAAACCAATTCTGGAACGAATCAATTTCGTAAGGTGAGGTATGACTGTATTACCGAATAAAAAAAATACTGGGGTCATGTAGAGCGGGTTAATACGAACATTTTAAAACCAAAATGACGAGGCTCACTGCCGAGAGGGTTGACAATTTTTCAAAGTAAAGTTAATTGAAGCCAGAGTCAATGGAGCCGGAAGCTCCTTCATGCTTCCTGTATGGATTGCGGCGGCTAGTGGGTTAGCTCTGTCCATTTGCATACAGTACAAACTATTTGCCATGTAACTCTAAGAAAAGGAAAATTTCTTCCTTACCAAATCCCATTGTTTTACTCACTGCGGAGTTCTCTCCATTAAAGGTCCCATGACATGGTACTTCTTGATGCTTTTATATGGCTCCTTAATGGTTCCCTAATACTGTAAATGAATCCTTCTTCAAAATCAACACTCAGTGCATGAGAAACAGAGATAAGATGAGAAAGAGTCATAAATGTCACTCTGGAACACTCCATTATGAGCGTTGTTGCTTGAATGTAAATGAGGAGGACAGAGATGGCCTATAGTGGCGGGTGGGGGCGTGGCCAAACTCTCCACTCTTTCCTTTTCAGCTGTGCCTGTGCGCTCTGACCCACTTCTGTGTTTTTGCGCGGAGGGAGTGATGAGAAGCATTCCATTGAAAAATAAACACATTTCCACAGAAAATAAAATTAAACCACTGCTGTTTCAGATATCCACAGGCTCAGATAAAGGACTTCCGAGACTAGAAACACTCGCAAGTTCCTCCAGGCAAATAAAAAAACGCATTTCGCATTGCGTAGCTCCTCCGCAGTCCAAACTCTCTGGGCGTGATTTAAAGAGACGCTGAGTTCAGACAGACGGGGGTGGAACTGCATTTGCATTTCTTTTTTCGAGCTGACGTCAATAAGTTTCCTTGTTCAAAATCGCCCGTTTGAGCTCTGATTTTTTCTAACGCAGAAAAGGATCGCAAATGCTCAGTTTAGACATTTTGCAACTTTTAACCATGGGGGGGGGGGCTAAACAGGGTAGGGGAGCTCACATTAATGTTCAAAAACCTCAGAAAGTGAAAATTTCATGCCATGGGACCTTTAAAAAGCATAATTGAATCAGATTTATTATTATTATTATTATTATTATTATTATTATTGCACAGCCTCATATTACACCAAACCATTCTGTGACAAAACACTTTTTTTTCATAGATTTAAAGGGCTGTTTTTCAGCATTTTAATTTAGCCTCACTATAACACGCATTCATTTAGGAAAGCTTGTGACACGTCTGGGAAATCACTTGGCATTTTCCGGGGCTTAATTAAAAGCATTTTATTTTCTTCTCCAAAATGTCTGAAGAAAGCCGTTTAAGAATCCTGAAATCTTATATACGCATAATATATAGTGTAATTTTGTAAGCTACATTTAATTTAATTTTGGACAGAACAAGCAGCTGTAAAGTGATAAATAAGCAAATAAGGTAAGAGGATAGCTGCCTTGAGCAAAAACAGAACCAACTTTAATCACCTAAGATTAACACTCTGTATTATGTAAGTGTTTCTTTAGGGAGACATTCGCCACTTTGAGAACAACTCATATAAATACTTAATCTACCATCTACTTTCTCCACGCCAAATGAAAACAGACATAATATTTAGCTAGATTAGCTTCGTCTAATTATTGTTAATCCCTGTCTCGTTTGGCATATCCTTTGGCAATACTGTACAATTATAAATCTTGTCATAGACGGACAAAAGAGGGCTTGTTTAAGATTGTGACTTTGTGGTAAAACGGTGTAAACTGTGCAGGAATAGAGGTCAGCCTGCCATTCGAAACTCTAGCAGACAGTTCATTACCATAATGCTGCTCTTGCCTGTGTTCTTAGCCTTTGCTCTCGTCTAAATGTAACCCAAAACCTCAGAAACAAGACTAGAAGGAGGTCTGGTTCTTGAAAAACACATTTGTTAAGTGCACTGCTTCAGAAGATGAGTAGATTTGATGTCAGTATTTAAAATGAAAAAGGTAATTTGGCAGTATTTTTGTAATCGTGAAGACATTTAAAGTTTTTTTTTAAAGATCCCATGACATGGTACTTCTTGATGCTTTTATATGGCTCCTTAATGGTTCCCTAATACTGTAAATGAATCCTTCTTCAAAATCAACACTCAGTGCATGAGAAAGAGAGATAAGATGAGAAAGAGTATTTTTTCTCTCTCTGAACACTCCATAATGGGCGTTGTTGCTTGAATGCAAATGAGGAGAAAAGAGGAGAATGAGGAAAATGAAAATGAGGAGAATAGTAGAGGGTGGGGGCGTGGCCAAACTCTCCGCTCTAGGCTCTGAGCCCTCAGCTGATCCATTTCCTTGTTTTTGCACGGGGGGAGAGATTTGAAGCGTTCCATTGAAAAATAAACACATTTCCACATAAAATAAAATTAAACCACTGCTGTTCAAAGGTCCAGAGGCTCAGATAAAGGACTTCCGAGCCTAGAAACACTCGGACGTGCCTCCAGGCAAATAAAAAAACGCATTTGGCATTGCCCAGCGCATTCGCAGTCCAAACTCTCTGGGCGTGATTTACAGAGACGCTGAGTACAGACAGACGGGGGTGGAACTGCATTTGCATTTCTTTTTTTGATCTGACGTCAATAAGTTTCCTTGTTCAAAATCGCCCGTTTGAGCTCTGATTTTTTGTAATGCAGAAAAGGATCGCAAATGCTCAGTTTAGACATTTCGCAACTTTTAACCATGGGGGGGGCTAAACAGGGTAGGGGAGCTCACATTAACGTTCAAAAACCTCAGAAAGTGAACATTTCATGCCATGGGACCTTTAATATTTTATATTTTAAAACCTTTTTTTTTATCCCATTGTCATATTTTTTACAGTTTCTTGAATGCCTTTTTCAACTTTTTACCCCCATTCAATGCTGCTTACAGTCCTTACTTATAAAGCATGTGGTTAAAAACAGAACAAAATTAAACAAAATATCAGTTTTTGACCAGTAATTTTAGTTTTTGAATTAAGAATAATTTGTCTCCATTCTGAAGTTCAAATTTGCAACATAACTGCAGCTCAAACATCATATTTTTTTTGTTTTTGCACAGTATTTTTAGTATTTAAATACATTTTTAGTATTTAAATCAATCTTGCAAATGGTTAGTGTCCCATTGTCTGGAAAACAAAAACCAGCACCAGGCACATCATTGTCATTCTTGGAGCACAAAGAACAGGTGCAGGGAATAATGAACGCACTAAAAGCCGTAGTTAAAAAATGATATGTCACGTAGACTGGAGTATTGTCTGTTACTGCATTACTGTACATCAGCTGTCCAGGCAGGCTCTATAATCACACATGCTAATTTGCATTTCTACCATATTGTTTATTTTTACTGACACCATTCTCTCTTGAGCTTTATCCAACTCAAACTTATTGATTATTAGCTTATTGGCTCGAAGTCCATTACGAACCCTCATCTTTGGCTTAAGGGGTTGACATTTCATTAAGCTGAGTGGATAATTTATTGGCTAGCTCTCTTTTTCCATCTTCTGTGCAGGATTTGTCGGTCGCGTGCAGGCTATAATATTAACATATGGCGGTGCTTTGTGCTTGTCTGAATTCAGGGACGGATGAAGATACCATCCTGATGCTGCTGACAGCGCGCAGTAATGATCAGCGCCAGCAAATTAAGGTGGCCTACAAAAAGGCATATGGAAAGGTAAGGACATCCCCCGGGAGTGTTGAGTAATTGTCATGATTAAACCAACCATGGCTGCCTCTGAGTAGTCTGAGTAGATGCACAATCTAATTAACGTATAAATGTCTCTTGTTAAAACATAGTATTGGAGCATGCTAAACAACAAAGACTTTGGAATAGTTCATTGCTGGGGACAGGATGTAGGTTGCCTGGCATGTCAAGAATGATTATTTTATACTGTATATATAGTGATATCAGTCTATATACATTCTTAGCCAGAATCAAACATATTTGCCCATTAAGATTTGTTTATTTCAGTGATACATGTGAAACGAGCTCACTGGTCGCCCATCACTTTACACAAAATCACATCAATATGGACAGACCATGCTTGTCCCTGATTGGCTAATCCACCTGTCAATCATGTCCAGAGACCAGAGCGACCAGAGTCACATCCTTGTTCAGAAGTCGGACAGTATTCTCCATTGCAGGGGCGGTTGTAGGGGTTTAGGTGAATATACTGTTTAATAGGACTCCCCACACCCAACCTTGCAGATCTTAATGACAGGGCTATTGGACGCTTTGCACTTTCAATAGAGCAGGACCCCACTCACCCACTTCAGGAACACCTCACCCCTTTGCCCTCAGGACGGAGGTACAGGGCGATCAGGTGCAAAAGGCCCCGCTGAGTGTGCACTTTTTGTATATGTTTGTGTTTGTTGTGTTGTTGCTGTGTGTGTCAAACAGGCTCTGTGTGCGTGAAAATGAATTTCCCCTTGGAGCCAATAAAGTCTAAAGTCTAAAAGTCTAAAGACCAGCTCCTGAAAAACAACCCCACACCATAATCCCCCCTCCACCACACTTTACACTTGGCACAATGCTGTCAGGCAAGTACCGTTCTCCTGGCAACCGCCAAACTCAAACTCGTCCATCTGATTGCCAGATGAAGACGTGCGATTCGTCACTCCAGAGAACGCATCTCCATTGTCCTAGAGTCCAGTAACTGCGTGTTTTACACCACTGCATCCAACGCTTTGCATTGCACTTGACATATGGCTTGGATGCAGCTGCTCACCCATGGAAACCCATTCCATGAAGCTCTCTACGCACTGTTCTTGAGCTAATCTGAAGGCCACATGAAGTTTGAGGTCTGTAGCGATTGACTCTGCAGAAAGTTGGTGACCTCTGTGCACCATGTTGACTGTGGAATATTTGGGAGTGAGGAAATGTCACGACTGGACTCACAGTACCACGCTGGAATTCACTGAGCTTCTGAGAGCGATCCATTCTTTGACAAATGTTTGTAGAAACAGTCTGCAGATCCAGGTGCTTGATTTTATACACCTGTGGTCATGGAAGTGAACACCCGATTTCCATTATTTGGATGGGTGAGTGAATACTTAATGTAGTGTAGGTTTGTTTCCAACTGATCTGATCAACAATTCAAAGTGTGGAGCTCATTCTGGTTTCTGATGGAAAATTGTCTCTCTTACGACCAAAAACAAAAAATGTAAAGATGTTGAAATCATATTAGTTTTAATACCTTAAAATTGTGAATAAAATATATTGATTTACGTAGAAAGGTCTTGAATTAATTGATAGCACTGCAAAAAAAAAAACAACGTATATCCATCTTTCAAGTGAGCTACAGTATACTGAGCTGAGGTTGGCATCTGATTACATAAAATCACAGTAAACTGAGAAGTTCTGGTCTGACTGGGCTGACTCAGAGCTCATATTTCAAACCCTGATTGGTTCAACCTGCGTTTTGAATCAGAAGTCGGTATAATGTAAACATGTCATCACATTCAGTAATTCTAATTTTCTATGATTGAATATTTGTGTGGACAGTGAGCTCCTCTCCCGCCCCACCCGTTCTTCCGCTCTGTCAGTTTATTTTATGACCACCTGTGGATTGAAAGCACCAAGTTAATTTGCTTTCTGCCAATGTTATTGAAAAGCGCTGGACCAAACGTAATTGTTGCCAGAAGAATAAATAGATGAGGTGGCATGAGGGGAGAAAGGACATCAGAGAATCACAGTGTATCTCCTGAAATATCTTTGAATAATGCAGGGCTTCAGCTTCAAGGAAAAGGTAGACACTATTTTTATCATATGCAATATATATGTATGTTTGTTTTTTTTTATTTTTTATACCAGAATATATTTTTTAAAACTAGTCCAAAAGATGTGGCAAAAATACAAATACAAATGTGGTATTTTAATGAATGAAATAAAAAAGCGGGGGCGGCAGTCTAAGCCTCGCTGTTGCCCCCGCGACTCGGCCCCGGATAAGCGGAAGAAAATGGATGAATGGAAATAAAAAAGCATAGCACTGAAATGCATACGTCCTTACACTGAGTGGGCTTGCATCTCCACAGACAGGACTTCTACTTTCCTCCTGCTTGTTTCAATGGAAATATAGTTCCTTTGGCTATAATCTTCCATAGTATGGCATAAAACATATCTCCTTGGAACATGTTCTGTAGTAGTTTTACCTTTCAATTTCAGAAAGTTACATACTGTACCTTAAAAAAAACTTTAAAGGTCCCATGGGATGAAATTTTCACTTTCTGAGGTTTTTGAACGTTAATGTGAGCTCCCCTAGGGCCGCTCCCCTAGGGCCCTCCCATGGCTAAAAGTTGCGAAATGTGTAAACTGAGCATTTGCGATCCTTTTCTGCATTAAAAAAAAAACAGAGCTCAAACGGGCGATTCTCAACAAGACACCTTATTGACGTCAGCTCGAAAAATGCAGCTCCACCCCCACCTGTGTCTACTCAGCGTCTCTGTAAATCACGCCCAGAGAGTTTGGACTGCGAATGCGCTAGGCAATGCGAAATGCGTTTTTTTATTTGCCTGGAGGCACGTCCGAGTGTTTCTAGGCTCGGAAGTCCTTTATCTGAGCCTCTGGACCTTTGAACAGCAGTGGTTTAATTTTATTTTCTGTGGAAATGTGTTTATTTTTCAATGGAACGCTTCTCATCTCTTCTCCGCGCAAAAACACGGAAATGGATCAGAGCGCACAGCTGAGAGTTGAGAGCGGAGAGTTTGGCCACGCCCCCACCCTCTACTATAGGCCATCTCTGTCCTCCTCATTTGCATTCAAGCAACAACTCCCATAATGGAGTGTTCAGAGAGAGAAAAATTACTCTTTCTCATCTTATCTCTGTTTCTCATGCACTGAGTGTTGATTTTGAAGAAGGATTCATTTACAGTATTAGGGAACCATTAAGGAGCCATATAAAAGCATCAAGAAGTACCATGTCATGGGACCTTGAAGAAAAAAAAGTTTAAATTAGTTTAAATTCTTGGTTTTGGAGGTTTTTTCGAGTTAGGGGATTGATGAGTCATATAAAACTTATTTCAATGGTATTTAAGTACATTTTATTATTTCTTTTAAGCACATCTTAAACAGTGGAAATTATGTATTCCCCTGAAGTACAGAATGTCACTGTTGTGCCCACACCTTTTGCTTCTTCTGACTTCTAGATCAATATAAACCCTCTACAGTGGCTTATTCATTTTGCGCTTTCCTCGCAAGACACTATATCTGATTTTTACTGATTTAAAAACATGTAATTAGTTAATTTTAAGCAGTTTGCCGTTATTACTCACTTACCTTGTGCATTCCGAGCATCCTAATTATTCACCACAGTATCAAAAAAAGAGGTTTACCGCACACTTGCTTGACTTTATTCTTTATTTATTAGGTTAGAGCGAACAACGTGTTTCGCCTCTACAGCGTCATCAGGTTCCCTAAGCCTAACCTCATGACCTGATTGTCTCTTTTTTTTTGGAATTGTTGAATGTTCCTGCTGTTACCAGCACCTGGAAGCTGTGCATGGAGTCTTGAACATTTGTATTCACCACCAGGGTTGGGAGGGTTACTTTAGAAATGTATTCTGGTACAGTTACTATTTAGTCCTAAAAATATGTATTCAGTAACATAATCCAAGAACTTATTAATTAATATTAATTTATTAATTTATTATATCAATATTAATATTAATGAACTTGATTACTTTCAATTACTTTTGGATGATTTTAACCCCAAATATCCTATAACAACAAGAAAACAATCAAATTTTGTGCATTATAAAAGAAACAGAGGAAAGCACATTTCAACAGTAGCTTAAAGCAGTGTTTCCCAACCAGGGGTGCAAGTACCCCTAGGGGTACATGAGCACACTGCAGGGGGTACTCGGCAGTGTCACTGCCAGGTGCAGGGGGAGATTTTTTTTGAATTTTTAAATTCTAATTTGAGTAAATTTGTGTTAAAGGTCCCATGGCATGAAATTTTCACTTTCTGAGGTTTTTGAACGTTAATGTGAGCTCCCCTACCCTGTTTAGCCCCCCCCCCCATGGTTAAAAGTTGCGAAATGTCTAAACTGAGCATTTGCGATCCTTTTCTGCATTAGAAAAAATCGGAGCTCAAACGGGCGATTTTGAACAAGGCACCTTATTGACGTCAGATCGAAAAAAGAAATGCAAATGCAGTTCCACCCCCGTCTGTCTGTACTCAGCGTCTCTGTAAATCACGCCCAGAGAGTTTGGACTGCGAATGCGCTAGGCAATGCCAAATGCGTTTTTTTATTTGCCTGGAGGAACTTGCGAGTGTTTCTAGGCTCGGAAGTCCTTTATCTGAGCCTCTGGACCTTTGAACAGCAGTGGTTTAATTTTATTTTCTGTGGAAATGTGTTTATTTTTCAATGGAACGCTTCTAATCTCTTCTCCACGCAAAAACGCGGAAATGGATCAGATGAGAGCGGAGAGTTTGGCCAAGCCCCCACCCTCTACTATAGGCCATCTCTTTTCTCATCATTTGCATTCAAGCAACAACGCCCATAATGGCCTGTTCAGAGAGAGAAAAAATACTCTTTCTCATCTTATCTCTGTTTCTCATGCACTGAGTGTTGATTTTGAAGAAGGATTCATTTACAGCAGAGGTCTTCAACAGGGGGGTCGCGACCCCTAGGGGGGTCGCGGAGGTACTGCAGGGGGGTCGCGAAATCTTTTGATTTCACTTTAAAATAATATAATTTTATATTTTATAGTGTAAAATACAGTATTAACCTGTGGTTTATTTCCTTGTATTGGATGTACCATAAGAGAGTAGCAATGTTTATACATGACACTAAGCTCAATTTAATATAAAACACAATTCTATGCCGTATATATAGTAGGGGGTCCCTGGCCCAGTTTGCCATCTGTTTGGGGGTCCCTGGCCTGAAAAACGTTGAAGACCCCTGGTTTACAGTATTAGGGAACCATTAAGGAGCCATATAAAAGCATCAAGAAGTACCATGTCATGGGATCTTTAAAGAAAAGAGAGAAAATGCCTGAGAATAAATTTTTCAAATGAAGGAGATGAAATAAAATGATTTTCATTTAATAATCTGTTGTGTCACGTTATACTTTTGGAGAATTATCAGCACGTATGAGTGAGGGGGTACTCGAGGTATGACAAAAACGCTCAGGGGTACACAAGACAAAAAAGGCTGGGAAACACTGGCTTAAAGTCCTACAATAAAAGCGCACAAGTCTGGACCACATAGTACAGTTTATTAAGAAAAAAAATCCCCTTTGTCTTCTTTAAAAATAAAATAATGCGCTAAATGCGTTTTTCTCCGTCGAAGCCATGCCAGTTGCGAGTTTGTTCCATGGTACTGCCAGACGACGTCAAGTGTCACAGTATGCACAGTTTGTTCTGTTTTCCCTCCATCTCCAGCTTTAAATGAAAAAAATAAATAACATAAAATGCTTTCAAATTGTAATCCTGCTAAATAATCCTCATTTTCACTAAATGTACCTGTAAACTGAGTATGTCTTCTTTCCTTGTAACTGTAGCAGAATACAGTTACCTTTTTTTGTATCCTTTTACTTAATGCCGTTCCATTTATTCCGTTACTCCCCAAGCCTGTTCACCACGGTGTGTTTAGAAGCGCTTGTCACAACACTCACAGACCGATGCAGTTTTGTCATGTCAATGCTAACATGCACTTCCTGATCATCATACAATAGAATGCTTTCTAATAGACTTATGTAGACCTCCAGAGCTGCTTATATATATATACAGTATATCTGTACTGAGGCAAGAGGAGGTTTGCTCAAAGAAACTGGAAAAAATTGGGGTAAAGGACCTTTAAACCAGTGCTCCATACTAATGGTGTGTACTGTCATTTACCATGTGACCACAGGACCTGGTGAGTGCTCTCAAATCCGAACTGGGCGGTCTCTTCGAGGACCTTATAGTGGCTCTGATGACTCCGCCGACTCTCTATGATGCTACTCTGCTGCACAAGGCCATCAAGGTAAAAACAAAAAATGTCCCTCTGAGAAAAGTTTGGTGACAGCTCCAACAACGTAAGCTCAGATCTTTTCAGAGCAGACAATATTATGAACTGTAAACGCCCTTTCCAAATGTGTCTCTCAGACTATTCATGCAAGAGCAGACACAATAATTAATTTGATTCACAAAGTCTAATTGTACCAGTGCGTTCCGGGCTGCTGTTGTCACAGATTTTGACAGCAGCAGTTACAAAAACCTTTGACTGGAAATCTCGTAAATGTTTAGTGTTTTGTTTTTTGTTTTTTTTTCTTCTTGGTATGATTGACTGTAGCTCCAAAATCAAATCAAAGAACACAATTAGCAGTTTTTAAAAGACTACAATTTTCACCACAAACTACAAAATATCCTGTGCTTTTTTTTGGCTGATCCAAGTAGTTTAAATCTGTACAAACTTTCAGAAACTTTCAGAAATGTACTTTCTGAACTTTGCTCAGAATCCTGTTATTAAAATGTAAATCGCCAATCTAATCGTGATCGCTATGCTTGTCAGAAAGATCACAATCTGATTCAGTATATGCCAGAATGAGAACTGAGAGGAGCAGCCCCAGAACATATGAGAAGAAGATAATCCCGCACTCCGTTTTATTTGCAAAATGTAAAATTTAATAGGACATGCAACATTTCGGCACTAGACGTTCCCATTTTGCCTGATGAAGGCCTAGTGTCGAAACTGGGGATGCACGATATATCGGCATTAACATCAGTATCGGCCGATATTGCCCAAATTTTAACATATCGGGATCGTCCCGATGTGTAAAAGTGGGCCGATATTAACGACCGATATTGGTCAGTACAGTAATCCCTCGAATTAACGTTTTCTCACATTTCTCTCTTGTTTAAACACTTAAACTTTGGTAGATTTTCAACAAAATGTATTAATAGTGAAGCGTGGGGGGGGGGTGCGCGCGGACACGTGATAGTGCAGCATGACCGGCGCGGGGCTGCGAGCACGAGACCCGTGCCCAAACCGTGCCTCCTCTAGACCAGGTCTAAACCAGGATTAAACCACCGCGGGCTCTTGCAGGCGTTCGTTCATGCCGAGGTTTGATGTGCTCGGACCTCCCCTCGGGACCGCGTCACTGCTAGCCTCGGCCGTGACTCAAAAACACGACTAAGAGCAAATCAGGCTGGAAAAGAACAGGTAGAGCTCGTTTACAGAGGGATCCATACGCCGGCTGCATTTCCACAAACTCACTCGCCTCTGTTCGGTTGTAAAGGCTCAGGGTGAAGCTGCTGCAGCTAAAAGCAGAGCCGCACGAAACCAGGAAAAGACCCGCATGCGGTGGTTTAATCCTGGTTTGACCTGGTCCAGTCCTGGTTTAGTCCAGGTTTAGTCCTGGTCTAGTCCTGGTTTAGTCCAGGTTTAGTCCTGGTCTAGTCCTGGTCTAGTCCTGGTTTAGTCCAGGTCTAGACCTGGTTTAGTCCAGGTCTAGACCTGGTTTAGTCCAGGTTTAGTCCTGGTCTAGTCCTGGTCTAGTCCTGGTTTAGTCCAGGTCTAGACCTGGTTTAGTCCAGGTCTAGACCTGGTTTAGTCCAGGTTTAGTCCTGGTCCAGTCCAGGTTTAGACCTTGTTTAAACCTGGTCTAGACCTGGTTTACTTTGCGTTTAGTCCTGGTCTGGCAAAGGTCCCTTAGCCAATCAGGAAGCAGAACACAATGTTACACTATAAAAAAATAAAAATAAAAGTTACACTATAAAAAAAATTGAAATTGAAATTGAAAAAATAAATAAAAAAATCAGGAGTCAAAAAAATAAAATAAAATAAGACATTCAAAAATTCATTTTGCATGATTTTCAGTCTTTATAAAATGTTATCTCAGAATTAAAAATAAATAAATATCGGTATCGGCAGATATCGGTATCGGCCGATATCCGCACCATTAATATCGGATATTGGTATCGGCCAAAATTTTCACATCGGTGCATCCGTAGCCAAAACGTTGCATGTCCTAATAAATCTTACATTTTGCAAGTAAGACGGAGTGTGGGATTATTCAGTATGTACCAAAACTGTGTAGCCCAAGGAAATATCTGAAGCACCGCTCACATTCATGTTTTCTATGGACGCAGTGAACGACTGTCTGAGCTCACCACTTCAAGTATTTTGCATAATGTGAAGCTCTAGCATTTTCAAATTACTTCAGTTAAATAAAATAAACTTGCATACACAGCTGGACCTAACTTGTGTAACATTCTCCAATATAATGTGTATTACTTTCTTCTAATAAAGAACAGAACATGGACATGGAGGAGACTGCTGTGAGACCACATGATTCACGTGGATATTGTGTTTGTTTTCTCAGGGCGCTGGGACTGATGACGACGTGCTGATCGAAATCCTGCCCTCCAGAACTGCAGACGAAATCAAAGACATAATCAAAGTGTACAAGAAAGGTGACGTAGTGGAATGAGAAAAACAGATAAATAGTACTTTGTGCGTTTCTGTGGGCTCTTTGGTGAAAGGCTGGGTCATGGGCCGGTCATGATAACAAATTTTGAAATGCATTATATTGCTGAAAAAAATATCAACAGAATAAACGATAAAATTTCCCCAACACAACAACCCGAACACAGGATTATTCTATTATATTACTATTCCAAATGTAAAATATTGTTGTTATTTCTTCAAAACATATCTGGAGTTGTGTTTTGTTTCATTCACAAATTTGAGAAATCCTGTATTATTAGGCTGCCTACATCTCCAAAGCTCAAAATGCTCCGTTCCACCTTGTGATGTCATTCAGTGAGTTTAAAGATAAACCTATTTGTAGCCTAGACTGAACTGGAATAGAATAACATTATAATACATTTTTGCCCTTTCAGAAAATATGTTTGTTTTACCGTTTATTCAGCTGAGAAAGTCTGCAGTAAACGAGGCATATCCAGAGCTGAGTTTTAAAACACAGTGGAGCAGTTTCTGTATTACCACATGATGACATCGCAAGGTGGAACAAAGTATTTTAGAGAAGATCACTGCATAAATATGTAGGATTTGTGAATCAATGAAACAAAAACAACTCCAGGTATATTTTTCATGAGGATACAACATTATGACAAAGATAAAAACAAGCATAATACAGGCCCTTTAAAGGAGAATTAAAGGTCCCATGACATGGTACTTCTTGATGCTTTTATATGGCTCCTTAATGGTTCCCTAATACTGTAAATGAATCCTTCTTCAAAATCAACACTCAGTGCATGAGAAACAGAGATAAGATGAGAAAGAGTAATTTTTCTCACTCTGAACACTCCATAATGGACGTTGTTGCTTGAATGCAAATGAAGAGAAAAGAGCTGGCCAATAGTAGAGGGTGGGGGCGTGGCCAAACGCTCCCTCTCACTCTGAGCGCTCAGCTGATCCATTTCCTTGTTTTTGCACAGGGGGAGAGATTTGAAGCGTTGAAGCATTGAAAAATAAACACATTTCCACATAAAATAAAATTAAACCACTGCTGTTCAAAGGTCCAGAGGCTCAGATAAAGGACTTCCGAGCCTAGAAACACTCGGACGTGCCTCCAGGCAAATAAAAAAACGCATTTCGCATTGCCTAGCGCATTCGCAGTCCAAACTCTCTGGGCGTGATTTACAGAGACGCTGAGTACAGACAGACGGGGGTGGAACTGCATTTGCATTTCTTTTTTCGATCTGACGTCAATAAGGTGCCTTGTTCAAAATCGCCTGTTTGAGCTCTGATTTTTTCTAACGCAGAAAAGGATCGCAAATGCTCAGTTTAGACATTTCGCAACTTTTAACCATGGGGGGGGGGGGCTAAACAGGGTAGGGGAGCTCACATTAACGTTCAAAAACCTCAGAAAGTGAAAATTTCATGCCATGGGACCTTTAACGTTTTTTTTACAATCTGAGCCTTATTTCGGTAATAAAACAAGCTGTTTTACTCACCCATAGCACTTTGGTGTCATTTGGAGCAGTTTCGTAGATGTTGTGTTGTAGCGGTATCCGTGAACGTGAGTGCTCGGGGCAAATGTTTGCGGTCTCCAAATAACACAAACTTTAGCACTTTTCAAATCACAGAAGCTCACTGTGTCAGCGTAGACTTCAAGTGGAGTCCAAAGCGGCCTGAAACCCGATATCCAGCTATAGTTTCATTTAATGACGTCATCATAGAGGACAGCGCGCATGTGCGAATTCCCAGCTGTCAGATCCCGGGTACAGTCCGAAAGAAGCTAAGACGATGAAAACATCTCCGCTTGAGAAAATGCGAACATGCATTTATCCCGGTTGCGAAAACAAAATGACATCTTGGACGAAGTTGAGCTTTCACAGGCTTCCGCATCAGAATCCTGATTTATTGAAAATGTGGCTACTTGCTTTGAGAATGGACCCAGACATGACAGGGAAAGCTGTAAGACGTCTGGACCATCGTGTTTGCAGTACCCATTTCAGTCCAGACGATTTTTTCCAGCAAAGGAAAAGAAAGAAGGCCAGCGGTTTCAGCGTGTGACGGCTCTGAGAAGTAATACGAAACCGATGGCTGTTCTCTGCGCTGCTCCTAAAACTCTCTGCGCTTCATTCTTTCCATATCCATTCTGTCTCCTCATCCGTATATTCAGGCACAAAACGATAGCGACGGCCATCATACTCAAATAAGTCCTCTTCAGTCTCACCTGCCATGTCTCGCAACAGAAAAGTAAAGTTCAGAGTTAGCTAAAGTTATCTTCTTTCGGACTAGCGGTGTTTACCTGCTAAACAGCTGAGTTCACACATGTGCGCTGTCCTCTATGATGACGTCATCAATTGAAACTATAGCTGGATATCGGGTTTCAGGCCGCTTTGGACTCCACTTAAAGTCTACGCTGACACAGTGATCTTCTGTGATTTGAAAAGTGCTAAAGTTTGTGTTATTTGGAGACCGCAAACATTTGCCCCGAGCACTCACGTTCACGGATACCGCTACAACACAACATCTATGAAACTGCTCCAAATGACACCAAAGTGCTATGGGTGAGTAAAACAACTTGTTTTATTACCGAAATAAGGCTCAGATTGTAAAAAACGTTAATTCTCCTTTAAATAGCCTAGTATCTGTAGATTGTATCTATAATGAGTCAAAGAAGTTATTCCATCTTTTCCTTATAAAACAATAATTCGATATACTATAGTAATTAACAGTCATGTAGAATTATTGTGCCCCTTTTCTGCACGTATGATGATATGGCTATATGGATATAAGGTATGATATGGCTCTGTGGACATGATAGACTTGGAATCATATTTCTGCTTCAGCATTGGTCTTTTTTACACGCACTTGGGCCACAACACTGTCTTCTCGGATTTCTAGTCTGGTGTACATTTTCCGGATGGATGTGACTTTCAACGATGTCAGGGGATCGCCTCCAGAATATTCTAGTCGTCTGCCATAGAAGTGACAAGTTCCGACAGCATGGATCCAGTGGGGAGTCTCATGCATTGATACTTTGTGCAGTGACATTCAGCTGGGGGGGTTCTACATGTCTGTCTGTGGTGGAATGGTCAGCAGTTACCATAGCGACACAATGCACATGTTCTGCTCTAATTAAACACTTACACTTGAGTAACTCTTCAGGCAGAGCAGTGCCTACAGTTAGCAGGGAATGTTGAGGACATTATCTGCAAAGTATCATCTGTATGAGTCTTCAGTTAAATAGTTAAATACTTTAAAGATGCACTATTCTGATGGAGGATCCGGCACATACTTGTCTCTGTGGAGAAGTTATGACTGGAATGTTCCACATTAATCATATTTATCGGCACACAGAAAGACAGGCACATGCAGACATGTAATAAAGCAATGCTCCCAGAAAGAATGTATGTTTTTCAAAGTATAACATTGATACATTTAATGCCTTTCTATCAAGTATTAATATCTCCATTGTTGAATGTATAGCGGGTTCTTCTCTAAAGACGACCAAGATTCAAAAATGTCAAATTAATCAAAAGTTTATTTCCCTAACTAAAAGTCTAAAGCAGAGCTCTGGGTCAGCCTCCCCTGGAGTTTACAGTAGCAAGTCTTACGCCAGGAGCGGCAAACTGACAACTTGCTCCTCCCTCACACACAGATAAAATACAATATGCAAATAATATGTTGATTCAGGATCCGCCTTCTGCTCCGGCCCACATCCGCCCAGTCTTCTTTTGCACCAGTCTTCCCCTCCTCCACAGTGTGCAGAACCACCAGAACCAGATCCTTCCTGTCATAAATTCCACAGAACTCCCCAACCTCGCTATTTCCCTTCCTGGCACCCAACTCCCAAGGTCAAATAATACAATTCATATGTGATTTTCAGTTTTTCCTATAAACATTAAGTAATGTAAGTGATATTCAAGCAAGTCACTTGGTGTTTATCAGGGCTCTCAAGTCTCATGCATTGAGAGTGTGACACACACAATTCGACATGGCATTTCTCACGCTGATTTTTTTTTTTTTTTTGTGCCCAGAAAATCGGTCTGTGTGGCTCAGTTTATGCAGGCACCGTGCGTTTTCAGCGAAAAAAACTCTCCCCCTCCTCCCCGTCCCGCTCCCCGGAAAAAAATCAGCCAATCAGAAAATACATTGTTCTGTTGTTGGGCAGACTGTAGAGTGTAGTTTCAGCTGCTAAGCGCACACTGCGGTGATGATAAAACAAACTGAGAACCATCAGGTAATTTTATATAACTCTCATTAGTTGCTTTGTAGTTTAAGTTTGCTCTTTAGACAAACATTTACAGCAGGGCTCACACGCTCACACGGCATTTCTCACGCAATTCAAGCCACCCCCGCTCCTCGGGAAAAATTGTTCACTCGCGCCCCCCCCGCTCAAAACTTGAGAGCCCTGTGTTTATATTATTAATATTCCTTCATTTGTAGATAGACAGAAAAAGTGCAGTGTGCACAGTGCACCTTTAAAACAATATTTCGCTGATTTTGAGCCTTGACCATACATTATTTGAGATAATTAAGAAAAAAAGAACATATATGTACAAAGAATATTCTTTGTAAACATTTAGGCATCTGGTTGACAAAATATCAGCTTCTGTTGGAGATTTAATCCCAACAGATGATAGACTAAAAGGTGCAGATACTGACCTGATAAATACTAGCCAACAGAATATTGGTTTTCATTTGGTTTTGCTTATCGTGTGTACATAGCTTTATTGTGCTATGTACACATATTACACCTTTGTATCACTTAACCCGTGACATGCATGTTATTGCAGGAATCTTTCTAACATGTCAACCCTAAATTGAACCACTTCACAATGAAGGACTCGGGGCAGAGTAACACGTTTATATGATCTCCCGCAAAGAGAAGGCCATGCTGTCCTTTAGCGTACTAATCAAATCTCCCCTGCCAAAGACCTTACAGCTAAAACAATACACTTCCATTAGCCCTCGCTCTATACTTAAAGGAAAAGTAACGTTTTTTACAATCTGAGCCTTATTTCAGTAATAAAACAAGTTGTTTTACTCACCCATAGCAATTTGGGGTCATATGGAGCACTTCCAGAGATGTTTTAGATTTGCGATCTCCATAACATGAGTTCTCGGGGCACATGTTTGCGGTCTCCAAATAACACAAACTTTAGCACTTTTCAAATCATAGAAGCTCGATGTCTTAGTCTACGATTTCGTTTGGTCAAAAGTGTCCTGTAATCCGAGATTTATCCATAGTTTTGAGTAGATGAGGACGCCAGTGTGCATGTGCGGACTGTGCTCTCAGCTCCCGGGACCCAAACATGAAACGCAAAGCTGTAAACTATGGATAAATCTCGGATTACAGGCCACTTTTGACTCAAATAAAATCGTAGACTAAGACATCGAGCTTCTATGATTTGAAAAGTGCTAAAGTTTGTGTTATTTGGAGCCCGCACGGGGCATATTACATGCTCGGGGAATATATTATATGCCCCGAGCTATGGCTAGAAGTCGCGCTACGGCTATCGCAAATCTAAAACATCTCTGGAAGTGTTCCATATGACACCAAAGTGCTATGGGTGAGTAAAACAACTTGTTTTATTACCGAAATAAGGCTCAAATTGTAAAAAATGTTATTTTTCCTTAAATGAGCAGCAAGTGTAAACACCACGTGACGCTCCTCTCCTCTTTCTGTCCCTCCAGAGTTCGGCAGCAAACTGGAGAAAGATATATGTGGTGACACGTCGGGACACTACCAGAAGCTCCTGGTGATCCTGCTGCAGGTAGATGGGGGATTTATGTTTCGCTTTCCTTATAATGAGAGCCCAAGTGAATCCATTACAAAGTCATGAGAGGTTCACGCGTATGCCACGGCCAGGGACACTAGCATGCTTCTCCACTTAGTCTACAGAGA
Source organism: Paratrypauchen microcephalus (assembly GCA_036785185.1). Taxonomy (NCBI): domain Eukaryota; kingdom Metazoa; phylum Chordata; class Actinopteri; order Gobiiformes; family Gobiidae; genus Paratrypauchen; species Paratrypauchen microcephalus. The sequence goes on along the minus strand of JAVJIX010000053.1, from coordinate 1,916,739 downwards.
AATATAATCACACTGATGTATTCTTCTGGGGTGAAGGAGTTAAGCAGGCTCGGAGTTCACAGTTTCCATTCACACTAACCTACTTCTGCTCTGTTTGTCCTCCTGTCTGTCTGCTTGCCTCACCGCCTGACACCTCATTTGTGTGAGAGTGTAGGCGAACAGGGAGGAAGAAGTGGATGAAGGAAAGATTGAGAAAGATGCTAAGGTAAGTCAAAATGGTACAACTTGAAGCACCTCCGCAAAAAGAGTGTGCTTATTTACTTTCTGTATGAGAAATTCCGTAACAAATAATATTCATTGTCTCATTAAGTGTTTGCAGTCATATTTACACTTTGTTCAGTTATTTAATCATAAAAAATACAATAATTCTTGTTATTGTATTTAAGTTAAGTAGATCCTGCTCTTGTCCTGTGAATAAAGACATAAATGGTGGGTTGAGGTACTGTTTTCCGTAGTATCGTCACACCTACTGCAGGTCAAATGAAACAACAAGTCAATCAAATGCTACAGTGGAGGTGAGTCAGGCAATCCACAGTAAGGGTAAAATGACCCATAATGAGTCTAGCACAGTGGTTCTTAACCTTGTTGGAGGTACTGAACCCCACCAGTTTCATATGCACATTCACCGAACCCTTCTTTATTGAAAAATAAAATATGATTTTTATTTATTTTTTTTAAAATTTAAGACACAGGTATATGTTTTACTGGTGCACAAAGTGAACCGTGCATTAACATCATTGTGTTCAAAGAACAAAACCAATACAATGCATGAACTCACAACAAATTACAAACCTTTTCACAAAGACATGACCTTTTTTAATACTACCACAATGAAATGGTTTTAATTTTTAACCTTATGTATTCCAATAATGAACTTATTGTATTTATGCTATTTATTGTTTTTAAGATTTCCATGAGGCGACAATAATAATGAATATTTACTGCAAATCAGTGTGACTTTTTCTCATGAATCATATGAGTCGGGTGCATGTCTTGACTTCCACTGAACCCCTGAGACTGACTCACCGAACCCCTAGGGTTCGATCGAACCCAGGTTAAGAACCACTGGTCTAGCATGTAAACAAAGACATTTTCAGGTTAAAACTCCTCCCATCGGGGCATATTTAACTCAAGGTAGTGTAAATCCTAATATTTCAGACCTGTATTCCCAAATTGAAATGGATGTGAGTCAAAACATCTTGATTGCAAAAAAGCTTAGCCAAAATTGAAGATAAACACTTAAATTTATCACTAAATGACGAAAAATTATCTGTCCATGCAGCAAGATTATTTTACTTGACAAGTTATCTTAAAATAAACTACCTCTAGACTAGAATTAAGCAGTCTCAGAAGTAGAAAGTAGATAGTAAATCTGAAAACAAGATGAATAACCTGATATAAGTTTTAAAATCTTGGCCAGATCAGAGAAATTTGCAGTGTGGAATAAAGATTCCATTGATTGAAATGAAGGTTTTTTGTGACACAGCCCTCACTCATTATTTGCGTTTGGGATTTTGTTTGGCAGCAGTTGTTAGGCTGCAGGGCACTTCGCTTTTACTTAAATTGTAACTCAGTACCTCCAAATATTCAAAGAGTGCTTTTTAATGGAAAAAGAAGAGTGGAGAAAAGACTTCCCGTGTGGAGACGGTTTACAACAGTTTATTTTTAGAGTGGCAATAAGCAATCCTCGTGGCCTGTGCGTGTTTTTAGCTTTGGTCGAGAACAACCAGCGATGGTAAAAATAGAATCACAGATACAATTTATACATAGTGTTTTATAAATGTCATATGCACTTACCAAGTCCATTCAGTCACTCCTCAGACATCCTGTGGTGGTAAGATGCTTCAAAAGCCACAGCTGCTCACAGTTAGAAAAGCACATTGAAGCAGGCAACGTTAGAGGATTAATGACTCCAACAATTAAGCTACTGCCACTAACTGATTAAACCCTAATTCTGTCTGCTTTATATTTTAATTTACAGTAACTAAACTGCTAGTAATTTATTGACCTACAGCGCTGGAAAAAATAAGAGACCACTGCATTTTTTTTTCTGAAATCAGCATCTCTACATGTATCACAGCCATTCCATTCCAGCGTCTGTTGAATTCCAACACAAACACAAAGCTGAGCTACTTCAGTTCTTGCACCAGGAGTGGAATAAAGTCACCCAAGAACAATGTGACAGACTTGTGGAGAGCATGCCAAGACGCATGAAAGCTGTGATTAAAAATAAAGGTTATTACTAGGTATGCACGATATATCGGCATTAACATAGGTATCGGCCGATATTGCCAAATTTTAACATATCGGTGTAAAAGTGGGCCGATATTAACGACCGATATTTGTCAGTACAGTAATCCCTCGAATTAACGTTTTCTCACATTTCTCTCTCGTTTAAACACTCAAACTTTCATAGATTTTCAAGATAAGATAATCCTTTATTTGTCCCACAATGGGGAAATTGCAGTGTCACAATGCAAGTTTCAGAAACAGTAGGAAAATATGAGCATGCATCAAAAATTAAGATAAATAATAATAAGTATGTACAATCAATTAAAAACAACAACAACACAGGCACAGGAAAGCTGCACAATAAATGTCTTTGATTCTGAGCAGTGAACAAACAGCAGTTAAAGTGACTCCAGTATAATAATATATAATATCACTACATTAAAGTGTATTAAGTGTAAGTGTATAAAATGTATTAATAGTGAAGTGTGTGTGTGTGTCTGTGTGTGTGTGTGGGGGAAGGGGGGGGGGGGGCATGAAACCAGGCAAAGAGGTGGTTTAATCCTGGTTTAGTCCTGATCCAGTCCAGGTTTAAACCTGGTTTAAACCTGGTTTAAACCTGGTCTAGACCTGGTTTAGTCTGCGTGTAGTCCTGGTCTAGTCCCGGTCTGGTCCTGGTCTAGTTCCAGTCTGGTCCACTCCCATGTCCCCCATCTATAACATCAATCGCCAAAGGTCTCTTAGCCAATCAGGACGCAGAGCACAATGTTACACTATATATATATAAAAAAAATGTTACACTATTTAAAAAATTTAAAAATCAGGAGTCAAAACACGTTTTGAAAATAAAAGAAGACATTCAAAAATTAATTTTGCATGATTTTCCTTCTGTATAAAATGTTATCTCAGAATTAAAAACAAAAAAAATCAGTATCGGCCGATAACAGCAACATTAATATTGGATATTGGTATCGGCTAAAATTTTCCCATTGGTGCATCCTTAGTTATTGCACCAAATATTAATTTCTGAACTCTTCTTAAGTGTAAACATTAGTATTATGTTGTTTTAAAATGAATTTGATCTTGTTTCTTTGAGCTCTGAAAACATGTATCTTTTTTGTTATTTTGACCATTTGTCATTTTCTGCAAATAAATGCTCTAAACGATAATATTTCTATTTGGAATTTGGGGGAAATGTTGTCAGGAGTTTATAGACTCAAACAAAAATGTTCCTTTTGCCCAAACACAAACCTATAAGTAGTAAAATCAGAAAAACTGATCATTTTGCAGTTGTCTCTTATTTTTTTCCAGAGCTGTATATCCAGCATTGCAGCATCCACACTGTTTTAATGAAATAAGAGAGACTTAGCGCTTTGATCAATAAGGATTACATCAGATAATCTAGTATCACCAAATGTCAATAATGTTGCGATTGTAAGATTTGTTTTTACTTAAATTAAGATAAAGGTCACAAAAATCAATAGAAACGTTTGACAAATGAACCCCAAATAAATCGTTCTCTGTGTAATCTAATAATAAATAAATCTGGCAGTATTTTCTCAGTTTGAAATCAATGGAATTCTCACTTTCCTGATTTTTCTCTGGCACTGTAGAGACACAAAAGTGAGAAAAACAAAAGTAAACATGTTCTTAAATTCATGGCATTCTTGTTTTGCTAGTCGTATCGCAAATGTTAACGCTCCTTGAGTTGTTTACAATGTGCACTCCGAACTGAATCCTGAATTTTTAAACATCTCAAATCTAATCACAATTACATTTATTTTCCAAAATTGTTGCACCCTATGTAAAAAACATTTGTAATGATAATCTAGTATCACCAAACGTCAATAATGTTGCGATTGTAAGATTTGTTTTTACTTAAATTAAAATAAAGTTCTGAAAAATCAATAGAAATGTTTGACGAATGAACCCCAAACAAATCATTCTCCTTGTAATCTAATATGTTGTTTATGTTTATGTTTATTTAAGCAACTTGCAGGTTCCATTTAAACGAAATTTCACAAATGCAAACTCAAAATCCAAAAAAACAAATACAAACTTACGTCACATGTCTGTGCAGTTCCTTTTGCTCAAAATGGAGCAGGTGGAAGTATAAACTTATTTACTCCTGCTCCATATTCTCACACATTCCACACTGACAGCTATTATAATACACTGGTCCCTCGCTCTATTGCGGTTCACTTTTCGCGGATTTTTTTTTTTTTTTTTTTTTTAATAGTGTATGAACATTGTGTTGTGCGTCCTGATTGTCTTCTCCTCCGTGTCTCCTGTACAGTACAGAATGTGTTCAGTTTGACACATTTATATAGATGTTATAGAGGGGGGACCCGGGGGGGCTCCGGGAGTCCTGCTGGATGCACGAGGAGCCCAGACATGAGTCACTGGATCTGTAGGAAGTCCAGACCGGGACCAGACTGGAACTAGACAAGGACCAGACCAGGACTAGACCAGGACTAAAACATGAGGACCACACCGGGACCAGAGCGGGATTAGACCAGGACTAACCCATGAGGATCAGACTGGGACCAGACCGGGACTAGACCGGAACTAGACCAGGACTAAACCTGGACTAAACCAGATCTAGACCAGGTCTAAACCAGGATTAAACCACTGCATGTGGCTCTTTGCCTTGTTTCGTGCGGCTCTTGTGCATTTTCGCTTCGTGGCTCGGACTGCGTCCCGAGAGGGAGGCACAGTCCGGACACTGCCTCGGTCTCGTACTCGCAGCCCCCGCACGCACACTTCTCCGCCTCATTCCCCTCACGCTTCACTATTAATACATTTTGTTGAAAACCTACGAAAGTTTGAGTGTTTAAACGAGAGAGAAATGTGAGAAAATGTTAATTCCAGTCTGAGAAAAGTGTATAATGTGTGGTGAGGTGTTTACAGACTTAAAACATGTAGAATAATTGTAAAATATAAAGTTGTTCTACTTCGCGGATTTCACTTATTGTGGGTTATTTCTGGAACCTAACCCCTGCGATAAACGAGAGACCACTGTATATATAATATAATATAATATAATATAATACAATATAATATAATATAATATAATATAATATAATATAATATAATATAATATAATACAATATAATATAATATAAATTTCTCATCATTGAACTGTACAACTCTAGTATTTAAACATTTAACTGTTTTAATTCTATGATTGAAGTATGTTAATTACTAATAAATAAATCTGGCAATATTTTCTCAGTTTGAAATCAATGGAATTCTCACTTTCCTGATTTTTCTCTGGCACTGTAGAGACACAAAAGTGAGGAAAAACAAAAGTTCTTGTGCTTTGCCTGGGCTCTGTACAAGCACTTACATCAGCACTGTCATTTCTCCCAATAAACCCTGTGTGCGAGTGTGTGTGCACAGCTGCTCCACCGTGTCCCTGCCATTACAGGACTTGTACGCTGCCGGTGAGGGGAAGTTTGGCACAGATGAGGAAAAATTCATCAACATCCTTGGAAACCGCAGCACCGAGCATCTGCTAAAAGGTAACTGCCGTGGTTTAGTTTATCATTTCACCTCACACGGACGGGCTAATCCATGCATTATTTAGCGGAACAGCTTGGTTTCAAGTACATAGAACTGCCAAGCGAGAAGTGGGAAGTCATTTGGTGACTGCTGGCAGAGTGATGGGATCAACATGTTGCACCTGCTCTTTGGGGGGGGATAGAAACTGCAGCTTGATCTTAATGGCCTCCAAGCTGGAATTTCTGGGCCCATACTGTGGTTGTCATGTTGATGGATTGATGGATTGTATTGATTCAGGCCATGAGATCAAACTAATAACATTCTCAAAGCTTAGTGCTCAGAATCCACACCTGCCTCCATGGGACTCACGTGTCAGACATGTTACGTACATTGGTACAGGTTGTTATGGGTACAATTCGCAAGTGTCATAACCTGGCGGAACACGACCATGTTTATAGACGATAGAAAGCGTCTAGAAGTGATGTAACAGCGGTCATTGTTGGAAAATTCTACGTGACAGACATGCAAGAACACTTATAGAGCAATTACCTACTGTGAAAGAATAGCTAAATGGGAACCAAATGAAAGCAGTGTTGAACCATTATCTCTGCCATCACAACATTTTAGCGACAAAAGAACAAGCCTTTTAGCAGCGAGCTCCGTTATGTCACCTTGTTGTCATTATGTTTGTTTGTGCATGTATTTCTCTAGTCTTCGCCGCCTACAAGAAGATTGCCGGCTGTGATATTGAGGAGAGTGTCAAAGGCGAGACCACAGGGAATTTGGAGAATTTGCTTGTTGCTGTTGGTAAGACTTTCTATTTAAGACAGTCATTTCCAAGACAAAAACGCCATTATCTCACACTGTACAAGCTCTAGATATCAGTTTATTTATCAGTATTATGGTATATGTTTAGGTCAAATCTCTAAGTTTAAATCCAAACTAAACTCATTTGTACACTGTGGCCTTTGCCTCTTAGCTCTTTTTTATTTCTATCTTTTATCCTGTCTTTTATTTCATCTTATGTATACTTGTTCTGCCATGTCAAATGTTCTTATGTATTTTATGCTGCCGAATTATTTATTATTTAAAGGTCCCATGGCATGAAATTTTCACTTTCTGAGGTTTTTGAACGTTAATGTGAGCTCCCCTACCCTGTTTAGCCCCCCTTCCATGGCTAAAAGTTACGAAACTGAGCATTTGCGATCCTTTTCCACGTTTGAAAAAAAGACAGCCCAAACGGGCGATTCTGAACAAGGGAAATTTCTGACGTCACACTCAGGGAAAAATGCAAATGCAGTTCCACCGCCCGTCTAGATGTCTACCCAGCGTCTCTGGAACTCATGGCGATAGAGTTTGGACCGCAAACGAGCTACTTAAATGCGAGATGTGTTTTATTTGCCTGGAGACACGTGAGAGTGTTTCCAGGCTCGGATGTCGTTTATCTGAGCCTCCGAACCTCTGAAACAGCAGTGGTTTAATTTTATTTTCTGTGGAAATGTGTTTATTTTTCAATGGAAAGCGTCTCATATCTTCCTCTGCGCTTAAACGCGGAAGTGGGGCCAGCGCACCAGCGCACCGCTAAAGAGGAAAGAGCGGAGAGTTTGGCCACCCCCCCACCCGCTGCACTGGCCTGTCTCTGTCCTCCTTGTTTGCATTCAAGCAACAACGCCCAGAATAAAGTGTTTGAGAGACATATTTATGACTCTGACTGTCTTCGTGAGGCTTTCTCATGCATTGAGTGTTGATTTTGGAGAAGGATTCATTTACAGTATTAGGGAACCATTAAGGCGCCATAAAAAAGCATCAAGAAGTACCATGTCATGGGACCTTTAATTTTAGCTTTTTCACATTGTACAGCACTTTGGCCAGTTTTCACTGTTTTTAAATGTGCTATATAAATAAAATGTACTTACTTACTTAAGTTTAAAGTTTAAAGTTTAAGTTTAAATTTATTTATTTCAATGGGACAGCATGTATTAATGAACAGCTCGTGCTGTAAATACACCAGATTTAGCTCAAGGCGAGTTTCCATCTGTAGTCCCACAAAACAGGGGTGAAAGTCGATAAAACACAAGGTACAAACATGTAAAGACCAACAATGAAAACATAACAACAAAATCAAAACAGGACACAACAGTTTAACAAAGATTTTGAGTTAACAGATCTAATACAAAAGTGCTTTAGTTACACAAGGTAGTTTTAGTAGTAAAGTGTTTTTAGTTAGATAAGGTAGTTTTTTAGTTACATGAGGTAGTTCTAGTAATAAAGTGCTTTAGTTCCCGTATTTTCCGCACTATAAGGCGCACCTAAAAGCCTTCAATTTTCTCAAAAGCCGACAGTGCGCCTTATATATGGATCAATATTGGTTAATCATGGCTACCGTAGTCAGCCACTACTGTAGCTTCTATTCTATGTGCCTTATAATGCGGTGCAGGGGCGCCTGCAGGATTGAAATGTAAGGTAATTGCGCGGTGCATATAGGCCTACTGTCCCAAATCTGTAGGCTACAATACAACAAAAGAACTTGAAATTGACCAATGTGAACAATATGAACGTAATATGTGAACAACACACAAACAATAAACATTGGAACATATTTTAAAACTCACATTCGTGCACAGTAGCCTACATGGGCCACAGCAAAGACCTTGGGCTCTCCATCTCACACATTCTATTTATATTAAAACATTCAATTTCTATAAAAATGTGTTTTTATTCGCTTAATGTTGTCTTGCAAAAGTGCCAAACAGGAATTTCAAAAAAAATAAAAAAAATCTCTCCAAGGTACGCCTAGTGTGTACGGCCGTACGCCTGGCGGCGCCACTGATGCGGTGCGCCCTATATATGAAAACTGTTTTAAAATAGGCCATTCACTGAAGGTGCGCCTTATAATCCGATGTGCCTTATAGTGCGGAAAATACAGTACATGAAGTAATTCTAATAATAAAGTGCCTTCAGTTACATGAGGTAGTTTGTAGTTTGGTAGTAAAGTGCTTAGTTAAATAAGTTTTTAACTGTTTCCCTTTCAGTGAAATGCATCAAAAGTGTCCCAGCCTTTTTCGCTGAAGCCCTGTACCACTCAATGAGGGTAAGTGTTTGTGTCTTAAAGTATTAGAAACCTAATTATATTTCTGTAAAAATTTGAAAAAGTTTCCAAGATAATATCTAATATAATTGCATAGCAAATTTAACCCCAACCATTTATACAACAGAGTGATATATCTGTGACCATTAGGGAATTGTAAAGATTTTACGACGTGACAAATTACTCCCAACCAGTATGTGGGATAATTGGTCTATGTTTCAACACAGTCGTCAATAAAAAAGCAATTGGGTGGGACCGGAGCTGAAGACCTAGTGCGTATGGCCCTTTACCTTTAAAATTTACTGTTTAACATTTATTTTTAGCGTGCAGGAACCGATGATGACACCTTAATGCGGGTGATGGTGTCCAGAAGCGAAGTGGACATGCTGGACATCCGGGCAGCATTCAAGAAGAAGTACGGAGCATCCCTGTATTCCACTATCCAGGTACAGTACTGCAAATACTGCATTAGATAGGTTGGACTACTTATTTTACTCAGTTTTTTGGTTTGTTTTTGTTTTTTTGCTTACAATATTACTTCCTGGTTTTACACATAATGTAAAATGTTTAACCCGTCATATAAAAAAAAGATGTGTTTATTGTGCTTAAATTGTTCCTGCATTTTAGATGGCATTTTCAGTGTTGAGTACGGAAGTCAACAGAGGCCATATTCATAAGCAATATTTTTTTCTTCCTTGTTATCCCGAGATAACGAGATACAGTGGTCCCTCGCTTTTCACTTTTCTCCACCTCACTGTTTCGCGGATTATTTATTTATTTATTTATTTATTTTTAATAGTGTAACTTTTTTTTATAGTGTAACATTGTGTTCTGCGTCCTGATTGGCTAAGAGACCTTTGCCGATTGATAGATGGGGGACGCAGGGGGGACCGGGACTAGACCAGGACTAAACCAGGTCTAAACCTGGACTGGACCTGGACTAAACCAGGACTAGACCAGGTCTAAACCGGGATTAAACCACCCCGTGCGGCTCTTTGCTGGTTTCGTGCGGCTGGTTTGTGGCTCGGGCTGAGAGGACGCTGGGCGCCGCGGTTCGATCTCGTGCTCGCAGCCCCAGTGTACGCGCGGCCTCACGCCGGTTCTGCTGCTCTGTCACGGATTTGACCACGATGAGGGGCGCACGTGTCGCGCACTTCTCCAAGGGGTCGGTGCGCGTCGCGTCCCGGGACGTGGCAGTGCCGTTGGATGAGCGCGGTGCTTCCTGCGGATCCAGTGACTCATGTCTCCGCTCCCCTCGCGCGTCCGGCGGGGCTCCCGGAGCCGTGCCCCCGGAGCCGTGCCCCCTCCCCCCACGCTTCACTATTAATACATTTTGTTGAAAATCTACGAAAATTTGAGTGTTTAAATGAGAGAGAAATGTGAGAAAACGTTAATTCCAGTCTGAGAAAAGTGTATAATGTGTGTGGTGAGGCATTTACAGACTTAAAACATGTAGAATAATTGTAAAATATAAAGTTGTCCTACTTCGCGGATTTCTCTTATTGCGGGTTATTTCTGGAAACTAACCCCTGCGATAAACAAGTGTAACTACTGTAATTAATTTGAGATTTCAAGAAAACAACACATGACTGATCTCGAGAAAACAAAACAATTATTCCATGATCTCGAGAAAACAACTGAAACATCTACCTCCACGTTGTGACAGGCTGACTTCGGGGCTATTTCTCATTCTGAATAGATGCTTTTTTTGGTCATTAGAATGTCTGGAATAATAATCAATCAGGCAATATTTTGATCAGGGGTTGACACAGGGGGAGATTGCATTGCGTTTTTTAATTCGGGATAATTTCAAGATTAGTCCACGGCACCTCCGCAGCAGACTGGCCCGTTTTCTCGAGATCACAGAATAACTCTTTGTTTTCTCGAGATCTCGAAATAACAGTTTTGTTTTCTCAAGATTACAAATTAATTGTGTCATTTTCTCGAGATTTCGAGTTCATTTTCTCATTATTAAGGTGGAAAATAATCATTACAAACATGGCCTCTGTCGGCTTCCGTAGTTGAGGACGCAGGTAGAGGTATTCCATTTTTGAAGTCACCGCTACTTCCTGTATTTTTGAACGTTTCTTCTCTATTTTTTATCCACACACTGCCACTTAACTGATGTAAACTGATATATATTTATCACAAGTACTATCCCACCAAAGCAAGTAATAACTGGAAAAAAGTTGTTCTAATGGGCTTAGCACACGTTACAGTGAAGTGATCTTTTGCTCTCCGAATCTCCCAATAATCCAGCCATCGACACTCACCATCTGGGCGCGCTATGTTCAGCCTGCTTACGCGTTCATGGAAGTGCAGCGCAGGAGTGGAGAATAATGATTTTCTTTAAATGCCTTGTTTATCGTAATGAGGCTGCTTTTCATAGCGTCCCATGTGTCTATTCTTCTGAGGCCAGATGTTCCTACAGTGCAAATACATTACTAGTTTTCAATAGCACTTCAACAGATAAACGCGTAGGAGTAAATGGACTCGCATGTGGAGGTTAAAACACATTGACAGCTTATGGACAGTAACTGCACTTGCAATCCTGAAATAAATATTTGCAATCTTGAAAATAAATGACTGGCACCCAATAATATATCTTACATATTGGAACACTGTGTTGTAGGGATGCAACGATATAGTTTTCACACAATTTAATACATATCTCGATACATGGGTCACGAGATTGATTTGATTTCGATATGTTTAAAGACGCAAAAAAAAAAAAATCCCATGTAATTTTTTTCTGCTAATGATTATAATATAATAATGCTATGATATAATGAAACATCACAGTACAGCAAAGTTAAAGATATACTAGTTTATTTGTGAAGTGTTTTAGTTCTTTTGGTTCAATGATTTACAGCTCAGATTTTTTATTCAGTGAAAATAAGAACAGTGCTATTTTATATTCTATAAAATAGCCAGTCTACTCTTAATATAGACTACTAGGAGGGTTAATCTATCAGACTTTTCCTTCTTTGATGACAGACAGTAGTTCCTCTAACAGTTGTGACAGTCTGTGCTCTTAACAGACACACTGCATTTTCCCATCCTCTTTCTGGTCACTCAAATTCTGTTATATTACATACAAATGTCTCAGTGGACCATTTTGTAGACCAGGAGTGTCAAACTCATTTTGGTCCGGGGGCCGTATCCAACCTACTCTGATCCCAAAGGGGCCGGATCAGGAAAACTCATGGCAAATATACCCCAAAAATAGCAAAAAGTCCAAATATTTGTGCAGAGAAATGCAAATCTATTACAGAAGTCTTTGTTATTTGATGAACTCTTTCTTTTACAAAATATTATAATATTATGAACAACCTGAAACTTTAAAGGGACAGTGTGTAAGATTTTTACCCGTTAATTACTGAAATTGAAGATACCCATTCAAAAATACATTGTTTTCCAAGCCTTTTCACTTCCATCATGAAATCAAAGTATTCTTTTGGACTTAGATATAGTCACATAAAAGGGGGATCTTCCCCATGCAGAGGCAGCCATTTTGAATACGAGAGCCGCAGAAGGACATTTGGGCTCCGCCTTCGCCTTCGGCAAGGCTCGTGGTTTGGGGTAAACAACCACAAGCATGCTGCCGGATCAGACGTCGTAATGGATCTAACACGTGTTTTGGACTAAATTGTTTTACTGGATTTTATTCGCTGGATCCTTACGGACAAATTGAGAGCAAGTTTATGGTGAAATACAGAGTTTGACCTGTGCAAAGCATTCTAAGGTAAGCTAACCTCGTTTTGTGCTTTTCCGTATAAAAGCCCCATGTGCTCGGGGCTGTGTGTTGTGCAGGGAAATGAATTGCATAGTCAAAAAGAGGAGACTGTAAGGTTTCATTTGATGTGTAGAGTGTCATGGTACATGATCGGGAATGTGTGTTTTCATGAGAAAAGAAAAATAAATAAATAACCAGGACCGTGTTTTATTTATACAGTAGCGGCGCGCGGTTTGTGCGCGCGCCCGGGTGACCCTCGAGGTCTGCCGTAGCTAAAACAGAAAGTGCAATAGCACCATCCACCTATGCGCCACGAATCCTACACACTGAGGCTTTAAGAAAAATACAATTTCAACACAAGCGTACAGGTTTCCCATTCACCTCCATGAAAAAATAGGAATTATTTTTCTTGGAAAATCCTGCACTCGGCGTCCACTTTTCTCATTTTTGACATTCTGCTGATGAGGGTGTCACGGTCGACAGTCAAAACGATGGTCCTTTAAGAGCGTTTGGAAAGAGGCGAGTCTTCATTTGTGCTGCTCTGGTGGGAGGGGCCACGTACAGAGGCGCTGGAGACGCTGCTATGTTAAACTGCACAGAAAAGAGGCGCAGAAAATTACCAATATTTTAATAGAAAATTTAAATATAATTAAAATATTTTAATAGAAAATCAGCTGAGGGCCAGATTAAAGTTCTTGGAGGGCCGGATCTGGCCCCGGGGCCGCATGTTTGACACCCCTGTTTTAGATAGAGAGATAGAGTCTGAGAATATCGCGAGTCACATCACGTGTACAGATACAAGTGCATTTGATTAAAGCTGATGTAAAGCCAAAAACGATTCTTAAATGTTTAAAAGTTAATATCTTTGTCATTCCTGGGTCTATCAACGTAAAATACAAAGTGACTGAAAGATAAAACTGTTAGAATTGTTAGAATATTTCAGCTGTAAGTCCCTATGGAGCTGTTTTCTTGCTGCATCTGAGGAGGATGACACGATAAATGTTTTCCTTTCTGACCAAAATAAATGACAACACAGAGTGACACAAGCATATCGAACAAACACTTGTATTGAATCGTGAGACCAGCATCGAACGATTTGAGATTCTATTGAATATCGTTGCATCCCTATTGTGTTGTATAATGTGTTTTTCTTTTGAGTAATTCAGGGAAGGATATTTGGCCTTAAACTCTTATCACTGTCCAAAATTAAGCGTTTATTTGCAAGCATGAATATCATACTAATATACAGAGCAGAACTTCTTCATCTACAGCAGGGGTCTTCAACGTTTTTCAGGCCAGGGACCCCCAAACAGATGGCGAACTGGGCCAGGGACCCCCAACTATATATACGGCATAGAATTGTGTTCTATATTCAATTGAGCTTAGTGTCATGTATAAACATTGCTACTCTGTTATGGTACATCCAATACAAGGAAATAATACACAGGTTAATACTGTATTTTACACTATAAAATATAAAATTATATTATTTTAAAGTGAAATCAAAAGATTTCGCGAACCCCCTGCAGTACCTCCGCGACCCCCCTAGGGGTTGCGACCCCCCTGTTGAAGACCTCTGATCTACAGTACTTTACAGCAAGCAGATCGCTATCAGCACTCTGGCAGCACGGTGGCTGAGTGGCTAGCACTCATGCTTCAAGAAGGTTCGGGTCGCCCAGGCCTTTTTGTGTGGAGTTTGCATGTTCTCCCCGTGTCTGAGTGGGTTTCCTCCGGGCACTCCGGTTTCCCCCACCAACCCAAACATGCTCCACAGGTTAAATCCTCCAGTTGAGGTCCTGACCAAGACTAAACAACAAAATCATGGGGATGGTCCCGTGTCAAATGTAGAAACAACTTCTCCTGTGTGAGATCAATAAAAGTCAATCTTCTAATCCTTAACCACTGTAAGGCGCTTTTTGTTACATGTTTTGTATGAAAAGCGCTTTATAAATATTGTCTGATTGATTGATTGAACAAACTGAGAACTGAGCTCCAGATGAAGGAGCAGAACCCTGAGGCCCCTTTGCTCCTGAGGTCCCTGAGGTCCAAATCCTGAAATCACAGCTAAGGATGGAACAGGAGGAGGAAGTGCAAGACAAAACTTTCCATCAGGAACAGTGGATGTGGAAAATCTCCAGAAGCAGATACAACGACGAAGGCCTCTGCTTTTACCAAACAAATGGAGGAATCCAGGGCAGAGGTGCAGGAGGAGGTTAAGCGACAAGCCACTGCCAACTCTTTCCTTCGAGGGTGACTCGGCCAAGTCAACCATAAGGCGAGAGAATGGAGCCTTATGGCGTGATTCTCTCGCTCCACTCTCTCGCCTTATGGAGCCTTAAGTCAACCATAAGGCGAGAGAGTGGAGCGAGAAGTGACCTGCCAGACGAGCAGAAAAAAACACAGAGAGGCCCAGGCCAAACTCCAAACCGTCCAGGATGAGAATGTGGGCCTGGAGTTTACTGTGGCAGAGTTTAGGTCCGCTCTCAGTGAGAACAGACTCTCTACTGAAGTCCTCTGCTTCAGAGAGAAAGAGCAGGACCAGATCATCCAAGAGCAGAAGGCAACGACACAGGCCTTAAACCAGACTCTCCGGACAGAGAGAGTCACATTTAAGGCTTTGATGGAGCAGTGCCATGCTGCTTATGACTTTGTTCTGGGACAAAGAGACCAGCTCACACAAGAAGTGCAGGACACCAACCAGGAAATGGAGAAACTGAAGGTGCAGCACAGATATGAGCTGAGGAGTACAAGAGAAACATCCTGCAAAAGAAGATCCAGGAGCTTACAGAGGTTTGGATCTCCTCAGACAAGACTAAGTCTGCTCTGAAGAGACAAAACCAGGAGCTCCAGATCATCAACGGACTGAAGACAAAGACCTGTTTTTCGTGTGGTAGGTAAACCACATAAAGGATGGGGCAAATTGGAGGAAAACAATTTAAAGGTACACTGTGTAGGATGGTGGGTATTGCAATTCCGGTTCTAACTACGGCAGACCTCGAGGGTCACCTGGGCGCAACGTAACGCGGACAGCTCGGCGTACCCGGAGGTGTACGCATGCGTGAAGTGCACCCGGCGCTGTGCGCAGGTGGGGGGGATCGGGAACCGGACCGCGGCGGTCGGAGGTCGGTCTGAACCCGGGGTGCGGGCCCGCGCTGCGACAAAGCCCCAGCCGCGGTAGGTACTATGTCCTTCTTCTTTTCCTCTTAGATGAAGGTGCTTGCTCCTGCGATGTATGTGCGGAGTAAGTGTGATCCGGCAACATGCTTGTCGTTGTTTATCCAAACACGTACTATCTCACTGTGTGAAAACCACGAGCCCGTTGACAACTACTGTATAAAGAAAAGGCGAAGGCGGAGCCCAAATGTCCTTCTGCGGCTCTCGTAATCAAAATGGCTGCCTCTGCATGGGGAAGATCCCCCTTTTATGTGACTATATCTAAGTCCAACAGAATACTTTGATTTCATGATGGAAGTGAAAAGGCTTGGAAAACACTGTATTTTTGAATGGGTATCTTCAATTTCGGTAATTAACGGGTAAAAATCTTACACACTGTCCCTTTAAGAAATTTGAGTTAACTGTTTCATTTGAGAAACAAGCAAACTCTGCATAAACTCTGTCCACAACCCTTAAATCCGTTAGAGCAGGAATGTCCAAACTATGGCCCGTGGGCCAAATGCGGCTCTCAGACAATTTTTTTCTTAGCCCCCAGGCTTCCAGGTGAATTGGCCCAAATTACCTTGAGCAGAACTTTTGACTGCTTTTTTGTAAAAACTACCTTGATAAGACAATATTTAATATTTATTGTGTGGTTTTGAGGATCTTAACATGAACCAAGGACTGATATCTCATTCTAATGTGATAAACATGCAGATATTTCAATGATTGACTGTCCTGAGCACCAGTCTATGGCCCTCGATCGGCCCTCTGCTCCGTCTGTGTTTAGACATGTGGCCCTTGATGAAAAAAGTTTGGACACTCCTGCGTTAGAGCTGTTAAACCGGACAGTGCCTGGAGGATTAAAAGGGAAAGTGAAGGGGAAGGGGGCGGGATCTGGAGGTATGAGGAACACTGTGATTGGTCGAACAAGTATCCGCACTTAAAACTCAGACGTTTGTATTCAGAAACAGCTGTCTTTAATTAGGCCAAAAGCTGTACAGAGGTTTAGCAAAAATTTGCGATAAAAAAAACAAACATAATATTTTGATTTTTGATTTCGTGTTTAGTCTCACTTTAAGTTATGCTTACTATTCCTCACCACAGCTCAAAACTCTGCTGCGTCATGTCAACAGGTGGTATTCGAAGAAGTGCTCCTCTGTGTTTTTTAAGTCTACACATAATAATTTCTTTGCTCACGTTTCCCACACTAAAATATGGCTCCTTGAAGCTATTGTTTTTAGTCTTGTTTGGGGCAGGTATTGGGCATATCAGACCTTTATACTGACATGGACTATCCCATATTGCACTGCTGTTTCGAGTACTGAAGATGTGACCAGCAAATGGCCTGGGACTGATGAACCTCCTTTTATTTTTATTTTTTATTTTTTTTACCAGTTAGAGAGCAGATGTGAAACTTGCTCCCCCTCAGCTGGCTTTAGTTCAGGCTCTCCTGCGCATCATGGTGTTCTATGACTCAACATTGTGCGCTCCTCGTTCTTGAATGTTTACTTATACACCATAAAAATGAATGTAATCACAAATGTCTCCCTAAATATTCACATGTTGTAAATTTAATTTTTACTTGTATATCTTTTAATCAGCTCACTTACACGTCTCAGTGCTGTAGCAGGTTATCATCTGCTGCCAATTAGCCCCAACAAATCCAGTAAATATTCGATTTGAACCTTACTTAAATAAACAGTCTTGTATATACAGTTCTATAAAAATAAAAATAAAAATAGACCACTGCATTTTTTTCTGAAATCAGCATCTCTACATGTATTACAGCCATTCCATTCCAGCGTCTGTTGAATTCCAACACAAACACAAAGCTGAGCTACTTCAGTTCTTGCACCAGGAGTGGAATAAAGTCACCCAAGAACAATGTGAAAGACTGGGACTAAACCAGATCTGAACCAAGACTAAACCAGGTCTAAACTAGGATTAAATCAGATCTGAACCAAGACTACACCAGGTCTAAATTAGGACTAAACAAGGTCTGAACCAAGCCTAAAGCAGGTCTAAACTAGGACTAAACCAGGTTAAAAAAGGGGACTAAACCAGGAAGAAACTAGGATTAAATCAGGCCTAAACTTGGACTGAACCAGGGCTAAACCAGGTTAAAAATGGGACTAAACCAGGTCTAAACTTGGACCCAAGAACAATGTAAAGACTTGTGGAGAGCATGACAAGACGCATGAACGCTGTGATTAAAAATAAAGGTTATTGCACCAAATATTGATTTCTGAACTCTTCTTATGTGTAAACATTAGTATTATGTTGTTTTAAAATTAATTTGATCTTGTTTCTTTGCATTGTTTGAGCTCTGAAAACATGGATCTTTTATCTGTTATTTTGTCATTTTCTGCAAATAAATGCTCTACACGATAATATTTTTATTTGGAATTTGGGGGAAATGTTGTCAGTAGTTTATAGACTCAAACAAAAATGTTCCTTTTGCCCAAACACAAACCTATAAGTAGTAAAATCAGAAAAACTGATCATTTTGCTGTGGTCTCTTATTTTTTCCAGAGCTGTACAGTATATTGTGGTCTGACATGTTATGGTAGCGAATTACTCTTACTTAACACGGAAATTTTGTGATTTGTAGCATGTAGCTTTAAACCTACGCAGCTGTAATTGATCCCATACATAAAACACACATAGTAAGCTTTTCTGTAATGTTCTCTGGCACTGAAATCAGACACACTGTAGGTAATTAACTTATAAACACATTTTAATCCCACAGTAGTATTTCCCTAATGTATGTAAATTACCTTACTGTTTTTCTGTATGTGTATGTCCACACGCCGTAAACATGTTTTGCGTTGACGGTTGCTTATAGCTACTTTTGACGAATTCTACTTCACAATATGTTTTAATAATTAAACACCGCATTATCTTTGACCCCGTGCTTTTAATTATCAATCATGAATTAGCCCAAGGACATGAAATATCTCGTAGCGGAGGTGTGGTTTACGATCGCCAACGGCCATTTATTGGGCGTTACGAATGTCTATCATTTGGCGTATACGTAACCCATAGCCCAGTGCTTCTCAAATAGTGGGGCGGGCCCCCCTGGGGGGGCATGGCGTGATGCCAGGGGGGGCGCGTATGACCCTGGGAAACATGTTTTTTTGCTGTACTGTACTAGAACTAAGTGTAATTGCACATCAACAACAGTAGTTGGCAGTGGCGTTCTCACATGCGATTTACGCACAGTCTCACCATTAACAGAACATCCTCTGTCACAGAAAAAACACGTATATTCCACTGAGTCGTGTCCTTTAGTCCGACAGAAGCTGACGCATCAGTGGCACAAGGAGAGAGCGGGTTTTTTTCAGTGCTTTTAGCTTATGCAAATGAGGTGGTTTTAAGTTTCATTTCTGTAAAACGTAAACAAATGTGCGCAAAGCTGCATTAAAAACACATTAATATTTGAGTCCTCAGTGCAGTCTTTGTTGTAAGTTTCTTTCTTTTTTTGTTTATAATATTAATGAAAGGATACAATGGTGTTCTCATAACAATTTTCTAGACAAATAATACTATTTATAGTCGCGCGCAGGAAGGGGGGCGTGAAATTTTTTCTTCTTCCTAGGGGGGGGCGTCACAGAAAATAATTGAGAAGCACTGCCATAGCCAATCATGTCAGTTGTTAGTTCAAACTACAAGTTTCCGTTTGTGGCGTAGTACGCGTCACCGTCTTTCCACCCCTCCCCGCTCTCTGATTGGCTCCCAGAATCAGGAGAGCTCACTTGGCCTAGTTGCCAGGCTGTCTTTCGGATCGGAATGAACGAGAGCAGCCTGGGATTTCATGACAGTTTGCAACAAGCAACTTTTTTTTTTTTTTTTTCCACTTTCATTTATTTATTTATTTATTTATTTTGAAACCAATTTGTGCGGACGTTCTTTGTGTTTGCAGGAGGACACGGCGGGCGACTACCAGAAGGCTCTGCTGTACCTGTGCGGGGGCCAGGATTAATGACCCGCCCGCACACTGCTCCAGACAAAGCTACTCCTAGATGAGGTTATCGATTTACAGTTGTTGATTCTTTATGACTTTAGCATGCTATCGATTGAATTAGTGTGAATTACCGTGGCTTGTCATTTTTGACTTATGGCATTATCTCAGCACAGAACCACGGCCCATAGGAGAAATCTACGTATTGATTAAACTGGTACCGTTTCTTTTGAATTTTAAGCGTTTGTACTTTATTTAATGGAAGCCCAAATCCATAAAAGTTGGATTGGAAAGTGCATTAGCAATTTTTCTATTTCTCTCCATAGATATATTATTGCTAGAGCTTTCCATAGTGTGGCATTAGACTTATCTTCCTCCACGGAGATGAGCCAAGTCACAGATAAGATCTATGGAGAGGCAAGTCCGCCCAGAGTAAGAGCACAAGGTTTCCAAGCTATTTTTAGCCCTAAAATCACCTGTAATTGAATAAAAGTAGATGGACGTAAGATAGATAGAGAAGTTCAACGCCGTACGGTGAAATATTCTAGGCAAAGCAATACAATCTCCATGGAGACCACCAAAATGTTGCATAGTGCACTTTTAAATGTCAACTAAATAGAATGACTTCAAAATAAATCAATAAAAATATATATTCAATCCAAATTTTATGTGGCAGAAGCTTAGAAAAAATACAATATTAATTTCAATAATAATACATGATACATAATAAAATCAAACATTTAATTTCCCTTGTTTTCGTGTTCATAAAAAATAAGAATCATGTGACCATTTGTGAAATTGTCAAGTCATTCTATTTTTTTTTTGCATTATGTCACAGCCTTTTGGAATTGGGCTAATCCTCACGATCATATACGCGATGTGAAAAGTTGTTTACTTGTTTGTGTACTGTTTCTTGATTTAAATGCAGCTTAGAAAATACAATCCTCCCAATGAATAATTAAAAAGAGACATGCCACCACGACTCACACTCTCATTAATTCCCAATGAGCACAGCGCGTGGACGTGTTGCAAAACATCCGTCAGTGATCAATAAGTAATAGGATACTAATAGACATTTGTTGACTATATAATGTCTCTCCATGTCAGATGCACTGGCCCTTAAATCAGTAGAGCGACGTGAAGGTTATTCAGAAGAGCACGCCCAGAAGGTGGCAGCAGATCTCACTACGAAGCCTTAAGGTTAATTATACAGTACAGCTTTGGAAAAAAGTAAGACACCACTGCATTTTTTTCTGAAATCAGCATCTCTACATGTATTACAGCCATTCCATTCCAGCGTCTGTTGAATTCCAACACAAACACAAAGCTGAGCTACTTCAGTTCTTGCACCAGGAGTGGAATAAAGTCACCCAAGAACAATGTGAAAGACTGGGACTAAACCAGGTCTGAACCAGGACTAAAGCAGGTCTGAACCAGGACTAAACCCTGTCTGAACCAGAAATAAACCAGGTTAAAAAGGGGACTAAACCAGGACTAAACTAGGATTAAACCAGACCTAAACTTGGACTGAACCAGGGCTAAACCAGGATTAAACCAGATCTGAACCAGGACTAAACCAGGTTAAAACAGGGACTAAACCAGGACTAAACTAGGACTA
Source organism: Paratrypauchen microcephalus (assembly GCA_036785185.1). Taxonomy (NCBI): domain Eukaryota; kingdom Metazoa; phylum Chordata; class Actinopteri; order Gobiiformes; family Gobiidae; genus Paratrypauchen; species Paratrypauchen microcephalus. The sequence continues at coordinate 1,895,447 of JAVJIX010000053.1, read as the reverse complement.
AACCAGGTCTGAACCAACACTAAAGCAGGTCTAAACTAGGACTAAACCAGATCTGAACCAGGGCTAAACCAGGGATGAACCAGAACTAAACCAGGTTCAAAAGGGGACTAAACCAGGACTAAACTAGGATTAAACCAGACCTAAACTTGGACTGAACCAGGGCTAAACCAGGTTGAAACAGGGACTAAACCAGGACTATACTAGGACTAAGCCCAGTCTGAACCAAGACTAAACCAGGACTATACTAGGACTAATCCCGGTCTGAACCACAAATAAACCAGGTCTGAAGCAGGACAAAACCAGGTCTAAACCAGGTCTGAACCAGGACTAAACCAGGTCTGAAACAAGACTAAACCAGGTCTAAACTAGGACTAAACTAGGATTAAACCAAACCTAAACTTGGACTGAACAAGGGCTAAAAAAAAATGGGACTAAACCAGGACTAAACTAGGATTAAATCAGATCTGAACCAGGACTGAACCAGGGATAAACTAGGACTAAACCAGGTCTGAACCAAGACTAAACCAGGTCTAAACTAGGACTAAACCAGGCCTGAACCAAGATTAACCAGATCTAAACCAGGACCCATGAACAATGTGAAAGACTGGGACTAAACCAGGTCTGAACCAAGACTAAAGCAGGTCTAAACCAGGACTAAAGCAAGTCTAAACTAGGTCTAAACCAGGTCTAAACTAGGACTAAACCCGGTCTGAACCAAGACTAAACCAGGTCTAAACTAGGACCCAAGAACAATATGAAAGACTTGTGGAGAACATGCCAAGACGCATGAAAGCTGTGATTAAAAATAAGGGTTATTGCACCAAATATTGATTTCTGAACTCTTCTTAAAGGGATTGTTCGTTTTTGTTTTTGTTTTTTTAATATGAATCTGTATGTCGTCCCCTTCAGCTGTGTCGTGCATTAACACTGACTTATCCCTGACAGTGTCCTTTGAGCCAAGTTCTGCCAAGTTCTGCCCCGGTTCTGGCGCTGACGAAAGTAGGTACGGCAAGTTAGCGGGGACAGTTAATAAAGCTTGTTTTTCTTCTCAAAATAGTATTTGTCCAAAAAGTGATCAGAAAACAGTTGCACACAAAAAAGTCGGCAGTCTAAATCGCTTGGTGCTATTTTCTCTCGAGTCGTATCACTGCACGCCTGTTATTATTAAGTGGCGATGTTTAATCAATCAATCAATCATCAATCAAACATTATTTATAAGGCGCTTGTTTACGAGTTAACAGGTAACAACAACAGGTAAGGAACAAGTGTAAATGAATTTGGTCTTGTTTCTTTGCATTGTTTGAGGTCTGAAAACATGTTTCTTTTTTTGTTATTTTGTCATTTTCTGCAAATAAATGCTCTAAACAATATTATTTTTATTTGGAATTTGGGGGAAATGTTGTCAGTAGTTTATAGACTCAAACAAAAATGTTCCTTTTGCCCAAACGCATACCTAGAAGTAGTAAAATCAGAAAAACTGATCATTTTGCAGTGGTCTCTTATTTTTTTCCAGAGCTGTATATTGAGAAAAACTTCACACACATTTTTCAACATGATTGTTTAGTATGCAAACATTTTAATAGGCATGTAAACAAAAATGTTCCAAATACTGGAGCTTGCAATGTAGAAGTATTAGTCTAGTATTAGTACTGTAAGTATCTTTAGTATAAAATTTGCATACAAGTTGGAGAAGTAACTGTGTATGGTATTGTCCCTTCATTAAAATACTGAACTTTTGTTTTTTATTATGTCATTGTAGAAGTGGGACGATAGCCAAACAATAAAACAATTAATATTATAATTTGTTTTGAAGATTTGCATAATATGAATAATAAAAATACAACGAAAAAGAGTTGGGAGTTGATTAAAAAAAGGGTGTATGTTTCCACAAATTGTCATTTCACATGTCTACGTAACCCTCAAGAGATACATTTAAAGACGTAGCACATTTCTAAATAGCTGTCGGGATTGTCCCTGTGCACCTCTGCTTTAGTGCCGTCCCTTGCACTGTTATGTAAGGTGTATAAACAAAGGTATTTGTAAGGAAGCAGCAGACACACATATGACCTGGGGGTTGAGTCGTCTGGCAGTTGTTTGTGGTCCCATGGGTGCTGTGTGGGTGCTCCTGGTGCTAGAGGCTTCCATCTCCCATGATCCTCTGGGGCTTCTACTCTGATACTATGTGAAGCATTTCAAGGTTCCAGTATGATGCACGCTACAACTTTTTCTACAACTCAAAGCATACACAACCCAATGTAGCATTTAAATGTATTAAAATAAGGATGTATTTAAAGAGAACACGTGATAAAAGGAGAAGTTCAATGTGTCAACTGGACAAAGTATGTTTGGTTGAAAACGTTTCGCCGCTCATCCGAGAGGCTTCGTCAGCTCTAATAAGAATACTGGTAAGACACTTGCTTATATCTTGCTGCAGGGAGGAGCTAACTAGCTAACTACTTTCCGAAACTATCTCATTGGTTTCAGTCTTTTGTTTCTCTGGCGTCTAGGTAACGATCCCTATTCATCCCTACGACTGTTTTTCCCACCTCTGGCCCTGACCTGGCTCTAGCCCTATTGTTTCCCTGTTTGCTTGATCTAGGCTTAAGAATCTAGGCTTAATGAGGACAGTGAGGTTCAGATCTTAGCCAGGGAAAAGAATTGGTTTGAGAGGGGGGGTTAAAGAGGCTATTTTTGTCAAAAAAGAGAATACTTCTCTGAACAGAAATGGTGGAGTCAGACATAATTTGTCTCCCATCTATAATTCCATTCTTAAGCCTAGATCAAGCAAACAGGGGAACAATAGGGCTAGAGCCAGGTCAGGGCCAGAGGTGTGAAAAACAGTCATTGTAGGGATGAATAGGTATGGTAATCTAGACGCCAGAGAAACAAAAGACTGAAACCAATGAGATAGTTTCGGAAAGTAGTTAGCTAGTTAGCTCCTCCCTACAGCAAGATATAAGCAAGTGTCTTACCAGTATTCTTATTAGAGCTGACGAAGCCTCTCGGATGAGCGGCGAAACGTTTTCAACCAAACATACTTTGTCCAGTTGACAAATTGAACTTCTCCTTTTATCATGGATTCTACCTGGACGACTGAGGGACTTTTCACGCATTTTAAAGAGAACACATTATGGTTTTGTGGGGTATTTACGCTGTGTTCCAAATGAATATGCAAATGCTATTTTTCTCTGATTTGGCCAAATTCTCAATGTAAATGACATCATCATTTTCAAGTGGAGTACAATTTGAATGTTATTGAACAAACGTCCCAATGATAACAACATTTTTGTCAAAAAATAAAATAAAATTATTATACACAACGGAGTTTCAAACCAAGTTATTGTAAAGAACTGAAAATGGTCATTTGTTTATTTTTCAATTAGAAGCATTAGCATATTACTGAAATCAAAGGCTATTTCAGTCAAAAAATCTTAACAGGTCAAGTTACATTTAACATAGGACCCTAATTTGACAGAATTCTTGCATCCATCATTGATCTTGTGAATTTGTGGAGAGTTTCTGCTTGAATTTCTTTGCAGGATGTCAGAATAGCCTCCCAGAGCTGCTGTTTGGATGTGAACTGCCTCCTGCTCTCATAGATCTTTCACTTGAGGAGCTCCAGAGGTTCTCAGTAGGGCTGAGGTCAGGGGAGGATGGAGGCCACACCATGAGTTTCTCTTCTTTTATGCCCATAGCAGCCGATGATGCAGAGGAATTGTCACTGTCATGCATGAAGATGATTCTGCTACAGAAAGCACGGTTCTTCTTTTTGTACCAGTCAGAAAATCAGTCAGTCAGAAACTCCACATTTTCACACCTCCAGGGACCCTAAAGGGTTAGGGCTTTCTCACCATGAATCCAGCCCAAAACATGACTCCACCACCTCCTTGTTGACGTCGTAGCCTTGTTGGAATATTGTGGCCGTCCACCAACCATCCACCACTCCATCCATCTGGACCAGGGGTCGGCAACCTTTACCACTCAAAGAGCCATTTGGAGCCGTTTCACACAGTAAAGAAAACACTGGGAGCCACAAAACCTTTTTGAAATTTAAAATGAAATAACACTGTATATAACGGCTTTTTTGCCTTTGTGCCATAGAATTACATTTTGAAAATGAATGAACTAAAATAAAATACATTTTAATAAAATACAGTGGTCCCTCGCTATATCGTGGTTCACTTTTCGTGGCCTCGCTGTTTCGTGGATTTTTTTATTCCAATTTTTTTTTTAAAGTGTATCAACGTGCATTTCTGCGTCCTGATTGGCTAAGGGACTGTAGACCTTTGCCGATTCGTCAGTCATTCTCCTCCGTGTCTCTTGTACAGAATGCATTCAGTTTGGCAGATTTATATAAATGTTGGATCGCAGTGTGACTCTGAAGTGCTGTATGTTTGCAAGTTTACTCCCCGACAAAACCCGCCACAGCGAAGCGGCGCCAGGACGAAGAGGTTCGGTCATAAGAACTGTGAAATACACGAAATACACTTTGGTTTCATTCTCTAATACTGTGCTTTTTTGTTGAAAATCTACAAACTTTTGAGTGTTTAAACAAGAGAGAAATGTGAGAAAACGTTAATTCCAGTCTGAGAAAAGTGTAGAATGTGTGTGGTGAGGCGTTTACAGCCTTAAAACATGGAGAAGAATTGTAAAATATAAAGCTGACGACTTCGCGGATTTCGCTTGTCGTGGGTTATTTTTAGAATGTAACCCCCGTGATAAACAAGGGACCGCTGTACTGAGCCACATCAGAGGGATCAAAGAGCCGCATGTGGCTCCGGAGCCGCGGGTTGCCGACTCCTGATCTGAACCATCCAGGGCTGCACGGCACTCATCACTGAACAAAACTGTCTGAAAATGAGTCTTGATGTATTTCTGGGCCCACTGGAGCCGTTTGTGCTTGTGAACTTTGTTTACGTGTGGCCGAATAGAAGGTTTCTGCATAACTGCAAACCTCTGGAGCATCCTACACCTTGATGTTTACGGGACTCCACAGGCACCAGCAGCTTCAAATACCTGTTTGTTGCTTTTGTTTTTGTTTTGTTTTTTTTTGTTTTTTCTTTTGCTGCTTAATGGAATTTTAGCTGCTGCTCTCTTAATCCGATGGATGTATTTGTCTGGCAGAAACCTTCCTCATTGCTCATTCCCCATTCCTCACTTTATCTGCACTAATCCGTCTGTGCTCTGAATCTGCTACAAATCTCAATAGTACGATGATCACGCTTAAGTTTTCATGAAATATCTAAGGTTTTCATACCTTGTATTAAACTATTTCATGCTTTTCAGCACTAGAGATGCTTTTTCTCTCCCATATTGCTTGAAAATGGTGTTTTGTTTAATAATGTGGTCTTAAGCTTTTCCTTTATCCATGTTTCCCTGGAAAACAAAACATTTGACCTTTATGACACCTAAACACAATTTGCATAATAATTTGGAACGAGATGTAGTATGAAACTACAACCTTTATAGATCATGATTTCAAACATTTTGTTCATTGTAAATCTAAATATTTATATTTTTGACTAGACTCTGCATTTTAACAATACAGTGGTACCTCACCTTACGAAAGTGGTTTCGTAACGTGAATTTTTCGTAAGTTGAGTAGCTATTTCAATGGAAAAAGCCTGATTCGTTCCAAGGCCCCGATCCAAGTTTTTTTTTATAGTGTAACTTTTTTTATAGTGTAACATTGTGTTCTGCGTAGAGACTGTAGACCCAGGACTAAACATGGACTATACCAGGTCTAGACCAAGGTCTAAACCTGGACTAAACCTGGACTAAACCTGGACTAAACCAGGACTAAACCTGGACTAAACCTGGACTAAACCAGGACTAAACCAGGACTAAACCAGGACTAAACCTGGACTAAACCAGGACTAAACCTGGACTAAACCAGGACTAGACCAGGTGGATTAAAGCGCCGCGTGCGGGTCTATTTCCTGATTTCGTTTCGAGTCACGGCTGAGGCGAGCAGCGAGGGTCTGAGCACATGAACGAGACCCGTGATCAAACCGTGCCTCCTCTAGACCTCCTCTAGACCTGGTCTAGACCAGGTCTAGAGAGACCTGGAGACCTGGTCTAGACCAGGTCTAGACCTGGTCTAGACCAGGTCTAGACCACCGCGGCTCTTGCATGCGTTCGTTCATGCGCTCAGACTGCGTGCGGTCCCCCTCGCTGCTCGCCTCAGCCGTGACTCGAAACGAAACCAGGAAATAGACCCGCACGCGGCGCTTTTATCCACCTGGTCTAAGTCCTGGTTTAGTCCAGGTTTAGTCCTGGTTTAGTCCAGGTTTAGTCCAGGTTTAGTCCTGGTCCAGTCCTGGTTTAGTCCAGGTCTAGACCTGCTGGCAGCCTCGCGCCGGGTCATTCTGCGCAATTTTTTTTTTTTTTTTTTTTTTTTTTTTGCGTGCTATCACACGTGTCAGTGCGCAGTTTTCTCCCCCTCCCCCTGCCCCCCACACTTCACTATTAATAATTTTGTTGAAAATCTATGAAAGTTTGAGTGTTTAAACGAGAGACAAATGTGAGAAAAGTTTAAATCCAGTCTGAGAAAAGCGTATAATGTGTGTGGCTGAGCGCGCATTATTTGAATTTTTGAGATTTCGCATTTCTTAACTTGAATTTTCTTTCGTATCTAGAGACCAAAATTTACCGTGAAGGCGTTTCGTAACTTGAAATTTTCCTTTGTTGGGTATTTCGTAAGTTGAGGTACCACTGTATTAATTTTAGCTACCCCCCTTCTGTTTTTAAATATTATTGTCCTGTGGAATGTTGTGATGCAATCCGAAACCCATCGATAGAAACAGGTGAGTTTTTTTTAAATAATCCTAAATAAATATAGAGAAGTGGGCGGGGACAGGAGGTAGATAAAAGCAGACATTTCCCATGCACTCAAACCTTGAATGGAGGACAATATGGAATGATTACAAATTCATAAAGGTTCATTGTACCTAACATGTCCCCTTTAAACATGAATTCCTTTTCACAGCCTCGCAGATAAAATTGTATGCTGGGATTTGTTTATCCTTGCATATTTATTTAAATACAAGCTTTTATGCCGCACCTGCTAACAGTTATGGGTGAGAATGTTTGCACGCACCGGCACGCAATCTTCATGGCTCACTAAGCTTCCACCTCAGCTCGTGTCAAACGTTGATTCAGGAATTCACAATTGCATTTTTGTCTGTCTGAAGGTATTAATCTTGCATGCATGTCTATGAAGCCCTGCTGACACACAGTTCCCTGTAAAGTGCCAAGTACAAAATGCCAAGACATGTAGCAATAGTACCACATATGCACCAGCCCTAGAACACTGCACCTAACATGGTGTTTTTATTATTTATTCACACATAAAACTTTCATGCATATTTCAGATATTTTAGCTGGGAAATTGCCTGATGAAAATGCAGGAAAATCAGTTCTGACTTTGTTTACACGTGACCCTGCTCTGCCAAAAATATCAGGTACATTTCCGGGTCACGCTTGTTGTTTTCTCGTCAAAAACGTATCGTTTTTCAGTGTTTTGTTTCATTCGTACATGTTTAACACACAAATTCTGCATATTTAAGCTAAGTCCTTAAAGGTCCCATGACATGGTACTTCTTGATGCTTTTATATGGCTCCTTAATGGTTCCCTAATACTGTAAATGAATCCTTCTTCAAAATCAACACTCTGTGCATGAGAAAGACCCATTTACACAGACATGGTGTCAATTGGAGCAGTATCGCAGAACTTATGTTGGAGCCGTTCTGCTTCTAATAATGATCCCGTATCCGTTAGCGTGAGTGCTCGGGGCACCACTTTGCGCTCTCCAAATAACACAAACTTTAGCACTTTTCAAATCACAGAAGATCGCTGTGTCAGGGTAAAACACATTTTCATAGATTCCAAAACGGCCTGAAACCCGATATCCAGCTATAGTTTCATTTGATGACGTCATCAGAGAGGACAGTGCGCATGCGTGAACTCAGCTGTTTTGTAAACACCGCTAGTCCGAAAGAAGCTAACACCGCTCTGAACTTTACTTTTCTGTTGCGATATCGGGTTTCAGGCCGTTTTGGAATCTACTAAAAGTCTACCCTGACACAGCGATCTTCTGTGATTTGAAAAGTGCTAAAGTTTGTGTTATTTGGACACCGCAATAAGGTGCCTTGTTCAGAACTCACGCTAACGGATACGGGATCATTAGTAGAACAGAACGGCTCAACATAAGTTCTGCGATACTGCTCCAATTGACACCAAACTGCTATGGGTGAGTAAAACTTCTTGTTTTATTGCCGAAAGAAGGCTCAGATTGTAAAAAAACGTTACTTTTCCTTTAACAGAAAACACTTGGTTCCACCTTGTGTTGTCATGTGGTAATACAGGAAGTGTCCCACTGTGTTTTTAAAGTCCATACACCTTCACTAGAATCATTTGAATCATTTGCAGCCCTGGAATTGCCAATCTTTACTGAATTTAAGATAAAACATCACTGTTAACTTGAAAAACTACCGGATGGGAGATGTAGACACACTAATAATGCAATTAACAGATTCATTCACACATGTTTAAGACTCAAACATGTGTGAATGAAAAAAAACAACAACTCCAGGTATGTTTTCGATGCGGAAACAAGGTTATTGAAGGTTATATAGGTTTTGGTTTGATTCTCATTGTTGGAAAAAGTCACAAAACTCAAACCATCAGCGATCTATAAAACAAAACAGTGACTAATGATTTCTCATAAACTGATCATTGCAAGAAATAGACCTTTTGGATGAACAAGCATTTACTCCTGGACTTACAGTGACTTAGTTTAGCTTGTTCCTGTGTGAACCGCATCCCTCCTCTGACAGATACAACAGTGTTCAGTGCCTACATCACAGCAGGCTCTTATAGCTGTTAATCATTACGAGTGACTTAGCATCGATGCGGCCTGCGGCTAGGACTTTAGCCTCCCATAAATCACTGCTGCTGTGTGCTGCGGGAAGACGCTGTGAACAAGCCCCAACTCCCAGTGCACATCGTAGCATCAAAATGACTCCACAACTGTGTTTTGTCAAGGGAATAGCATTTGTCAAGTAATGCTCCTTATGTGCGAGCTTTCCACGCTTCTGAGATTACAAAATATCTTGATGACAAAGAGCTAGTATAATATTCTACTATTATTTAAGTGTTAGTTACAACGGGCTGGGTTCAAGTCAGATCATAATATGTTAGAATAACTATAGTTTAAAGGAGTTTTCTGATCTGTGTGCACATGAACATATCTGGAGTTGTGTTTTGTTTCATTAACACAAGTATCAATCAATCAATCAATCAAACAATATATCAAATGATATTTATATGAATATTTATTTTCATACAAAAATGTAACACAAAGTATTTAGTTACTTAAGTAAAAGTAAAAGTACTTAATTACTTTTAAAATAAGAGTAAGAGTCGCAGAGAAAATTGTTGCCAAGCAAATCACCACCCATCTGAACACCTCACCATATAAACTCCACTCTATGCAGTTTGGCTTCAGGTCCAACTACGCAACCGAATCTGCAACCTGCTACTTCACTGAAAATATCCGAGCACAACTGGACCGAGGTGGGGTGGTGGGAGCTGTATTCCTGGACCTGAAAAAAGCCTTCGACATTGTAAATCACAATATTTTGCTGTCCAAACTGTCTTCATTCAACTTTTCTCCAGATACACTGAATTGGATCAAATCATATCTCACCAACCGATCTCAACATGTCCGTATTCAGTCCCATCAGTCTACTGCCCTTAATCTGCTCACCGGTCTTCCCCAAGGTTCCACTCTGGCCCCACTGCTCTTCTCACTGTACATTAACGACCTCCCCTCTGTTTGTAATAACGTTTCCATAATCATGTATGCAGACGACACAGTAATTTACACACATGGCAATAACTCAGCCCAGGTTGCACATATACTCACTAACTCCATGATCCAAATTTCATCTTGGTTAGAAAAGTCATGCCTCAAACTCAACACATCCAAAACTGTAGCTATGTTCTTCACCAAAACCAACACAACAACCAATACCATGCCTGATGTTCTTGTCTCCGGAGAACCTCTGCAAATTGTAACAGAATACAAATACCTCGGCTTATTAATTGACTCCAACCTCACCACACACATTATACGCTTTTCTCAGACTGGAATTAGACATTTTCTCACCATTTGTCTACTAGTTTAAACATGTTCAAACCTTCATAGATTTTTAACCACATTACCTACTGTCTACCCATCTGGTCACTTGCCACTGCCACAGCTCTGAAACCTCTGTATTCACTGCACAAACGCACAGTTAAAATCCTGGACGAGACACGACAACGCACCAACCCCTTGGAGAAGTGCGCGAACACAGTGCTGCTCTGTCATGGATTTGTCCACGATAAAACCCTCCAATCGTGGACACATCCATAAAATCATGCATGGTCTGTCAGCCCCACCACTTAGCCGATTTATAAATGTCAGAAACACCACCCACAATAGAACCAGAGGAGCAGTAAGAGGGGACTGCATCACCCCCTTCAGAAAGAGTACATTTGGTCAAACATCCTTCTCTGTCCGCGCTGCCTCTGACTGGAACCTCACTCCCACCACCATCAGGAACGCAAACTCATACGTCACCTTCAAAACAAAGTTAAAAAGAATGGCTTATGGACAATCAGATCTGTGAGCACTAACTTCATGTGCTCTCGCTGCCCCCTGCTAGCCTCTTGCCTCCTCCCTTGGTGTGCGTGACTGCGTGTCTGTGTGACTGTGTGACTGTGTGACTGTGTGTCTGTGTAACTGTGTGACTGCGTGACTGCGTGTCTGCGTGACTGCGTGTCTGCGTGTCTGCGTGACTGCGTGTCTGCGTGACTGCGTGTCTGCGTGACTGCGTGTCTGCGTGTCTGCGTGACTGCGTGACTGTGTGTCTGTGTAACTGTGTGACTGCGTGACTGCGTGTCTGCGTGACTGCGTGTCTGCGTGTCTGCGTGACTGCGTGTCTGCGTGACTGCGTGTCTGCGTGTCTGCGTGTCTGCGTGACTGCGTGACTGCGTGTCTGCGTGACTGCGTGTCTGCGTGACTGCGTGTCTGCGTGACTGCGTGACTGCGTGACTGCGTGTCTGCGTGTCTGCGTGACTGCGTGTCTGCGTGTCTGCGTGACTGCGTGACTGCGTGTCTGCGTGACTGCGTGACTGCGTGTCTGCGTGACTGCGTGACTGCGTGACTGCGTGTCTGCGTGACTGCGTGACTGCGTGTCTGCGTGACTGCGTGACTGCGTGTCTGCGTGACTGCGTGTCTGCGTGTCTGCGTGACTGCGTGTCTGCGTGTCTGCGTGTCTGTGTGACTGTGTGACTGTGTGACTGTGTGATGGTGTAACTGTGTGCCTGTTCAGGTCAGTGCGATATATGTGTCATATTTATGTAAGTGGTTTTATGATGAAGTATGTCTCTGTTGTGCCTGGGTGAAAACATATGGCATGTGTTGGTTGTATAAATATGTATTTGTTAATTGTCTCAATCTGGTCTAGACCTGGTTTAGTCCACGTTTAGTCATGTCAGTGTCTTGTCCCTGTAAATAGTGATAATTTTATATTCTGTTATGTAACCATTGTTCCCTGTTTTTAGAATGACAATTACATCTGTCACAGGACTACAGATGAAAAATAGCCTCCTGGCTAATTCTGGCATATTGACAGAAATGTTTATGAATATGCACTGTCCTGAAATAAAAAAAAAAAAAAGTAAAAAGTAAAAGTAAAAGTACTTCATTACTTAAAAAATTTGAGTAAAAGTAAAAATAAGAGTAAAAGTACTAAGTTACTTTAAAAATAAGAGTAAAAGTAAAAGTACTTAATTACTTAAAGGGACAGTGTGTAAGCTTTTTACCCGTTAATTACCGAAATTGAAGATACCCATTAAAAAATACATTGTTTTCCAAGCCTTTTCACTTCCATCATGAAATCAAAGTATTCTTTTGGACTTAGATATAGTCACATAAAAGGGGGATCTTCCCCATGCAGAGGCAGCCATTTTGAATACGAGAGCCGCAGAAGGACATTTGGGCTCCGCCTTCGCCTTCGGCAAGGCTCGTGGTTTTGGGTAAACAACACAAGCATGCTGCCGGATCAGACGTCGTAATGGATCTAACACGTGTTTTGGACTAAATTGTTTTACTGGATTTTATTTGCTGGATCCTTACGGACAAATTGAGAGCAAGTTTATGGTGAAATACAGAGTTTGACCTGTGCAAAGCATTCTAAGGTAAGCTAACCTTGTTTTGTGCTTTTCCGTATAAAAGCCCCATGTGCTCAGGGAGTGTTTGTTGTGCAGGGAAATGAATTGCATAGTCAAAAAGAGGAGACTGTAAGGTTTCATTTGATGTGTGGAGTGTCATGGTACATGATTGGGAATGTGTGTTTTCATGAGAAAAGAAAAGAAAAAAAAAAAAACAGGACCACGCGGCTCGTGACCCTCGAGGTCTGCCGTAGGTAAAACAGAAAGTGCAATAGCACCATCCACCTATGTGCCATGAATCCTACACACTGGGGCTTTAAAAGTAAAAGTAAAAGTAAGAGTAAAAGTAAAAGTAAGAGTAAAAGTAAAAGTAAGAGTAAAAGTAAAAGTAAGAGTAAAAGTATGGGTAAGAGTAAGTGTAAGTGTCTTGCCCAAGGACACAGGGGCAGTGTTCATCTGTGGGAGCTGGAGTCGTAACAACCTGTGGTGGAATTTGCTTTTATTTGTCACTTTGCCAAACTGCAGATTTGTTGATGTTTTAATATGTCAGTCATTACTGGGCCTGTCCACACGAGACAAAAACTGGCACAAAGTTTAATGTCGTCTCTGCCAGTAAATAAACGTTGCAGAAGGTTGCAGATTTGTGGAGGGAAACCTTAACAACAATGACAAGGTCCAACAATTGTGGACTTCTGTTTTGCAAATTTGTTTCAAAAACAGTGAATCTTTCATAGTTATAGAGACCTCTGTCCTCCATCTGAAAACAACCCACTACATAGACTGTTTCAAAAATACAGACAGCTGGACTGTAGAGGAGCTGAGCAGATCCTTCAGCAGCCGACTGAAGGAGCTCTTCTTCCCCACCGCCATCAGACTGTACAACTCCACTGTGTAGTCCAAATGTGCAATATTTCCTATACTCTCTTATTTACTTATTTTATTATTGTCTGCATGCACTTTCTTGTTCAAACTTCCTTTTGCACTAAGCTGTCTGGAGCTAATGTGGCAAGTGAATTTCTCCTGTGTGAGATCAATAAAGTCTTATCTTATCTTATCTTATTTTATCTTATCTTTCTGCAAATAAATGTTCTAAACCAGGAGTGTCAAACTCATTTTGGGATCAGAAAACTCATGGCAAATATACCCCAAAAATATCAATAAGTTCAAATATTTGTGCAGAGAAATGCAAATCTATTAGAGCAGTCTTTTTTATTTGATGAACTCTTTCTTTTACAAAATATTATAATATTATGAACAACCTGAAACTTTAAGAAAAATTCAATTTCAACACAAGCGTACAGGTTTCCCATTCACCTCCGTGAACAAATAGAAATTAGTCAATTTTTCTTGGAAAATCCTGCACTCTGCGTCCACTTTTCTCATTTTTGACATTTTGCTGATGAGGGTGTCACGGTCGACAGTCAAAACGATGCTCCTTTAAGAGCGTTTGGAAAGAGGCGAGTCTTCATTTGTGCTGCTCTGGTGGGAGGGGCCACGTACAGAGGCGCTGGAGACGCTACTATGCTAGACTGTGCAGAAAATTACCAATATTTGAATAGAAAATTAAAACATAATTAAAATATTTTTAATAGAAAATCAGCCGAGGGCCAGATTAAAGGTCTTGGAGGGCCGGATCTGGTCTCCGGGCCGCATGTTTGACACCCCTGTTCTAAACGATAATATTTTTATTTGGAATTTGGGGGAAATGTTGTCAGTAGCTTATAGACTCAAACAAAAATGTTCCTTTTGCCCAAACACAAACCTATAAGTAGTTTAACACTAGAATTGAGAGTCAAAAGTGTTTTGCATCCCAACAGTGTAAAGTAAAGTGTGTGCTGAGTATCAACTTTTAATTGGCTGTTTATTTCAGATACAGTAAGTGGATTTTAGCTGCACAGATAAACAACCTTACAGAAAATCTTATTAGGAGACAAGTAAATAAAAACACAATTAGGTCTAAGGATTCAGGAAATGTTTAATTAGGTAGAATTGTCCAAGTTAGTTCCAAACTTAATTTTAACACCATAGTTAGACTTAGACAGACAAATTTTATTGATCCACAAGAGAAATTGTTTTAGGTACAGTAGCTCACTCATAAAATCTAATATATAACAGAGAGTAACAAAAAATAGATGGAATAGCAACTAAAGAGCAATAGACAAGTGTCAAATGAGACATAATTATAGAAAAAAATCATAATAAATGTATATGAATAAATCAGAATAAAATAGAAAAATTTAGTTAGTACAAATTCAATTTGTCAACTGGACAAAGTTTGTTTGGTCGAAAACGTTTCGCCGCTCATCCGAGAGGCTTCGTCAGTTCTGGTTCTAGTGCTGGTTAGACCCTGTTTATATGTAGCTGCAGGGAGGAGCTCACTACACTGAAATAGCTCTGAAACTATCTCAACTAATCTGTCTCTTTGTTTTTCAAATTTCTCTGGCGACTAGTTTAGCCTCCCTATTCAAGCCTAACGACCCTCTCCACCCCTCTGCCCTGGCTCGTCTGCCCTAATGTTTCTTTGTCTGTTTTTGACTTGGTTTGAGAATCGAATTATAAATGGGAGACAAGTTATGTCTAACTACCCCATTTCTGTTTAACGGCGGATTCTCTTTTTTTTGACAAAAATAGCCTCTTTAACTCCCCTCTCAAACCAGTTCTCAAACCGTGGCTTCTAGGTGAAGAAGCCACGGGCCATTCTTTTGAGGACAGTGAGGTTCAGATCTTAGCCAGGGAAAAGAACTGGTTTGAGAGGGGGGTTAAAGAGGCAATTTTTTGTAACCAGGTCCAGGTCTAAAACCAGGTCACGGCTGAGGCAAGCAGCGAGGGGGACCGCACGCAGTCTGAGCGCATGAACGAACGCATGCAAGAGCCGCGGTGGTCTAGACCTGGTCTAGAGGAGGTCTAGAGGAGGCACGGTTTGAGCACGGGTCTCGTTCATGCGCTCAGACTGCGTGCGGTCCCCCTCGCTGCTCGCCTCAGCCGTGACTCGAAACAAAACCAGGAAATAGACCCGCGCACGGCGCTTTAATCCACCTGGTCTAGTCCTGGTTTAGTCCAGGTTTAGTCCAGGTTTAGACCTTGGTCTAGACCTGGTATAGTCCACGTTTAGTCCTGGGTCTACAGTCTCTACGCAGAACACAATGTTACACTATAAAAAAAAAAACTTGGATCGGGGCCTTGGAACGAATCAGGCTTTTTCCATTGAAATAGCTACTCAACTTACGAAAAATTCACGTTACGAAACCACTTCTGGAACGAATTAATTTCGTAAGGTGAGGTACCACTGTATTAAATTTGATGCCTAAATATGCAGGATTTGTGTGTGAAATATGTGTGAATGAAACAAAACACGACTCCAGGTATGTTTTTGATGAGGACATTATAACATCCCGGAGATCAAAAAGTAGCGAGTAATTAGAAAATGAAAGACTTTATCACACTCTTATAATACAGTAGCTATTTGCAGCTTTCCAATAATCTCAAATCTTTTTCACACAATGGCATTAACAGAACCCTGTGTTCTTAACTCAAAATCTTCTTAGAGTCACCAGATATTTACCTTCCTCTCCCAGCCAATCAGAACCCACACATAATCAGACCACTACAAATCTGCTGGAGTCATAACAGTAGGTAGGACGTTTTTTTTACACATTAAATGCCATATTGAAAAACTTGTAATACATTTTTTTCTTACATTTATGTGAGTGAACTACAGGAGAAGTTTCAAAATGATATCTTTAAATGTAAGAGTTATTCCTATTCCCCTGTAGTGTCTCGCCTTCAGTCATAACACAGTATAATATTCAGAGTTTGGTTAGTGCCTACGTGAGAATCTAATTTTTCCCCAACACGTACATACATACACGGCAATACTGTGCAGCTTTTAGTGTCTGCACGTCTAATTCTAAAGGCGCAGAATGGCCGCCCTGTGCAGTTGTTACATAAGACCAGATTAAAGCAAATGAATAGAGCGAAGTAGCGCTATTTGAAAACATTACCAACAATAAAGTCTTTGATGGAGGAGGTAATGGTATTTCCAGTGAAACCTCTTTGAAAAGATCGCTCGTGCCTTAATTACAGGCCCATTTCAGGTTCGAGCAGGTGTTGCGGAGTCCGACATCAGATGCAAAACTTCCTGTGTAAGGTTGGGGTACAGCTGGTATGTTTTCTTTCTTTCTAAAAATACATATGGTATACTATACGGTAGTATTCTGCGTAGCATTCCAACTCTACCCTGTAATTTGCTTTCTGTTGCAGCCACAAAGTGTTGACATGCTCCCTTTGCCAAAATATTATGATAAGCAATGCCAAAATACTACAAGAGTCAGAATAATGTATAAGGTAAGTTCATTTGTTATATAACTTAAAGGAAAAGTATCGTTTTTTTACAATTTGAGCCTTATTTCCGTAATAAAACAAGTTGTTTTACTCACCCATAGCACTTTGGTGTCATATGGAGCACTTCCAGAAATGTTTTAGATTAGCGTTAGCCTAGCGCGACTTCTAGCCATAGCTCGGGGCATATAATATATTCCCCAAGCATGTAATATGCCCCGTGCGGGCTCCAAATAACACAAACTTTAGCACTTTTCAAATCATAGAAGCCCATTATCTTAGTCTACGATTTCGTTTGAAGCAAAAGTGGCCTGTAATCCGAGATTTATCCATAGTTTACAGCTTTGCGTTTCATGTTTGGGTCCCGGGAGCTGAGAGCACAGTCCGCACATGCGCACTGGCCTCCTCATCTACTCGAAACTATGGCTAAATCTTGGATTACAGGCCACTTTTGCTTCAAACGAAATCGTAGATTTCGGGATATCGGGCTTCTATGATTTGAAAAGTGCTAAAGTTTGTGTTATTTGGAGACCGCAAAGTAATGCCCCGAGCACTCAAGTTAACGGATACGCTACAACATAATGAAGGAGTATAACTTTATTATTACTTTTTATATCCACATTTGATTGTGGGACTTTGAATGATTTGCTTCTGATGATCAATAAAGTGTTGGTTAAACGCCGTTATATGGGGCAACATGTTGTGCTCATAAGTTTGCAGGCTACACCTTTAAGCTGGATTACAATGGTTGACACACGCCGCCTCCTCTTGCACATTCAAATTGTAGAAAATAAAAATGACTACGATGGAGGAGTTAAAAGATGTATTGTGTTTTCTGTTTGTGCAACCACTCTGCCTTGAGTTATAGGGGGGTCTGGAGAGAAAAGGTCATGAGAGGGCATGAGAAGAGACTGATAAGGAATCTACATCTACATTCCTCTCCAGCTTGCCTCCAGAAGGGGGAAGACCACTCCAAGCCACACCTCTCCTCTTGCACATTCATGCATATTTATTTCATGTGTTTTATATACGGATGTCTCTGAGTCAGTGGTTAGGTTTCTGGGGAGATAGCGGCGTGAACTAACCATTGTTTAGGACTCAGAACCTCCAGAGCTCTGCTTAGAAATATTGTATCAGGGAATAAAGCGTTCATTTACTTGAATCGTCCGAATCCTAGTTATCTTTCTGGTATGTATTATTAGCTGATAGAATAGTATAGTGTTGACTTTATTCCATACCCTTACAGTGAACGAACACGCAAAGTTGGCTTACGTGGACAGGAAGTAAGTACAGGAAACAATATGGGATTCTGAAATAGTTTATTTGTGTTAACAGAAAAGCCAACAAAAAAGGAAGATAATGCTTTAATTGGTGACTCCGACGTTGGCTGGAGGGGGAAGTGGTCAACACTTGGACCGGTGGCTGACGGACACTGCGTACGATCCGGACCAACCCAATAGCGCCTCGCGGTAGACATACCAGATCTACACTCCACGGCTGATGTCAATTTTCCCTTGGGCGCCCACAACTTAAGGTAAGACTATTTTGATTCTCTATTATTTTTTGAGATCAAAGTAAGTCTATTGGCTATTTTTCTAAATTTAGTAAATGTGGGATTATTGACATTGGTTTGAATATTGTCGTTTTGACCTCGTGGATTGTAATAGTGTCGTTTAAATTGCTAAAATCTGTGATATTAAATTAAATTAAATTAAAAGTGAAATAATTGTATATACTTCGTGATAAAGGAAATAGAACTACGCGCTACTCGTTAGGAGTTTTAAAAGGTCTCGGACTCGCGCGGGAGGATCTCCTTGCAACCCGGACGCGGGGAGCGGAATAAAACGTTACTGGTAGAGCGAAGTCAGACTGAGGAGCTGACGTAAAACCTTAAAGGGCTAAGCTAGCTAAGAGCCCGCATTAAAGTAGCAGGTTTAGAAGCCTCTGTTATTAGTTACGCGGAACACGGATTCTGAGCGGGGGTAACAGTTAAATAATTACAGTAAGTATATACATAGGTTTAGACGCCTTTTACTACTAGTTACGCGGGACAAGGATCCTGAGCGGGGGTAGTAATAAAATAATTTGGTAAGTAAATCACAGTAACAATTGGATAACATGGCGCAGGGAAAACCTGAAGTACAGACACTGGAAGTTTGGTTGGAGAGAGCATGGACAAAAATGCCTCAATCGGCATGGTGGAAAAAGGGTAAGTTGAGTGATTTAACAGGAAAGTGCAGAAAATTGCTTGAGGATGCACAGAAACCAGCGGAAGGACAGATGCCACTGACCAAATTGATCGGTGACCTTACACCGTTGAATATGGACGCAGTAAATGAGTTAAGTATGATAAGAAGGGACTTGGCAAGTGGACAAATGGATAAACACAAAAAAGAGGAACTGAAAAGCAGAAAGAAGGAACTGAAAGAACAGCAACAATGGTTGGGCCCTCTGTTTGAAACCTTAACTGGAATGTGGGCCCGCACAAGAATAATCTACCCGACCATGCGGGTAAAAAATAAGAAGTCGGACAGTTCAGAACGCCCTCCGGCGTACACAGAGACAAGCAAGCACCAGGTAAGTAGCCCCACTGCGCCATCTGGCGGCAGTGGATTATATCCACTCTTAGCTCTACATGGACTTATGAATGCAGACATACAACCCTCACAACCACTGACGGAAAAACAAGTTGAAGATGTCCGGGAGCATTTGTTTACACAACTCGATTTACCAAAAGCAGAGAAGAAAAAATTGAGTAAACAAACAGAGGAATTGGCTAAAGCCTTGGCTGGGGCAGACATTGTGGATACGTTAAACAAATTAGCAAAGCAGGTAAGTAAAACACAGGAAGACATGGAAGCAACACTGGAACAACAAGCGCAAGGATTGGAAGAACTGAAGATGAAAATAAAAGAAGAATGTTCACAAGCTACAGCCCCTGCCCTAAAGGATATAACAGACAAATTGGAAGACTTACGCTTGGCTCCAGCACAGCCCGGCGCGAAGCCCAAGGCGACATACAAATCCCAGTGGTCGGATGAGGAGGACAGTGACAGTGCAGGCAAGGATATGTTACTAGAACAAATTAACGCCCTGAACAAATCCATATACGCATCACAAATGACACTTAAGTACTTGCGTAACGAAAAGAAGCACACTACAGATGAAGGGGTTAAAGGTAGTCTAGATACCCAAATGAACGATCTAAATGAAAACATAAAAGCCGAAAGAGACAAAATTGAACAGCTCCGTGCTGCACTGACAGATAGGCCAAAGGGTAAAACACAGTACAATTTCCCACTACTGGCAACAGGCCCAGCAGTAGCTGGGGTAGTGCCACGGGTGTACAAACCCATGGCAGCCGCAGAATTGATCCTACTAAAAGATAAGTTACCACCACTATCGCAGGGAGGCGCACCATGGTACACAACAATGCGTGCACACACAAGTCATCTCACTCTGGCACTGGCAGATATTAAGCTCCTCATGGTGGAGTGTTCCTCCGCCCACGTAGCTACGTCTATTTTCCGCGATTTGGGTCTCGACGATGAAGATATGGAAGGACCCTTCGCGCCCTTTGCTGATGACATATTGCGTAATTTAATAGAGCGTTATCCAGTAATGACTCCAACGCCTCCAACCTTGACTCCATTCGTCACAGGACAGAGTCCTACCGCCTTTATGGAAGCCTGTATTGAGGCTTACACTAAATCTATGCATGTACATCCGTATAGACAACCACAAACAGTCTGCCTGTTCTTACAGCAGGTAATTGCGGCTTTACCGCAACCCATTCAGACGGCACTTAGGGCTGTACCTGGCTTGACGGGCAATCATGAACTTTTCCTGATCCACTTGAGACACCACGCTGATTTATACAATCAACAAGAGAAAGACAAAACCAGTAAAAATGTATCGCTTCAGGAGGAGTTGCTGAGACTGCAGGTTGCGGATGCCAGGAGTGCGGCCACCAAAACTCGTAAAGATAAACAAGAGGCGGGAACCGCAAAGCAGATGGTAGCCACTACTCCAGTTGCTGAGCCAACACCTGCACCTCATGCACCCACACCAGCCCCAACACCAGTAAACGTCTTATACGTGACACCACAACCCCAGTTTTCTGGAAACAACAACTGGAGAGGACAGAGCAGGGGCAGAGGACGTGGCAGAGGAGGAGGTGGAATGAGAGTGAATTATGGTGGACAGAATGAAGCATGTTATAACTGTGGACAGAATGGACATTTTGCCCGTGAATGCAATACACCCCCTCAAAACCCTCGTCGTGGGGGTTATCAACCTGGATATGGAAGAGGTCGTGGCCAAAACCAAAACAACAATGGACAAGGGCCACACGGACGGCAAGGTACAGCGCCCTGGGGACCCCAGGGGCTGTACTACGAAGCTGAATTCTGAGGAGGCCCAATGAGTCTTGTCGCCACCCCTGAACCGCTGGTACCCGTGGAGGTGGGTGGTAGTAAGATCAATATGCTCGTCGACACTGGAGCTACACACTCTACGGTCCAAAAGGTTCAGCCTTCTGACCTAAGCGACAAGAGCATTAACCTATCGGGACTCATGGGACATTCTAAACCTCTACGGATCACAAAACCAATGACTTTCAAATTGGCTGGTCAAGCAATAACTATGCCGGCTATTCACTCTCCACAAACTCCTGTTAACCTGTTGGGCAGAGACATTTTACAAATGACTGGAGCTACTATACTTTGCCACCCAGAAGGCCTACAGGTCACTTGGCCCAATGGACAAAGTGTTGTTTGTTCTGGCTCGCCTGGATATAGAGCTTATCTTTGCCAACCTGGTGAGGACCCTCACTCTAAGATATACTGGGGATTTTTACAACCACAATCCATCGAAAATGAAGGACTTTTCTACAACATGCTCCAATGGAAGCCGTGGTTCTTCTCTCGTTTCCCATTCTCCCCTCCTGCCGATCCTCTACACGTGACCATGTACTATGACCGTCAGGGTGATGATGAGCTATATGAGGACTCATTTCTAGCTATCAAACATCATGACTATTCCATCACTAGTACTTGTATATATGTTCACAAAACTGGCGTGGTGGCTGCAGTTCAATTACCAAGCGAGCTGAAACCTTTCTTTAAAAGAGATGATTTGACAGACCCACATTGCTCATTGTTTTTGGGTCTAGGAACAGAGGCTAGAGAATTAGGGCCTCTAACAAACAAGTTAAACAAAGTTGTTGATTGGGTCCCCACTCCTATACCTGATTTGCTATTCAGCCACTCCACTGAAGCCTACAAAATTATTCTTCCACATGTGACTGACGTGATCAAAATGGACGAAGAAACTCTAGACAGATCACATGGTAGAGAACTGACAGATCATGACTCGGCTGAGGACATGCTTAATCAATTTCCAGAAGAACTTTGGGCCAAAGACGGCTCTGACATTGGTAAGTGTCTCACTTGTGATCCAGTTGTATTGACCGTGCAGCCAGACAGTCGTGTTTATGTTCCACAGCGTCTTTACAGAAATAAGAACCAATTCAAAGGCGTTGACGAGGCACTCAGAGATCTTTGGAAAGCTGGAGTGTTGGAAATTTCCGACTCAACATGGAACACTCCTTTAAATCCGGTCCCAAAACCAGATGGTTCTTTCCGTCCGGCACATGATTTGCGCAAAGTCAATGATGTGACCACGACACCTCTTCTTCCAGTGCCAGACCCACACAAGTGCCTATCCATCCTGACACCTGACATGACACATTTCTCAGTAATCGATTTAAAACACGCATTCTATTCTATTCCTTTGGCTAAAGAGAGTAGGTATCAGTTTGCATTCACACACTGTGGCGTTAAGTTACAGTATACTGTACTGCCACAAGGACACAGAAATAGCCCAGGTATATTTAATGATTGCCTCCGGAAATGTTTGGCGGACACCCAGGTCCCGGACGGGTCTGTGGTGATTCAATACGTCGATGATATCTTAATTGGCTCTCGATCTGCGACGGACTGCTTGACCACTACATCTAACGTCCTGTCCAAACTCCTGACCCATGGATTCAAAGTGTCTAAATCCAAATTACAGTGTTGTCGCCCTCAGGTCAACTTCTTAGGCAAAATCATCACATCCGGGGCCATTCGCCCCTCACCGAGCCAGCAACAAGCTATCCTTAAGACACCTCGCCCAGAAACAGTCAAAGACCTGCTTTCCTTTTTAGGACTAACGAACTACTCTCGTGGACATGTGCCAGACTATACAGGTAAGACTGCTCCTTTGCGAACCATCATTAAAACTGCCGGAGTTCGTGACTTAAATGCCCCTTTGGTTTGGACCCCAGAAGCTGACACCGCTTTCCTTGTTCTGAAACAGAATCTGGCTTCCTGTGCTGATCTGGCTCTCCCAGACTATAGTAAGCCATTCTACCTTGACACAACGTTAACTCCGACATCCGGATATGGGACATTATGGCAGAAAGCACCAACAGGTGACAGACGTATATTATTATACGTCTCCACGCTTTTGGATCCGGTAGCTAAGAAGGCCCCCTCCTGTGTTTTATATGCTGATACTTTGACAAAACTGTTGACCAAATGTGCCCATGTAGTTATGGGCCACCCATTGACAATCTACACATGTCACTCTGTGGTGGCATATGTTCAATCTAAAGTTTTTGCCCTGACTCCTCAGCGACAGAGGAAACTTTCAGCAGTTCTAACTGCTCCCAATCTTACTTTTGCCCCAGACACCCTTTCCAACTCGTCATCTGGTCTGGCTGTTCAGGGCTCCTCCCACAACTGTGAAGCCTATTCTCAAGCTGAGACTCTGATCCGTCCTGATTTATCTGCCTCCGTTATTCCGGACTCTCTTCTCCTTTTCACTGATGGACATTGTCACAGACAGGATGACGGCTCACTACGTGCTGCAGCAGCTGTAGTGCATTTTAAGGACAAAACTGACATCCCTACTGTCTCAATGTGGGGACCTGAACTTGGACGTTCAGCTCAATATGCTGAACTAAAAGCTATTCTTATGGCTCTTGATTTTGCTGGGGATAACCCGTGTACGATTTTTACAGATTCTCAGTTTGTACATGGTGGCATTACCCGTGACTTGCCCACGTGGCGCAGATGTGACTTTCTCACTGCACAAGGACAGCCGATTGCTCACCGTGATCTATGGGAAGAAATTGCCGAAAAACTATTGATCCCTGAGAAATTAGCTGTTGTAAAAGTGCCAGGCCATTCAAAGGCTGGTTCTATGACTGCTTTAGGCAACGCGGCTGCGGATGTAGCTGCTAAAACAGCAGGTGGGTATCAACGCGCTGGACAATATCTTATTTCTCCTACATTAGAGGTCTTTCTTTCAACTGTTCAATCCCTGGCGCAACCAGGGGAAGAACAGTATTGGCTTTCCCAGGGTGCCCTTTGTGACGCCTCTGGTATCTATTTCCAAGGGGATTCCCCTAACATCCCCCACACGCTAAAGTCTCTAGGATTTGATCTACCTGAAGTAGCACATCCGTTCACCCTGAATGAGATACATCATCGACACAGCCAAGAAGACCCAGATTTTTGGGAAAGAGCTAGAGGTGCTGACAGGTACGAGGACAATATTTATAGGGGACCTACAGGTTTGCCGTATGTTTCCCCTAACATTGTTTTCGAACTGCTGACTACACTCCATGGTAAGGCCCATTACAATGCAGGACACATGGCGGAGCTCTTACAACGTGAATGGTACCATCCAAATCCTCTTAAACTATGCCGTGATTTCACGCGCTCATGTATTACATGTGCTACCTACAACCCACAACCGCACAAAAACATTCCAGGTAAGTTACGCTGTGGTCAATTCCCTGGTCAGATAATTCATTGTGATTTCACAGACATGATCACGCCCTGTAAAGGTAAACGATACCTCCTCTCTATCATTGACTCATTCTCGGGTTGGACTCAATTCTACCCGTGCAAATCTGAAACGGCAGCTGTCATCATTCAGGCCTTAGTCACAGACTGGATTCCTAATCATGGTGTACCGACAGAAGTTCACTCGGACAATGGTAAACAGTTTACATCTAGAGATGTTGCTGAGGTTTGTAAGCTGTTGGGCATCACAAAATCTTTCTCCTGCGTGTACCATCCCCGGGGAAATGCTATGGTTGAACGCTGTCATCGCACTCTCAAACAATTCTTGGCCAAAATGTGCGCGGACGCTAAAACAACTAATTGGTTATCTCAACTTCCAGCGGCAAACATGGCCATGCATAATTTGGTCAACTCTCGAAATGGCTATTCCCCATATGAACTCACACACGGTCGTTGTATGCCAACGGGAAATGCCCCTATTGATCCACAACTCATATTCCACTATTTCCAATACAAGCCTTACTTTGAGACTCTTAGAGGTTTAGTGACTGGCTTAACCACTTTCTCAGATCCAACTCTCATCTCTGATCACACCTCTCATTTACCCTCAAAGGTTTATGTGAAACAAGCTGTTCGTGGATCTTGGGCCTCCCCACGCTACAAGGGCCCCTTTGAAGTCACTCACAGGACATCACACGCCTTTAAAGTTAAAGGCTCAGACAACTGGTTTCATCACTCATTTGCCAAACCTTATTATGGAAGTGGATCTGGAGGCTCCACTGAAGGGGAGGACAACAGGGACAGGATCAGGGACAGGGCACCTCCTCGTCCACAAACACCACAGTCTGATTATGATTCAGACAGATTACCTGCTTTAACTTTTAAGAGATGGTTTTTAGGTCCTAGTCATTTACCAGGACCATTTTGGAGAGTTCCAATGTGGCTGTGTGTTCTGTCTTTGGTCATCATAATAGTGACAGTCCCATTATTAATGTTCTGGCATGAAACTCCTCTAAAAGATACACAGTTAGTAATGGTGGCCACTAGACGGCACATACAGTCCCGGACACGAGTTGAACAATGGCTCATGGATGGTGTGAAGAATCATTCTGTGTCAGATGTAACCTTGTCTTTTTTTGCAGAGGGACGAGCTTCTAGGAAACGCAGAGCGCTAATCGACTCACATCATGAGGAAGACAATATTTGGGTCAAATTGGCACACTATATAGCTAACATCACAAATGTCACTAAACCATGTTGGGTGTGTTCTCTAAAACCACACCATTCAGGAGAATCTCCCAGCTCATTTCCAGTCCCAATTTCTGCTATAGACTTAGTGTGCTGGTTACGAGTATTTCAATGGTACTTTCGAGGCAGTAGTAAGAATAGGCAAACCGAATACCCATGGTGCACAGTTAATGCCTCATATTCTCAATGGACAACCCCTGTAAATTGGACCAGTAAATCCAATACGACACTCCTTAAAGGACTGTCATTTGCCAGGTACCCCTGGCCAGCGCCTCTAGCCATTCGGCAGAAGTGCTCTATAAAATCCCATCTCTTGGGAAATCAAGAAGCTGAGGTATATCTACGGGTGCCTCCGGAAAATGGTACAATGGTCAGTGATTGGGCACAACCAGGAGATGTATACTTAAACTTTAAGTCGCAATATGCCCCAGGTGGGGGATACCCATTTAATATATCTGCCCTAATACCAAACACTACAGGTGTAAAGTTTGCCTTTTTATTATTACCAGGAGAATGGGGCTACCCCACTCCCCCAGGCATGGTTTGGTTATGTGGAGAAAAGGCTTATTGGTTTTTACAAAAAAAACTGGTGTGGAACGTGTACTTTAGCCAGATTGACACCCAGCTCCATTGTAATCTCAGACTCACTAATGAGTGAAGCCCTACAAAAATACGGACATCATAATGTACATCAGCATCATGCCAAACGTAGATCATTCAAACCAGTACAAGCGTATGTCCCCCTTAGCGACTATGGAGGTAGAACACCGTTGTACAGTTATGGTCAGGGGTTATTATATACAGCAATCCCTATGCTGGGTACTTCCTCACTAGTTAAACGAATGAATGAAGTATGGTGGACTTTGGAGAACATAACCAACATAATGGGTGAAATTGTAGATCAGTTGAAAGATAACAGTGAACTGAAGGCAGTAGCAGAAATGGCTACTCAAAACAGGTTAGGATTAGATGCTCTGTATGCAGAACAAGGTGGGATGTGTGCAGCTGTTGGCATTGACCACTGCTGTACTTACATACCGGATAATTCGGCTAATTGGACTGAAATCAGGCGTAAAATTGACAGTCTTAAGAACTTTCTAGAATCCCAAGAATCTGGTGACACTGGCTCCTCTTGGTGGGATTGGCTCACCTCTGGTTCCTGGAAGGCCGTTCTTCAACGTGTTGTGGTAACTCTTTTGATAATTTTGGTAATTGTGTTGATTGTTTTTGGATGTGTTGTGCCTTGCATTTTTAAGTGTATTTCTAGATCTATGCAACAAACGACCGCAGGAATATTCATTCAACATCCTCCTTCCAAACTGTATGAAGGAATTGAATTGCTGAACGGGCTTATGTCTGAAGGGGGTGATGAGAATGTGGAGGATGAAATGGAAAAGGCCATGAGAAAAGAAATGGAATGGAATGATCAGGAGGAGGACTGTAATGGAGACTGCGGTATTGATTTCATGAATGAGTAATCAAATGTTTTTGGGAAGTGTTATGTTTTCTTTTTCAGAGTTGTGTGTACCATTGGATTGTATACGAGGGTCAAATACTACAGGATGTTCTGAGAATTTGTTTCTGTGCATCTCTGTTATATCGTAAGGGCTTATCGCAATGGAGCACGAGAAGGCTGAGGGATGATGGTTTTGAAAAAAAAAAAAAAAAAAAAACTTTTTACATTTTTACCATTTTATATTTTAACATTTCACGATTTTATATTTTTCTAGTTGAAGTTGTACATTTTTCAAGTTTTTACAATTACAAGTTGAATGTTAATGTTTTCAGGGATAAATACTTTTGGTCCACAGGTAATGATTGCTGTGAGGTCCAAGAGACCTCAGAAGGGGGAATTGAAGGAGTATAACTTTATTATTACTTTTTATATCCACATTTGATTGTGGGACTTTGAATGATTTGCTTCTGATGATCAATAAAGTGTTGGTTAAACGCCGTTATATGGGGCAACATGTTGTGCTCATAAGTTTGCAGGCTACACCTTTAAGCTGGATTACAATGGTTGACACACGCCGCCTCCTCTTGCACATTCAAATTGTAGAAAATAAAAATGACTACGATGGAGGAGTTAAAAGATGTATTGTGTTTTCTGTTTGTGCAACCACTCTGCCTTGAGTTATAGGGGGGTCTGGAGAGAAAAGGTCATGAGAGGGCATGAGAAGAGACTGATAAGGAATCTACATCTACATTCCTCTCCAGCTTGCCTCCAGAAGGGGGAAGACCACTCCAAGCCACACCTCTCCTCTTGCACATTCATGCATATTTATTTCATGTGTTTTATATACGGATGTCTCTGAGTCAGTGGTTAGGTTTCTGGGGAGATAGCGGCGTGAACTAACCATTGTTTAGGACTCAGAACCTCCAGAGCTCTGCTTAGAAATATTGTATCAGGGAATAAAGCGTTCATTTACTTGAATCGTCCGAATCCTAGTTATCTTTCTGGTATGTATTATTAGCTGATAGAATAGTATAGTGTTGACTTTATTCCATACCCTTACAGTGAACGAACACGCAAAGTTGGCTTACGTGGACAGGAAGTAAGTACAGGAAACAATATGGGATTCTGAAATAGTTTATTTGTGTTAACAGAAAAGCCAACAAAAAAGGAAGATAATGCTTTAATAACTTCTACGAAACTGCTCAAAATGACACCAAACTGCTATGGGTGAGTAAAACTACTTATTTTATTGCCGAAAGAAGGCTCAGATTGTAAAAAAAAAAAAACTTTTCCTTTAAATAGGGATGTCTTCAAATGCATATGACAATGCAAATGCAATATTTGATAGGTTTTCCACATATCAAATATTGTAATATCATTTTGTTTTTTACATCAGTGACAGTTTGTGGGATGGGAAAAGTTTAGAAGAAAGGTACAAAAATACCTGAGTAAAAAGTTTTAAAATGAATACCTCTTCCTATGTCATTAACATAGACCGTATAAGGGTGATTCTCCAACTTTGGTCAAATTTGGTCATGAAATTTTTCAGAAAGTCCAACACATATTTTTAGAAATATTTAGATTTGTTCTACTTCATCACAATGTGTAGAAACATTAACTGATAGTGGCTGTAATTAAATATAAATATTAAATAAATAATAATAAACAATAACAATAAATAAAGTGATGGAAATGACTGTTGTGGAAATGACAATGTTTAGCATTTCTGTTAAAATCTCATGACATATTAGCATGCTAATCTCTGTTTTAGAGTTAGCATAAAATATACTCAAAATACACAATATAAAATGGTATTTTTCCTCATTATTTGTACATTCAAAGGAAATATGAGGTGTTTGGAAATGACGACAATAAACCTACTCTTGGTTTTGCAAAACTTGACCTTGATTTTGTTCTTGTTTCCCTTCCTTCCATGGAGCTAACGCTCCTATGCTAACATGAGCTCCTGTCACATCACAACTGATGTGCTTCAAGGAGACAAAGGTTTAAAAAAAGTTAAGTCACATTTTGTGGTGGAAATGACAGTGATCCCTAGGGACAGGTGTTCTTTTTATGAAAAATATATAAAATACTAATATATCTTTGAAGCACATGATATTTTTCATTAAAATAAGGAATTTCTGTGTCATTTGTCAATGAAGTTACTGTTGAATCAAATTTAATTTCAGTCTTATGAGGGACTGAGAGTCCAAAACCTGGACAAGGGACAAAGGACATACAGCAAAAACACTCAATATAAAACCATATTTTATATAATTAAAAATAGTCATTTATCTGTCATACATTTTTTTCGCCTTTGTGTCTAGTAAGTGCAGCATGAATAAAAAATGACAAATGTGTTTTTGTTTTTCTTATTTCTGTCTGGGACACAAATTCTTTGATAGTTGGAGAATCACCCATAAACATAAAAGGGAGTGTGGAGTGTGCCGTCACCCATAGCGTTTGGCTCCAGTCAAATGAAGCTTATCGAGGCTTGCAGTTATTGGAGTCGAGTTCTGTATTAGAAATAGGAATTGATTTACGGATAAAATAGCAAAATAAAACCTCCAAGATCATGTAGAGTGAGCTAATATAAACATTTTATTATATATACAGTCTATGGGCATCAGCACGGAGTTTAAAAACACACTGGGGCACTTCCTCTATTACCACATGGCATCACAAGGTGGAATTTCATCTAAATATAGATAGATATAGATATAGAAATAATATAGATCAGAAAATAGCTTAATGGCATACAAGGGGAATATTTGAGCAATTAAATGTACAGTACAAAAACAAAGTTATATGAAATACTACTATAATACACAATTCTTCTAGTTTCTTATGTTGAGAAAACAAACAAAAAAAACTTGATATGAAGTAGTGTACGAGAACATTCTGACACAGTATTATTATGATTACATAAAGTCTGACGCATTTCAAAAGATTGTGGTTTATGTAGTACCATCTGCATTTATAATACATTATACGCACCAAAACCAGCCCCGGGAGCTTACATCATTTCAGCCTGTCAATACATTCTTTTATGTGTTTATAGGCTTTTCTTCATCTGGCCTATTTCAACTCGCTGCTTTGTAACATTAATGTCTTATCAAAGAAATGTGCTCCATGACATTTTGGTGGTATTTTATGACCCTCAGAGATTTGCCAACTGTGAAAAATATGCAAACAAAAGCAGAATAGGAAAGGCTCCAGTACATTTGTTTTGTCTGTTTACAGTTTGCGTCATCATTAGCGTTACATTGATCAAACTCTTGGGCTTTGTCAAAGTATATACAGTACTTTCATAGTTTTTTCTAGTTTCAATTGACTTTTGCTTTGAGTAACACTAGAACATTCTAGAGCAGGCATGGGGAAACTACGGCCCGGGGGCCATATGCGGCCCATTAAGCTTCTTAATCCGGCTCACCAAACTTGAAGAAATTATATTAATAAACCTTGTTAATGTTTTATTGTTTTAATTTCCCTGCAATTCTGGCGTTTTCCAATAGCTGCACACTACATACATTGACCTTTGTTGAGGTGCGGCGTATTGCTCCACGTTTGTGCTTTACTCTTGACCCCTCAGCCAAGACGAGCGGAGCTAAGAAAAGAAAAGTGGACAGAGAATGTCGAGTGTTTAATAAGGAGTGGACAAGTTAATATTTTTTCACGGAATACTTATCAGCTGCTGTATGCCTGATATGCCAAGAGACTGTAGCGGTTTTTAAAGAATATCAGGCGTCACTTTACCACAAAACAATCAATGAAAGAACGAAAGAACTTGAAGGAGAACAGAACGTTCAGTGCTTTAAAATAGTAACTGTTAGTAATTTTAAAAAGCTGTATTTTATGAATTAAATTTTCATTTAATTTCAATAAATTGAAAGATGGGCATTTTGTTGCAATGCTTTTGTTCATTTTTAATTGAAGTTAAGCACATGTTTTCTACATATCCTATGTTATTTTTAGTTTTTTAGTTTTTTTTTACCAAAACACTAAATCCACCTGCTCCTGGTCCGGCCCTTCTGTCAAATTTTAGAACCCTTTGTGGCCCACGAGTTAAAAAGTTTGCCCACCCCTGTTCTAGAGGGCTCATCCACCTGCATGATAAACTGTTACCTGTGCAATAATCTGTGCAATAACCCACGTGCAATACTTATTATACTTACGAAATCCACATGCAACACTTATACTACACCATATTATGTGCAATCTGTGAAATACTTACACCTTATTTAATCCTACCTGCACCTTTGTACATTGTACTTTGTATTTTTATTACATTTTATTACATATTTTTTATTATATTGTTTACTTGCCCCCTGCACTTTTGCAACACTTTTTTACCATGTACTATTAGTACAACGGTTCTTCTGACCCTAAGCATTTCATTGCATTGTTGACATTCTTGAATCTTGAATCTTGAATGATTCCACAGATGATTCCACAGAAATAGAAAGTTCAAACAATACTTCCGAAGATTCTATAGAGATAATAATAAGGTTTATGCCCTACCGTGGAAAATTATAGCCAAAGGAACAACATTTCTACACCGACAAGCAGGATTTACACATTTACAAGTTTTTTTAATGAAAAAAAAAAGAAAAAAGCATGCATCTATCTTTGGGCTAAAAGTTACGCAGTGGGGCTTTAATCCCTCATTCCCCTGTATTTGAGCATCCAGATATAGCACTAGAAATATAGCATTAAATATAAAACTATTTTCTGATCTAGGTTATAATGTTTTGTTTTGTTTTTTCTCATCAAAAACATATCTGGAGTTTTTCATTCACACGTTTCACACACAAATCACAAGAATTCATTCAGCATCGATCTGCATAAGACATTGTAACAGTTTAAGGTACTGTACAGGCTACATCTGTCGCCAAGTAAGATATCCAGACTGTACCCTGGTCACAGCCCAGCTAACCTGAGCCACATGTTCTGGGTATGTCCCCGTCTAAATGACTTCTGGGAGAAAATATTCAATTTCATTCATATGCAAAAGGAATATCATGGCAAATTGTAGAAGAGCTTTGTTTGGGGTTGGGGTTGTTCCTCCGAATATTTCAGTGACCCTTCAGCAGGCAGATGTTCATCACGCTGCTTGCAAAGACGGTGGAAGAAGTCTTGTCCCATTTAAAGCTCGAACACTTGACAGTTTGAGTTGAGTTTTGGATCAATTCAAAACTAAAACCTGGCAGTCATTCCTCCTCTATTTTGAATCCAAACCAGTAAGTAAATAGCTCACTTACCCCATATTCTAAAGCCCCCTTAAAGGGACAGTGTGTAAGATTTTTACCCGTTAATTACTGAAATTGAAGATACCCATTCAAAAATACATTGTTTTCCAAGCCTTTTCACTTCCATCATGAAATCAAAGTACAGGGGGTCCTCGGGTTACGACGTTGATCCGTTCTTAAGATGCGTCGTAACCCGAATTTCGTCGTAAGTCGGATTTTGACTTTGATCTTCCAACCAAAGCACCAATAACCTTTCCATCTCAATAATTAGACCACTACGCTGCTTGGTTATCACTGCCGCTTTCATAGGAGCAGATCAGAGCCCACATCAGGTACTTCCGCCCACATTGGGCACGCACACGAGGCCGTCTTCTCCGCCCTACAACCACAACAGAGCGTATTCTTCCGCCGTGCGCCGCGCGCCGTTCGCGTTTGTTTGTTTTGTTAAACCGCGTAAGATGGAATGACGCGTAATATATATATATATTTTTTTTAATGGGGGGCGCGTTCGTAACCACGAAACGTCATAAGTCGAGACCGTCGTAACCCAAGGACCCCCTGTATTCTGTTGGACTTAGATATACCTGCATAAAAGGGGGATCGTCCCCATATAGAGGCAGCCATTTAGATTACGAGAGCTGCAGAAGGACATTTGGGCTCTGCCTGCGCCTTCGGCAAGGCTCGTGGTTTTGGGTAAACAACGACAAGCATGTCCCGGATCACACGTCGTACTGGATCTAACACTTGTTTTGGACTAAATTGTTTTACTGGATTTTATTCGCTGGACCCTTACGGACAGATTGAGACCAAGTTTATGGTGAAATATGGTGAGTTTGACCTGTCCAGAGCCTTCTAAGGTAAGCTAAGTAACAAACCTCGTTTTGTGCTTTTCCGTATAAAAGCCCCATGTGCTCGGGGACTGACTGTTGTGCCGGGAAATGAATTGCATAGTCAAAAAGAGGAGACTGTAAGGTTTCATTTGATGTGTAGATTGTCATGGTACATGATCGGGAATGTGTGCTCTCATGCAGAAAGAAAAAAAAAACAGTGAATGGGACCGCGTTTTATTTATACCGTAGTTGTTGGCGAGAGCTCGCACAGCGACGGGTGTGAGCGGTTCGTGCGCGGGTACGCGAGCTGTCCGCGTTACGGCGCGCCCGGGTGACCCTCGAGGTCTGCCGTAGCTAAAACAGGAAGCGCAATAGCCACTATCCACCTATGCACCACGAATCCTACACACTGTACCTTTAAATTTCCCTTTCTATATTTAATTTTTAATTTTTATTTATTTATTTTTTGCCTTGCCTCCTGTTGTCTCTGTGAAATGTTTATGTAGGTTTAAAAATCAATAAAAAGAATTGAATAATATTAACACACAAATCCTGCATATTTAGACTGAAAACGCAGAAAACGCTCTATTCCACCTTGTGATGTAATACAGGAAGTGCTCCAATGCGTTTTTAGACTCCATACAAACTACCACTTCATGACATCACAGAGTAGAGAGAACAGAGCGGAACAGAGCATTTTGATTTTCTGAGATGTAGACAGACTAATAATAAAAACTAATAAACAATATTGCTATTATATCTTATTTTATATTTTATTACTTATTTTTCTATTTTATTCCGAATTTTTAAATTTTTATAATTATGTCTCTTTTTTTTTTTTTTTTTTTTGCTGTTACCCTCTGTTATATATTATATTTGATGATTGAGCGACTGGACCCAAATAATTTCCCTTGTGGATCAATAAAGTTTGTCTAAGTCTAAGTCTAAGTCATAATCAAACATGTATGAATATGAAACAAAACACAACTCCAGGTACATTTTTGATGAAGTAAAATGATTATAACATGACTAAAAGCTCACAAGAATCCGTATTGTGTAATATGGAAGCTTTACACTGGCAGATGATTTACTTTCAACCATTCCTTTGTTCCCAGGACACCATGTTCAGCTCTCAGTGCTCTGCCCGCTTTTATACGACATGTAATAACCTTTAGAAGGACCCTATAGTTTGTGCATTAGCTCTCAGTTTTCCACTCGTCTACGTTATGGCACAAGATAGCACCTTCAAGGACACTTTTTTTTCAACTACTCAAGCAACCTTTATGCTCGTTAAAATTGAAAGCTCCTGTAGACTTGTAGTTTTTTTTTGTTTTTTTGTCCTAAAGGATGGGCCACAGATAATGCACATAACGAGAACATGAGAGTCCAATGGTCACGTGTTCAAATCAAAAGTGATAGAAAGGGGGTTTTCGCACGTGTGTTCAGAATGTGATGCTGATAAGTTTGTGAACATATATATATATTAGGGCTGGGAATATTAACGCGTTAATCGCGATTAATCGTGATTAGAGTTATGATCGCGAACAATTTTTTTAATCGCGATCAGAGTTTGCCAGCATTTTCCGCAATTCTACCATCCATATGCAGCTCATTTGGTTGTATTAATTAAACTCATTGTCGGTTAAACGCGCTATTTTGAGTTTGCTAGTATTTTGTTCCTTCTACGCATCCGTAGGCAGCTCGAGCGGGCTTCAATCATTTATTTACAATTTCTCAAAGTAAGCACTATTACTGGTTCATTGTTACTTTTTCCTTTCTCTGCACTTTTTTGAAATAAAAAAAATGCTGAGAAATACTTTGCATTGTGAGTTTAACTTTAGATTCGAACGGTCTTACTGCAAGATATCAATTTTAAACATGCAAAATAAATCACGATTAATCGCGATTAACTATGAAATTTCTGAGATTAGTTGCGATCAAGAAAATTAATCGTTTGACAGCCCTAATTTATATATATAGAGAGAGAGAGAGAGAGATGGTCGTTTCATTCTTCATATATAATTGAATGAATTATTCAAACAAAAAAAATGACATAAGGCAACCAACTTTTGTCAATTTTATTCATCAGAATTTTAATTATTTCAAGTAATTATGGTTTGGAGATGTTATTACTTTGCCTTTAATGTTACACACTATGGCATTAAACATAACTATGCTGAAATGATCAAATTAAAGGTGTTTTAAATGCTAAAAAAAAAAAAATTGAATTGGGCGACAGTAGCTTGGTTGGTAGTGTCCCCTGATGGCGGTTTGGCGTTTTGCTCTTGAGGTTGAGTGGTCAGATCCACTGACCTGCAGGTTGGCGGTGTGATTCCAGCTCCTACTGATGAGAAATGCTGTCGTTGTGTTCTTGGACAACACCCACCTCACCCCCTGGTGAGTGTGTGAGAATGAGTGAGTCGTTCCTTGATGTAAAGCCCTTTGAGTGCCTTGAAGGTGGAAAAGTGCTGTATAAAATAAAATGTGACCATTTACTATTTGAAACATACATTCTCAACATAATTATTGTTAGGACCAAATAATGTGTGATTATGTAGCCACACACTGTTCTAACTTAACCAAATCTGCAGACTTCTTCTCAAATGGATGGATATTATAGCACCCTAACTATCCATAATTGTTTAGCTTTGATTTCACAAGTGGGGCAGAGCATGTGATTGTTCTTTTGTTCTAAGAAGAATGCTGCTCTTTGGGGCTGTCACTGCCAAAGTATGCACTTAGAAAACCCGAGTGGCTCTAGTCAAATTACTGCGTCAATACTGAACATGCTTATACACCCTCCACGATCTGCATGTCTCACAGCTGGGCACTGGGTGGATGGAAAATACTGTTTATTTGATA
This sequence comes from Paratrypauchen microcephalus, assembly GCA_036785185.1. NCBI lineage: Eukaryota > Metazoa > Chordata > Actinopteri > Gobiiformes > Gobiidae > Paratrypauchen > Paratrypauchen microcephalus. The sequence goes on along the minus strand of JAVJIX010000053.1, from coordinate 1,859,385 downwards.
TCGCTACAAAGAAAAAATAAGGTTACGTTGGTATTGCAGAGTTTGCTTTCTCAATTTTGGTCCAGTCTTGTCCAAAATGAAATGAATGGAATCAAATACACAACATAATGTAAAGTGTGTAAACTTGAGGTTGTATTCGGTCCTGATCTAGACTTGGTTTATTCCTGTTTTAGTCCAAGTTTTGTTCTTGTTTTTCTTTTATGTATTGCAAAGTTTGAATAGATCCTTATTTCATTCTCCCAAAATATAAAAGCAACCACACTTGAGTCAAATTTAAAATATAGACCTTTATTTCAACATTGTATAAATATTACAAAAATAATTGCAGATTGTAGTGCTTGGTTACTTTATTCCAAGTGAAGACATTCTTAGTCTTGGTGAAAGTGTTAATTGCATTGATTGTTGATTGCTAATTAAATCAAGCTTTATGTGTACAAATTCATGGATCCTATAGTGATATAAATATAGAATGTTTGCAATTTTTAGCAGACAAAATGCAACACAAACAATAAATACTGAATCACATCATAACATCAGTTAAAAACAGTGTTATGGAACTTTTCTGGTAAAAGTTCCACCGCCATGAAGATGTTATTGCGTTGTGTGAAATGTTCCACAAAATGGTATTATCTTCCTCCGTGGAGACAAACAAATGTTGCTGCCAAACCAAATTACAGGTCAGATCTTCTCACATTAAGAATTCATGGTTTTAAAGATTTTTTCAAGCAACAAAACACCAGTGTAATTGAACAAGCACAGCGAGATAGATTAGTTTAATACCACACTATGAAATATCTTTATGGAAACAGACCCTAGATCACAGAAAAAGTTAGATTATATGACAGAAATTCCTCACTCTTCACAGTCCACATCCATCAACAGTCTTGGTCTTTTACCATAGTGAAAAAGAAAGTGCAGAAAGTTGACCAGGCATCTTTGCAGTATTCTTGTGCGAGCTTCTTGTTAGCCGGCTGACAGGACCTGACAGCTGGGGGTGATGGCTTGGGGCCGCTACGTGGGCTAGCCTTGCTGTCTGCCTTCCCCAACCTGAAATGAGCATCTCTCGGAGCCTTTCTACACATCCCTGCTTTTACTAACACATTGCTATTCTGACACAAATCCTTCTGTTTCTTCAGACTCCGCGCAATCTGCCTCCAGTAGAGTTTGGGATTGCTGGCAAACTGCGTGCACAGATTTGGTCGGGCTACGTAATCACAGCTAATTCTCTTCCCCGCTTTCTTGCAGGTTACGCCCATGGTGAAGAGGTCGTCGCCCACAGCGGCCCAAGTGCACTCGGCTTTGTCCTTGGTCACAGTCTTTCCCCTGATGGGCTGCGGGGACCTGGCTTGCCGGGGCGTCCTGGGGGTCCTGCGGGCGTTGGCGAGTGCCTGGTGGGAGACGCAGGCCAGGATCAGTAGGATGGTGGCGTTGGTGAGGAAAGCCATGGAATCTGGGCTAAAACCTGCAAGCGGATAAGGAGGTATTTAGGATGGTGACCCCAGTAGACCTTTCATTTATGACACGTATTTATAAAACACCTTGCCTTTCTTACATAGCTTTCCACCTCAGCTGTCACATATTTTCTGTATTTTCATTCATGTACTCTTGCCCCCCCCCTTCCCCCCACCGTAATGTTTTCCAAACAAAAAGAGACCTCATTTAAACTGTATTATGTCGTATATGTTTGTGACTACTGTTATTGATTGTACCTGCATTTTCTATTCTGTTCATGTTCTTTTTAATCATTGTAAAAACCTTGTGTTGCATTTATTGTATGAAAAGTTCTCTATAAATAAAGACTTACTTTACTTCCTTACTTCCTTCCTTACTTCCTTACTTATTTACTTACTTTACTTACCTTACTTACTTACTTATTTACTTTACTTACTTATTTACTTTACTTACTTTACTTACTTACTTACTTATTTACTTTACTTATTTACTTTACTTCCTTTACTAACTTACTTACTTACTTTACTTAACTTACTTACTTTACTTACTTTACTTACTTACTTACTTACTTTCTTACTTACTTACTTACTTACTTATTTACTTACTTACTAAATTACTTACTTTACTTACTTATTTACTTACTTACTTACATACTTACTTACTTTACTTAGTTACCTTACTTACTTATTTACTTTACTTACTTTACTTACTTACTTACTTACTTTACTTACCTTACTTACTTACTTACCTACTTACTTACTTACTTTAGTTAGTTACCTTACTTACTTATTTACTTTACTTACTTACTTACTTTACTTAGTTATTTATTTACTTACTTATTTATTTATTTACTTTACTTACTTTACTTACTTATTTACTTTACTTTACTTACTTTACTTATTTACTTTACTTACTTACTTTACTTACTTACTTTACTTATTTATTTACTTTACTTACTTATTTACTTTACTTACTTACTTACTTTACTTATTTATTTACTTTACTTACTTTACTTACTTACTTATTTACTTTACTTTACTTACTTTACTTATTTACTTTACTTACTTACTTTACTTACTTATTTACTTTACTTACTTATTTACTTTACTTACTTACTTATTTACTTTACTTACTTATTTACTTTACTTACTTACTTATTTACTTTACTTACTTATTTACCTTACTTTACTTACTTATTTAGAAAGAAGAAATAAAGCTATGCCTTTATTAGTCCCACAGTGGGGAAATTCCAGTTCTGCATTTAACCCATCCTGTTATCAGGAGCAGTGAGCAGCACATTACTGCGCCCGGGGACCATCTCCATGATCTTCTTGCTTCGGCTTGGTCAGGACCAAAGCTGGAGGTACCTATGGTGCATGTTTTGGGTTGGTGGGGGAAACCGGAGTTACTTACTTACTTACTTACTTACTTACTTACTTACTTACTTTACTTACTTACTTTACTTACTTACTTTACTTTACTTACTTTAATTACTTATTTATTTACTTTACTTACTTTTCTTACTTACTTACTTACTTTACTTACTTTAATTACTTATTTATTTATTTACTTTACTTACTTTACTTACTTACTTTACTTACTTTAATTACTTATTTATTTACTTACTTATTTACTTTACTTACTTATTTTCTTTCTTTCGTTTAATTCCTGGACAGCTATAGGACCATCTAGAAAGTTGGATTCTGGTAACTTTCTAGGCGTAAAGGTGCACTGAGTAACTTTCCTGATGGAGAGTCTGTCAAACACTTTTCTCCATGGAAATGTTATTGCTTTGGAATGTTTCACAGTATGGCATTAAGCCTTTCTATCTTCATGGAACAGAGGCAACCCGTTCAGTCAGAATGCCTGTTTTTCTAGATATTTTTGAGCTATAAAACCACCTCTAATTCAGTGTCATAACATTGCAAGCAGAGCAGTGACATTCTCATGGAAAGAAAGCTGTTAACAGACCAAAAAGTTACGTAGTGCACATTTAAGGTCAAGCTTAGCTGAGTTTTTTTTTTTTTAATGGACTCTTAAAAGCACAATTTTGTAGATAAAAACTATAATTATACGCACAGTAGTTAAGAATGCAATAATAAATACGTCATTGTTCAAAAATTCAAAGAGCCTATTGATACGTCACAGTGACATCACGGAGGGGGTGTTCTACATGTATCTGTGTCCTATGGAATGTTCAGCAGTTACCATGGTGACACAATGCGCACATTAGCAAACGCTGCCAAAAAAGTTGGCAGCAAGACTGTCTAAAATAGGGTGACCAGATTTTCAAACTAAAAAACTGTGACAAATCACTGGTTTGGGTTGGTTGGCAATAATAAAATTGTGAAATTGGTGTGTAATTAAGGAAAATTATTACACACTTGGCACTAATCTGAGTCAGTGCGGTCATATTTTCTTTGTGTTTTTGTCATTTTTAAACAGATTTTCTGTATTTTACCTAAACAAATGACAACATATGCCTCTAGTTGCTGTTGGCAGGGATCAGATTGGTCAAAAATAGGGACACCTGGGACATTTCTTGTATAAAACTGGGACAAATCACTGGTTTTAGATAAATCTGCTGGGATAAGGGACACAGGGGTCAAAACTGGAACTGTCCCGAGTAAATAAGGACGTCTGGTCAACCTAGTCTGAAACCTCGAGAAAAAAAATACAAAATGGAGTTAAACAGCACATTCTACCAAGTCTACCAAGCCAAGAGCAGTGCCTACAGTTAGCATCACCCCGCTAGAGAATGTTAATGAATGTTTCTCCACTCTGTTCATTGGTCTCAGATTCATTTTAAATTATTAATTAGAACAGCAACGGCAACAGCCCTTTTCATCATTCTGAAACCCATGGCTGTTATTTTATACTTTTAATAAGTGTTAGAGTCTTTTTTATTACATTCTCAAATGTCAAAGCCCAGTGGTTCTCAAACAAATGTTATGTAAGAAAAGAATTGGCTTTCTGAATACCACCAAATCAATTATTTAATCGAACTGTTCCAGGTTTAAACAAGGGCTGAACCAGGTATAACATTGCTGCACTGTTTCTAACCAAGAAATGACCCAAAGGAGGACTAAAAAGTGGATACAACTGACTAAAAATCAAGCAAATATGAGAACTGTTTGCGTAATTATAATTAGCTTTATATTCTGGACATATTTCTACTTTGTACAAGCTTCACAGTAAGGTTAAGGTTATAGTATCTTAAATGATATCTCCCTTATGAAATGCAATGAGCTGCACCCACACAGAAGTAGCCCTGGGCTGTTTACATACATGTGTTCATTAGAGAGCACTGGCCCAAAAGAAAAAAACAAACAATAAATTGATAAATAGTTGGATTATAAATAACACAAGATACCATATTAAACCTTGGAGACCTCTAAAACATTATTTCAGGAACACACATGCATACATACAGCTCTGGAAAAAATATTAAAAATAATAATATGTATTTTTTTTGTCTGAAATCAGCATCTCTACATGTGTTACAGCCATTCCATTCCAGCGTCTGTTGAATTCCAACACAAACACAAAGCTGAGCTACTTCAGTTCAGAGTGGAATAAAGTCACCCAAGAACAATGTGAAAGACTTGGACTAAACCAGGTCTGAACCAAGACTAAACCAGGTCTAAACTAGGAATAAACCAGGTTTAAACTAGGACTAAACCAGGACTAAACTAGGATTAAATCAGGCCTAAACTTGGACTGAACCAGGTCTAAACCAGGACTAAACCAGGTTAAAAATGGGACTAAACCAGGACTAAACCAGGTTAAAAATGGGACTAAACCAGGACTAACCCAGGTTAAAACAAGGACTAAACCAGGACTAAACTACAATTAATCCCAGGCCTAAACTTGGACTGAACCAGTTTAAAAATGGGACTAAACCAGGACTAAACCAGGTTAAAACAAGGACTAAACCAGGACTAAACTACAATTAATCCAGGCCTAAACTTGGACTGAACCAGGGCTAAACTAGGACTAAACCAGGTTAAAAAAATGGGACTAAACCAGGACTAAACCAGGTTAAAACAGGGACTAAACCAGGACTAAACTAGGACTAAACCTGGTCTGAACCAAGACTAAACCAGGTCTAAACTAGGACCCAAGAACAATGTGAAAGACGCATGAAAACTGATTATTAAAAATAAGGGTTATTGCACCAAATGTTGATTTCTGAACTCTTCTTAAGTGTAAACATTAGTATTATGTTGTTTTAAAATGAATTTGATCTTGTTTCTTTGCATTGTTTGAGGTCTGAAAACATGGATCTTTTTTGTTATTTTGACCATTTGCCATTTTCTGCAAATAAATGCTCTAAACGATAATATTTTTATTTGGAATTTGGACACATACCACATTAACACAGACCTATAAGTAGTAAAATCAGAAAAAACTGATCATTTTGCAGTGGTCTCTTATTTCTTCTGTACAAACATAGAAGCTAATGTTCACTTCTCCACTGGCAACAGTTCTAACCAGTCACAAGTTTAATTTAACCCACTCATAAATCCTGGATCTTATGGGCTCATATGGAATTACCATGGAGATTAAACTGACAATGCAAACACAACATAAACAATGTAATAACAAAGAATCCATAGCCGGGAAACATTATCTAACCGTAGCCTTAGTTTGATGCATATATGCAATTTAAAGCAGTCCCCACAAGTGACTGAACAGATCTCCATTAACACACATTATAAATTAGCTCATGCACTATTATCCTTTCAGATTAAACACCCCGATACAAATGAATAAGTGCAAGAAATGAATCACAACTTGCTGTACACGCATAACTTAAACTTTGCCACATTTTAAGTAATAAAACTACTCACCTTTTCCAAGTAGAAGCACAGAGATAATCTTAATCTTCAAGAATTCTCACTTGGCTGCAGTAAGTTAGCTTTTAAAGATTTTTATTTATTTATTTATTTTTTTTCTTCATAAAGAAATGCAAATAACTGTGAGCCTTCTAGGACTTTCCCCGGACCATCTGGAAGTACAGTGTGCCAATGATGAAGTGGTTGGAAAGGGGGAAAATATTTGAAAAAAAAGAAAAAAACAAACTCAAGTCTAGGCAGGACAAAATCACTGTTTAGTATGAGCGTCTGGGGCTGTTGTACTAGCGGCACCTGCAGGTTTGTTTGGGCACTACAACAACTACACTCATGTAGAATAACCTTTAGAACGACACTTATGACTGTGCAGTTCATAGAATGCATTTTTATACTGCACATCTTTAAATCGTAGCCATAGAAAAAATAATAACAGTAGTAGCAGTAGTAGCGATAGTAGTAGTGATAGTAGCAGTAGTAGTAGAAGTGGTAGTTGTCACTTGACTGTACTGACTGTATGTAAAATTCAAAGATTGCATTTTTAATGTGCAGTAGTAGTAGTAAATAGAGGTAGTAGTAG